>WEIV01015434.1:122939-210966 GCA_013390005.1 Calyptomena viridis
GTCATATATATATATTATATATATAGAAAAGCCTATAGCAGGCTTTTAATGTCTTCTAGCCATGAATTGTTTTTATCTGGCCTTTAGACTCTGGTCTAGTTTCTCTTCTTTAAAACAATTAAGGTACCTAATACGATCTCTGGGACAAGCAGAATCAAGGTTAAGGAGAGGAACCCCAAACAAAACAGTGGTAGGAACTTTAATAGATCAGAAAGGTGAAGGGGATCTACTGAACTTTGAATTTTACTAACTCATGTTACTAAAATACCATTGCATACTATTCTTTTTAACATATTAAAAACAGAATGGGAAAGTGTGTTCTCTGTCTTTTGATGGGGACTATAAAACCATAGTGACATTCTTCAAAATACCTGGCTTTGTTTGTTGAATCCAATCATACGAGATAAATACATGTTCTTTGCACTTAAGAAGGAAATAATCTTTGGTAAACTGTTTTACTCATTCTACACATTGCTAGATCTCACAGCAGTTCTCCAGGTTTTCTGTGAGGTTTTAGTTCAGAAGAGCAAATTAGTGCCTGATCAAAGATATAGCAGACCTGGGCATGGTTATTGTTGCCTCCAGCTGAAGAGACTCAGTCTCAGTTCCCTTACCTCATGAGAACGCCCTCATCATCAGACAAGAGCCTGTTGGGGTGAGAGCCTCCTCTTGTCTTCCTTCTGGCAGCACTTAGCTTTCCATGGATTCCTTGTAATTGTTAGAGGTTCTGAGCTAAAGGAAGAAAGAAGGACCTCTTTTTGAAACTTACCACTTTTCAGTGGGAATTTTTTACCAAGCCTCTTACCAATAAAGAGAGACCTTACCTATATGTTTTTGTTTGCCAAAGACTGGGTGTGACCACTAGACTATGGTCACTGATGGGCTTTTTCTGCTGAACTCTTGTGACAATAAATCTCTGAACTTGGGCAGCATGAAGCAAGGCTTCTTAGTATAGTTTTTGGGACAGACCGACTCTCATTTCTTTCAGACAGAAGAATTTCAACTAGACTGTGTCGTACTTGGTGACCAGTTTTCCCAACAGGCTTTTGCATACCATCTCGTTTTGTCTGCTTATCTTTCAAGTTAGAAGTTTGAATCCTCTCTCAAAGTGAACTGTTTCTGAGCTTCAGATGTAGTCTGCCCAGTCCCTTCTGTACCACAGTGGAAGGCAAAAGTCTTCATCATAGAGTCTGGAAGCATCATAATTGTATTTGCACAATACTGTGTTGATGGAAGTGACTCTTGCTTCTCTACCCAGTCCTCAACCTAAAGACTTGAAAACAAATCAATGCAAATGAGTATGTACTTTAGGGTAACTTCTCTTCTGTGGTAGAAAATGAGGAACAGGTAGAAGTGTTACCAGTTTTTGTCAAGAAACAAGCTGACAGTCTTATTCAAACAGAACACGTAAAACCAGGTAATGAAACCAAGACTCAGTCTGCAAGTGCTACTGTCAAACCCTTACAAGCTAATACAGATGGATTGCAGTGTCTGAATTTCAGTTAGGATGCTTGCACAGTGACTATTCCAGAGTTGTAATATCGGTTTATATGTCGGAATAGGAGCAGGTTACACCATTAGAATAATGGCTTTGTGCCTTAAGGACAGTGAAACTTGATAGCAGTAATAGGCCAAATGTCACCAACAGGTGACTCAGTCCATATGGATAGAAACTGAGTGAATATATAGCAGTTATCCTGGAAATACACTGACAGTTGTAACACAGAATAGTGGTAATGATGCAGAATATAGAGGATTGCTGTGATTTAGAAAACAGTAATGTCCAGAGAATTGAGTTACTTCTCCATATACTAGAAAGGAATCACAAAAGGTATGATGTGGAAATAATAGTCAAATATAAATTACTTTGTTGGAGAACCCGCAAGAAAAATTCTGATTTTGTCCTGGGGCATCATTTGCCATTTTTATACTAAAGAGTTGTAATAGATGACGTAACATATTTTAATTCAGTTTTCTTATTAGAAATGTAAAGGCCTCCCAGAAAACCCCCTCATTTCCCACTATAATATTTCAGAAAGGAAGTAGATAAAAATGAGGAAACAATCAAAGGCATATTAAAAGGAGCAACGGAAAGGGTAAAATACATAATAGACTATGGATTAAACCATGGATTAAGCTATTAAACTATGGCTCTCGTGTAATGTGTTTTCTGTAAGCGTTCCAGGTTAATAGTAGGCTACATATCAGGAAGAGTTTGCTATATAAATCCATGGTGCAGAACTTCTTGAACACTCTATATGGTTGTAGTCTGTCTCATAATGAAGGTGGCATAACTAAAAGTGTATGGAAGACATGGAACCACTTTGGTGTGAAGGTGATTTCAGATAACCTGGGAAAAATCACTTGGGAGGGAAATTGGAAGTTGTGTATAGCTGAAGTCAGCAAAATAATTAAGATCATGGAGCAGATGACTAGGAATAACTGAAGTAGAGTAATTCTGGAACACATTCTTCATAGACATTCTAAGTATAGAGCATGCAAAGGATTGGGAGGGAAATAGACAATTATTGGCCCTCCTTAGAAGTATGAAAGGTGATGAACTATATCCTGGGAGGCATCTGCCAACCTGCAAGTTCTTCAGCCATCAATTGAAAAAATATGTGTGACTTATGAATATGATACAGTTCTGACTTGCTGTGTTTAATTCCTTACTAAGAAGAGAATACTCAGTTCGAAGATGAAAACAGATATTTGAAATGCTGGAAAGCCTTGTGTTGTGAAAAATGTCACCAATTCAAAAGCTAAATTTTTATTTTTTCAAAAGAGTGTGTTTTCTCAGTCTTTCTGTACTTTAGTAAGCTCACTTGCTTGACATGTTTCTTAAAATTACTTTTCTTGGTAATTGTTAGCATTTCACCAAATTGCCTAAAAGTACTGCTTTATAATAGAAATGGAAAGGAGCTGATTCTGGACCTCTTTGGATAGATCTTCAAGGAGCAGTTGGGCGTTCCTTTTAACTTTTTTTTTCCCTTAAATTGGTCTCCATTAAGCAATTTTTGTCATATTTGCATTATGTTGATTGCATACTGGAATAGTAAAACTTAGAATACGTGTTACTTAAATATGAATACATTCACATTTTTATTCCTGAATCATTTTCCTCCTACATCCTGAAGCTGTCCTACATTCCTGCACAAACACTTTTACATGAACAGAAACAAAGACTTCTGGTATTGTTAGGCTGATCTGATCATGCTTATGTTTTGAGATGACACTTCTTCCAAAAGGTAACACACATGGTAGCAGGAGTCAGTGGCTGTTGACCTTGTCATGTTAGAAATGTTTCAAAGGGCTTTTCATCTTCCCGAGTGCATTTCAAGTAAGCATAGTTAACAGTTACTGCTTTTACAGAACTCTTTTTATTCTCTCAGGGAGGTCTAGATGTCCTCCTGATACAGGTAAAATTGTGTGCACAACAATAATGGGTATTTTTATTTGGAGAATTACTTTCCTTGTTTCCAAATGACTTGAGAGTATTTGAACAAAATTCTTGTTCATCTAGGGGACTGTCTACAGTCCAAAGAAGAGTTCAGTCCAGTTTTCTTTTACTGTAATTGTGTAGCAAAATTATTTATTGAGATTGATGTATGTGAAGAAGTTGTACATTCACTTTGCTTGTGAATGTGCAGTTTATCTTTTCATTCCCTGTATAGAATTGTGGTATAATTTAGGTTGAGAGGCATGTCTGGAGTCCATCTAGTCCAGCCTGTTGCAAGTAGCCCGTTAGGTGATGTTGCTCAAGGCTATTTGCACTTGAGCTTTGCATGTATCCAAGAATGGAGATTTTACTACCTCTCTAAGCAACCTGTTCCCTTGTTTGACCATCATCATAGAGAAAACTTTTTCCTTGCAGCTAATCAGAATTTTCTGTCATGCAGTTTGGGTCTACTGGCTCTCCTTTTGTCCCTCTGCATCTCTGGGAATACCAAGGCCTGCCTTCTGTATATATGCCTTCCCATTAGGCAGCTGAGGATAATACTAATGTCTTCTCTTGTGTTCTAGTACATGGTTAAAAGTGAAAATATATTCAAGTTGCCATTTTGTTTTCTTGTGGGAATTGTAATATGGAAGTCTTTTGCCTCAAAAGTCCTCTGTCAGCTGAATATTCTAATTATAAGAATATTTTCCTCCCCTTTTTAAGGAAGTGTAGCCCAATTGAAGTTTTCTATGAGACAGTAGTGGAAAGTATATAGCACTTGAATTCCCTGAGAATTACAGTTCCATTTCGAATTCAGATATTTTTAGCTTTAAGTTGGGGAAGGGGGGATGGTTCAGGCTGTCTTCCAAGGAAATATCAAAATCTCGTGTGTGTAAGGCAGTCTTTTATAGGAAAAACTTTAGCTTTGCCATTCAGTATAAAATTTGGTTTTGACTTAAGTTTGTCAGAAAGCTTTTAAGCAGATGTCTAATGCATCTTAATACTGCTGAATGCATTTCTGCTGCTGACAGAGGAGTTGTACCCTAGTGTTTTCTGAAAATTATGACCTTAATAATTGTTCCCAAGCCCTCTGAAAGTTCATCTTTTGTGCATTTAAGTTGTGTCAGTTTCTGATGTTCCAACCAGTTTTGATTAGGTTGCAGTTGTTGACTCCTTGTAATAATCAGCTAATTTTTCTTTGCTACTACAACAAGAAGCATAAATAAGTGTCGTTTTTGTATGCTTTTCAAGTATTAAACTTGAACTTTCTTTGGAATACCAAGGCAACAAAGCAAAACAAAAAAGCAGAAATCATTATATTGAACTGCAGTGCTTGGTTCTCTCAAAACAATTCAAACAGGTTTAACTGCTCAAAACATATCATGCCTAAGTATGCACACTGCAGTAGTTTGACAACAGGAACTTACTGCCTTGGTCTTACACAACAAATATTAAACAAGATGGTTTTATCTTCTACGGTTTATGAAGAAGCATTTTGTTTGTTGGTTGGAGAAGTATATGACTTAAAACATACCAAATGGTGGTATTTCAAATGAGTAAAAAGGAAAGAGAATAAAATATTATTTATTGTGAAATTTCACACAGCGAAATTCAACTTGTTCATATTCGTAAAATACAAAGAGATTCTTAGTGTTTGAGGATGATGAACATGGCTCCATGACTTTAGCTTACTTTGCATCACATCTAGATTTCTTTTATCTGGTTTGAGCCTTTTGAAAGGACAAAACACCATCTTCTCAAGCACATTCCCTGAGGGGCAGGTTTTGAAAAAGTCTTTTCTTCGTCTTGAAAGGTGTTAAAATGGCTCATTGTGGCAGGAGGAGGCAAACCCTGTCCAGTGCTTGGATTCCCAAAGGAATGAGAAGAAAAATTAGAAGAATTTTACAACTTTTTTTTAATGGATAACAGCATTGACAAAAGTAAATACAGCCAAGGTTAGGACTGTGTGAAAGCAGTGAAAATTTCTTTTCAAGTATCTGTCATGACACACACTAAAAGTGCTCATAGCAACTGTCACCAGGGAGACCAGTGAAATCCTGAAAAACCCTGAGGTCAGATGTGAGCACCAGGAGACATTCCATCTTGATTAACTGGGCTTTGGACCAAACAATCCCTTTCCCTCCCCAGTTCAATGTTTTTTAAATGGTTGAAGAACACCATGCCTTAGAATAAAGTAATTCTTCAGTACTGAAAAAAGTTACACGGATACGGACAGTATTACGTAAGGCAAGCATGGGGCTGGCATTGTAATGATCTCAAACCTCAGAGTAAGCTATCAGGATACCAAATTAATGTGAAAATTAGCTGTAATGGACATAGTTAATGCATATTAGGAATGAATCCACAGTCTAACAGCTTGCAGGTTCTTTACTTTTTTAACATATAATGACCACTTCCTGCAGGCACTGACGTTTTTTTTTTTTTTTTAACTTAATGGGAAATTTTAAGTAACATTGGCTAATTTCTGTTTTGGGTACCATGACACAGAGTTGTTAAATGCAAAACCTGGAGATTTGCTGAAGAATGTGTTGTTCGTGTTTGTTTTATTCTTAGCTTGTAAATTAGGAGAAACTATATCACAATATACTCTCATGAATATTAAGTACAAAATTATATTAGAAATTCAAAATGTGTAATTGGCAAATCCTAGGACCATTCTTCTATGATATTTTGAAAGGGATCCAAATGGTCATTTTCTCT
This sequence comes from Calyptomena viridis, assembly GCA_013390005.1. Classification (NCBI taxonomy): domain Eukaryota; kingdom Metazoa; phylum Chordata; class Aves; order Passeriformes; family Eurylaimidae; genus Calyptomena; species Calyptomena viridis. The sequence goes on from WEIV01015434.1 coordinate 129,100, forward strand.
GTAAAGACTTAAACAGTGAGTTTGTCATTCTTGGTGGTATTGTCAGAGATTTTTCTTTCAGTGCTTGCTTGAAAGAGAGTGCCTTTGCATCTTTTTCTTCATACCTCTTAGTTGCCTTTTTTCCAGGTTTATTTTGCTTTGTCCAGGACTTTATTTCATTGCAATAAATATTAATGTATGTTGCTGACTAGGGGTTTATCTGTAACTTTTGCCAATTTTATACTTGGGTTCTGGGAAATGCACAGAGATGGACGTCATGCCCTGGCTCGCTCTCCAGCCAGTCGCTGTCCTCCACTCATCCGACACGTCTTCTGTTTTGTGGCCCTTTTTATTGCTGCTTTTTAAATTGAGAGCAATAAATAGGCCAGCTGGCATAAAAAGTGGGAATAGCTGTTTTCTGCTATTGATTAACTTACGCATGGCCACACTTTTTAATTTGTGTGGATAAACAAAAATGAAGCAGCCGGGCCAGCAGCTCATTTCTTACGTAACCTTGCCAAATGAGTCTCTGGGCTGCAGCCTGGATCAGTCAGTCTGGCCTATATTGATGAAACGTAGCAGTAGTGGAAAGACGTGGCAGCTGTTAGTGTTGTCACTGGTTTCATGGATCTGTGGCCTGATGAGCTCTGTGCAAAACAAATGAGTAGAAAAGTCATTGGGGTTTGTTCTGTGGTGAGGGTATCCTTTACATTCAGGAATAAATCAGATCTCACTGTGATGACTGCTATATTTAAGCTTTTGCTAAGAGGGGATGACCTATGCCACTGTTAACAAGAGGTTGCAGACCACACTATTTGAATGCCGATGCATTTCTGCTGCTGCCGTGCTGATCCCCCTGTAAATGCCCCGATGGGCTGACAGGGCTGTGCAGTTTCTGGGAAGCAGTCTCTGAGCAGCTCTGCAGCCCGGCTGAACCCACAGCACACATGGAGAGCGGGGCTCTGGTGCAGATGTGATGCTTTGTGCAGGGGTCACCTGTCCAGGTGAGGCCAATCCCAGCAGGAATAGTGGTGACATTGGCAAGAGGATGGCAGGGGGGGTGAAGGTCTGTGTAGGAACAAGTGACTACCTGTGTTATATTCCTAGAGAGCTGGGATAGATCTGTTTTCCTTAGATGGAAAGTATGAGAAGACTGAGATAAATGTCTTAGTGTTGTATCACTTCCCCAGTGTCAGGGTGAGGTGTAACACTTGAGAGACTTTTATGTCTATGGTTGCAAGGTAATTACCAAAGAATTTATGGTATTTTCCACTAGATTTCGTGCTTATACTTCTAAATTATTCAATGTTGGTATACAAAAAAACTCAGTATAGTTCAGAGCTGTTAATGTCTATGACGGATGTCTTAGTTTTAAATTAGCAAACTATCCCTAGTATTTTAAATTTTACCTTAAAACTTATAATTAAGTGGCTTTCAAATGCTGCTGGCACCATCCTAATTGTGTTATATGATATCCCTAGTTGCCTTTATGCTGATCTTACTGAAGTTAATGCTGCTCTTACAGCTACATCACCTTAATTCAAACCTAATAAAGGACTGGAAAGTTTTCAAGGAAAAAATTGATTCTGTTGTGGAAATGGAAATGTTTTTAATGCTGATCTTTCCTGCTACATGAAAGAACAAACTGATTTGACCTTAAATTTATCTGTGTAAAACAAACAAAAAAATCTGAATTTTCAGTACTTCTTATGTCATTTGCAGAGCTTTGGGGTTTGGTTGAGGGGGATGGATTGTTTGGTTTGCCTTGGGTATTCATAGTAGAAGTTCAAAACACAAGAGTAGGAAATAACTTATGAGACTCCTATAAATGCCTATAATATGCCTTTTATAATGGTATACCTGCCCATTCTAAGCAAATAAATATGATATTTGCTGAGAAATATATCTTGTACCATTTAATATTTTAGCTTAACAAAATGCTCATGAAAAGAATGCAGAGTTGCATAAGAATATGTTTTTTTGCTCTCAATAATAGCAGGAAATGCTTGTGACTTAATAGACCCTTTTATTTTACTAATGGTGATGGTGGAAGTATGTTCTGTGAGATAATTTACAGTCTTCTCATACAACATAGGAAAATAAATCTTTCATTTCATTAACTTGCTCATAAACCATTATCAGTTTGCTTGTCAGAATTATAAGATTCAGGGAATCTCAACATAGAAAGAATGAAGTTGGTTTGTTAACTTTGCCTTTTAAGTATTTGATTCTTTTCTGCCTTGACTCTTAATGGGGAAAACATGATAATGATGCAATTAAAAAGGACTGGGCCAGCAGTGTCACCTTATTGGTTAATTTATAATCATGATGAATTATTTTACTGATTTATTTGCATAGATGATTTATATGTTCCCAATTCTGGTGACAGCAGGGATGGTTTTGACTTCGGAGGATTCCTCTTGTTTGGATTTATAAGCTGTATCTCAAGCATTTTTCTTCACATGGACTTACACTGAAATCTTGCTAGTTAGTTCACCTCCACACGTATTTATAGCAGACTTCATTCCAGTTGTATGCTCCTTTTACTTGCCTCAAATGATGTTGTATGGGCAGTGACTGCCACAAAATGCACATCCGGAAAAATCTTGATTGCTGGGTGGGAAGCAGCTTGCCAGTGCCTTCCTGGCACCTCCAGTTGTGCCCTGTCTGAGCAGACCTTGAACCTGCCCCATCTCCAGGAGGAAGCCTGCAACTCTCCCACTCTTAGGCGGGACCCCAAGTTTCAATCCACCAATGATAGGTTGTGGTTTCCTCACCAAGCCTAATTTATTCCCTAGACTGTGTAATTTTGTTCTTTTTGGAGCAAAGACACACCAGATTTAGAAGAAAAGCTGTGCAAAAGAACTTTGACTTCAAAAACAGTAAAATTGTTTAAATGCAGTGTTATGTTTACTAAATGTTTAGCCAGCCCTGGATAAGTTCAGATCCTTCTTTGGATCTCCCCTCCTTGCTTGTTTCTTGGAGCAGTGACACCTTTGGGAACCCCTGGCAATTGCTCCAGTCTACAGCAAAGGTGCTGTTTATCCTGTCGGGTAAGACTTTGGTCCAAGCTGCATTTGCACCTATTTGGAGAGAGAAGCAGGTTGGCCCGTTGTATTTCAGGAGTATGCTTAAATGTTCTTATCTAGGAACCCATTGTGTTGCTTTCATGTTTGCTCTTCCCACAGCCCCGTTGAATTTCACCATTAAGACATAAAACAACTGCTCTATTAGACAATGCTGAGCTAGGGAGTCTCAACAGCTGAATTATGGTGCAATGTCTTAACTATTGTTTTGCATAGCAGCTTTCTTAGTATTCATAGCTTTATTGTGTATTTATAGCTTTATTGTGTATCACTTCTGTTTCACAGCTTATGTCATCCCTCTTTTGAATCAAGGCCCATAAATGTTTGTTACTCCAGGGGCAGAATATGGTTCTGTCATGACATTTCTAATAAGTGTGCTGGACTCAAACAACACAATGTGTTTTTCCTCATAACAGCTTTGCAAAATATGTGATACTTCTGTCTTTGTAAAAGCGAAGACTGATCTCTGCATCTACTGGGAATTTTTGAGACCTTTCTCTACTGGTAAAGTGCTTCTATCATCTCCAATAAAATGGATGTTAGTAATCATTAAAAAAAGGCACTCAGAACAAAAGCTTAAACATTTGCAACTAGAACAGAACATGAAAAAATCACAGTGAAATGTGTGATCTGTTAATGGTTAATATGGGGGGGAGAGGGAAAGGGGAAAGAGGAAAGTGGGCTGGCAACCTGGCAATACAAGGTGAAAAGGGGCAAAGGAGAGCATACCTTGTGAGACCGCTCACTGAGGGAAAACCTCAGTTTCATCCTGACCATGTTTGGAGGTTGTGGTTAAACCCATTGTATCAGGCCTCTGTAGATCTGGATTTCTTTCTCAGCTCACCTGCATGGCTTGAATATTATAAAGTACAGATGGTACTTTCTTTGTCATTCTGCTGATGGTAAACTTTGGGAGAATGTTGTGTGTTACTCTGTATTTGCACATTGTTTAGCACAGTGGTGTTTCTTCTCAGGTGGCGTTTCTGGAAGCTTTTATGCTGAAGGAATAAAACAACATTACCTACTTAAATTATTAAATCATGTACATCTTCAGAAAAATGAAGATGACAGCTAACTTTTTTTGTGCCATGGAAAAAACTTCAGACACTTAGTTTATTTAAATATACACTAGATACCGAAGAACATTATATTTGAATGGAAATATCCCACCAAAGCTTTCACACTTGAAACCTGCTTTGAAAGAAAAAGAGTTTGTAGTCTTCTAATGTGGAAAGAAGCTATTAAATTATTTTCACAAATCTCATTAAAAAAATAACATCAAGATGCTGTCAGTATTGGTGCAGTCCCAGAATACTCACATTGAAGATGTTCTTTGCAGGGGGCATTGACTAATCAGGTGAACTATAGTTTTTTCCAACTGACAGAACTAGGCAAAAACTTCAATTACAGAGTGCAGTAGAAATCTTCCAGGGGATTAGAGTGAAATCAGGCTTCTCAAGTATGTGTATCAACATCCTCTAAAAAAGCCTCTTGCTGATTTGCGTCAAGAAACCCCAGTTCTTCTTTTCTGTAATAATGCGATATCAAGCTGGTGTGTTGTACAGTACAGCAGAAGTCCTGTATCTTCTTCATGAGGTTGCTGTGGTACATTTTCTTCTACCCACTTTCTCAAAGTCATGCTGAGAGGCATAGTGCAAGTTGGATTAGCTGCTCTGATAGTAGCAACCAGCTCTGCCTCCATCATGTAACAGAAACGAAAATGGTCCTTGTGCACCATTGCCATTTATAGAATCACAGAATATCTTGAGTTAGAAAGGACTCACAAGGATCACTGAGTCTAACTCAAGATTCCACACAGGGCAACCTAAAAGTTAAATGGTATACCTCAGCACATTGTCCAAATGCTTCTTGACCACTGACAGGCTTGGAGCCATGACCATTTACTTGGGGAGCTTGTTGCAGTGCTTCACCACCCTCTGAGTGAAGAACTTATTCCTGATGTCCAACCTGAACTTTTAATGACCTGATGATACAAAAGGGAAAGGAACCATAGATGCCTCAGGAAAGAAGGTGACAAGGAACACATTTCCATGAAAACTGCTGTAACTGCAGGACGCACAGGAAAAACAGCTGTTGGCAACAGGCTCCCTCCTGAAGATCTCCAGCCCTGCACAGGAGGAGTTACAGATTTAAGGGCAGAAGCATGTACTTGTGCCCAGAGTTATGTGTGCCCTTTAATTCCAGTGATCACAGGGAATGACCTGCAGCATGGATGAAGATAGCATGTTCTGCAGACATATGAACAACCAAGCTTTCTGTAAGGTGGAGACCACCAGTTCTACCCATTCCCCTGTTAAAGACTGTGTGGCCTGCCACAGCATTAGAATTGGTAACTACAGTGCTGTTACGTAACACTGTATTTAGAGCTTCTGTCATGGGCTTCATGATTCTTCAGTTATTGCTGAACCCTTTGAAACAGGTGTTTCCTGTAGGAGATCAGCTCCTACCTGGTAAAAATCATTGTGACATCTAAAAGCTATTTGAATCTCTTTCTTCTTCCAGTTTTAATATCACTGGTTGTATTCAGCAGTTGTCTCTGAGTTGCCTGTGGCTGTTCTTCTTCCTCATACATGAGGTAGTAACCACAGGAATAGGGCTATTATTTATATGATGATTTTTCCAGTTGCTGATGACATATGACAAATTTAAACAGTTCAGCTTATATTTATTAGAGGGCAAGTGTTCAGGTGTTCAGTGTATTCTGTCTTCCAGCAAGTTTCAAAGAGCATACTGTTGGTTGGTAGTAAGTGGAGTGTTCATATCTATGATTCTGGATCTCGTTGTTACTTTTTGTCTAGGAAAAAGAAAGGTAATGATGATTATTGTGTTGATGACCAGAGGCAAAACCTAATTCTGGGTGCTACTAGACCTTAAACTTCACCATGTGTGAAGCTGAAAAACTACAAGTGGGCACCTGATACCTCCTTCAGCAGAGGCAGCAGTACAAGTTGCTTTAGGTTAATAGATACAAAACTGGTTTTTAAGTGACCACTAGTCTTTTCATTCTTACATAGTTGTCTTGGCTTTAGTTTTCATTGTTTTCTGAACTTAAAGTGTTCAATAATAATTCATAAAGCTGTTAAAAAAAAAAAAGGCATCAAAACACAGAACAGTAACCATCTTTCAAATATTGAGGGAATTGTGCACTGGATTTGTACTGAACTGTCAGTGGTGTCTTTTGTCAGTCTGTGTTGTGTCTCGGAATTGCTTGTCTTGAATCGTAAATGTGTTTCTGCATACATGAAAACTGAGATGCTTAGGTGATGTATGTGAAACTAATCTAAGTCTCAATGCATGGAAAAATTTCCTCTTCCTAAAGGTAAACTTGCAGCAAAAGAAATTATTGTAATTTTAATTATTCTTGTTTTATGTACTTGATTTTTTTAAATACAAGAATGTAAACACAGTGCTGCCTGGGGCACTTGGAAGTCTGGCTCCTTCTGCTCTCATTGCACCACACCGACACATCATTTTGTTAAAACTCAAATATTTCTTTTTGCAGTCTGGAGCACCCACTTCTTGCAATGGATTTGAGGAGCATGGTCTTCTCCTTTTTTGACCCAGCTAAGTCATTGACCAACTGAACAGTGAGCATAAGTTTTGCTGCAAGTGCCCGTAGCCCTGCTGATGCCAACATAGTTATTCATGCTGGAAAGATGTGGCTCTTCACAGGGTCGTGGGTGTGCAAGAAATTTTTATATTATGTGTGAAAGTTTTTGTTGTGGTAACTGGTAGTGGGTTTTGATGACACTATTGCTATGAACATCAGAAATAAATTATGGTTTAGAAAACGTGTATCACTTTAGAGTTTAAGCTCATGCTTGCTTTTCTGACTTCCTCAATATATTGGAATTTTACAAACACAGTTATGCTGGCATTTTGAGAAACTCTCTTAGAATTTTCAGGTTTTAAATATGCAGAGCCACCCATTGGCACTCCAGTTTCCCTCTCTTGAAGCCAGTTCCCATTTTCCTTTTAAAAGCTTCAGATAATGATTTGTCTTCTCTCAGTATAGGAGGAACTTGCTTGCTTGTCTTCCTTTATCCTTCAAATTTTTAACCTGTTTTCCCAAGCAGAGGTGTCCCATGAAATCCTGCTGTATCCATCCGTCTGGCTTGCTGCCCTTCTCTCCAGCGCCTTTTCAGCTTGAGGGCAGATCTCATCCGAGTGGGTCAGAGGATCAGCAGTCTGAGAGACAGGATGCCCCTGAGAGCTTTTGCAAAATGCATAGTTGTTGGGGGGGTGGGGGAGGGTTTATTCCTGTTCCAACTGAGGGGTGTGCTAATTAGCTCGTCTTTCATTAGCTATCAGGAGACAGAAGCAAACAGGTTACATCACATCTGCTTTTATTTTTCCCTTTCCTCTGCCCTTGCCTGTACTTTTTGCCGTTTGTTTCCCCTCTCCGAACAATGCCGCTCTCTAGGGAGATCCTGTTGTTTGTCATCCTGTTATTTTGACCAATACTCGTCTTTGCTCCACAGCTGCTTATCTTTTGAACTTTGCTTGCCTAAAAATTATTGAAGATGCTGCAGGGACACCAGCTGCGAGTCAGAAAAGCCATCAGAGCTTTTTTTTGTGAGGTCTGTGAGGAAACAGGAAACCCAGGTTGTACTGTGGGGGTTCTCTGCTGCAACGCTGCAACCAGTGGAAAGTCTAATCTTGCTGTCCTTTACTCAAGTGATTAATCCTAGTTTGTGTGCTCAGGCTGTGCAAAGTCAGCAGAAGCTATCTGTGTTTGCGAAGAGTTGCTGGATGAAGTCTTTATTTTGAAAGGCAGATGAATTGTTTCTTGCCTTTGAAACTGGTGCCAACAGGAGCAGTCAGTGCACGCTGAGAAAAAAGATATAGTTTGGTGAGCTAATCACTTGAATGTTCAACAAATGGCTAAGTGGTAAACTTTAAGCAAATTATGTTACACTGATTGTTTTCCCTGTTTGTTTTTTTAAAATGTCATATATATCACAAGGTGATTTATGGAGACATGCCTTCGAGTAGAACCACAAACACTTACAGGGACACTTGCTTCAGACAACATATGGCACATCCTATGAATTATGCACAGCTGACATACGGAGAATGGAGACGGCCTAAGGAAATGATTAGACCTGTTATCGTAACAGTGACTGTACATTATTTTCACTTGACTGGGAAAAATGGAATTTTACTCGAGATTGAGGCCAAGATTGTTGCTGCCAGGTGCAATATATTAACAATGCATATGAATATTTAATGGTTTCTAGGAAATGTGGTGGTTTAGTTTTGGCTACAACTTCAGTTCATTGAAAAACTAATTTTCTTCTGTGCTGAACTTCGCGTTTATGATGTAGCTGTCACACTTTTGTTGCAAGAGTAGCAGCATAAAAATAGATCTCAATTTTTGTATTATTGTAAAACATCGTTACACACCAGCAAATATCCCACTCCAGATGGGTGTTTGCCAGCAAGTTTGCATTTACCAATTCCTGCTTTTCTTGTTCTGAAAGGTAGATTTTATGTTTTTATACAGAGGTTAATTGCATTGTTCCACCAACAGCATTTGTTCATCCTCCGGTGGAAATGCTGTTAGTAAAATGCTGATAATGCAGAGTTTGGACTCTGCTGGGGTTAATTTTTTGAATTTAAATCCTGTCTCTGCTTCTCAGGGTTGTCAGATAAATTCTGTAGCACTTACTTCCTGAAAAAAACCACCTAACACTGGCTTGTTGCACTACAGCCTAGCCCACAGCGCTTCCCAGCACCTGTGAAAGTGCCCATGAGTGACTGGGCACCCAGGATATTTGGGCCAGCTGTAGAAGTCAGTACTGGGTGACCTTGCTGCTCCCAAAATTTCTACTACAGTTAAAAAAGAAATCTGGAGGGGTATTTTAAGTTTAGATGGTTCCAGTTTGCATTGCAGAAGTGAAAACCTTCTGAAACTTCATCTGTGTGATTCAGGTATTGCAAAACCAAAGAAACAGAAGTTGTAGAAACCTTCTTTTGCACCTCAGAGTTTCCAGCCAGACCTGCTGTACGCTGGAAACCTGACAGACCTTTAAACCAGACTGCTGCTCTTTTTTTCTGAAAAGCACTTGTGCCATCCATTATTCCCTTTTTCTGATAGCATTAGCCATTTAATTCTTCCCAGCTGACTGATAGTTAAATAGGTGTACTTCAACCTCTTAATTAGATGTTTCACATCACAATTTCTCCTAGCCCGTGTCCTAGGAAGTGCTACCTGCTGATAATGAGCTAAATCAGAATCCTTACTCCATGTTAACAGTCTTCTGCCACTGTTGTTTTCAGCACTCGATGTACTAAGTATGTGAACATGCATTGACTAAAGATAGTAAAGCATCTAGTTTTTACACACTATAAATCTGTAAAACTCATGTGAGTCCAAAACTTTGATAATGCTTTCTGGCTTTACTTTTCCTGAAGACATTTGTCAGAGCATGATATAATAGTTTTCACTATGGAGAATTCACAGGTGCTTCATAACATTTATATGCAAAAAATTTATGGAAAAGCTTTTACTTCTTCTGTGGAGGAAGAACAGTAAAGGGCAGGAAGTGTCTCAGTCAAATGTTAAACAACATTACTAGTTTTGGAAGGGGAAATTTATAGGGTAAATCTTCATGTCCTTGTGTCTAGACCATATGGTGAAAGATATTTCTCTGATTGATTCTCTTCCTGAAAATTCAGGGCACCTTCCTTTAAGAGAAGTGAAGTGAACATGATTCTTCTCCGTTTGAAGTTATCAAGATTTAGAGCAGTGCTGCCTTGCTCTGCATAGGTGCATGTTAAGACGTGTGTGCATAATAATGTGCAAGACTGATAGATTTGGATGTCACATATGCAGGTGTAGATGATTTAACTCTTAAAAGATGTTGAATTTATTTAGTGTGATGCCTCTAAAAATTGAGATCCTAGTTTTATTACAAATCTGAATGTTTTCAGTATTACTACAAATCCAGAGTCTGGGATCCTGGATGTTTTCTCTTTCTTGTTCATTATATCAGCATCTGTAGAAATGAATCTCCATACTGCAGGAAGAGCAGGAAATTTCATCTTGAGTGTATTGAACAAGATTCTGGTGCAGTTAGTCAAAATTCAGCATAACATTTGAAAGATCTAAAATCAAAACAGAGTATTTTGATATCTTTTAAAAAGCTCTGAGTAAGCCTTCTCCTGTGTTATGTTTAGTGAGGTCAAGAATGTCTTTTCAACCACTTTTGCTTTTGTCTGTTGCTCTGACGCTCCTGCTGAGCTTGGACTAGCCTTAAGCTCTGGATAAAAATAATAGTTGCTAAAATGGAGTTGTGCTTTTATGGTCATATTTCTTATTGAGTATCCTGATCATTGGAAAAATGTGTATGAGTTTTAGCATATAAAGATGCAATAGACTTGAAAGTAAATGAACAGGAAGCTTATTTGTTCAATGGCACTTACTAAGAGGCACAATGACCTAGGAGCTAACTGGGGAGCTCTGCTGCCTGCTACTACGCAAGTCACCAGGCAGGCTCGTAATCAGAAAAGCATCCTTTTACTTTTGAAGCAAATATGTTTTTCATCTATGGGAGGCAATGGGAATATCACCGTATGTTTTAGAGGTGCTTTTGAATTGAGAGTCACAGAAGGCTTTATTTCTACAAGTCTAAGGATTTGAACTTTTAACTTCAGGATTTTCCACAATACTTTCTTCACTCTGAAAGATGCAGTCACTTTCCTTAATTTCTTCAAACAAATTGAAAAGTTTCAGGAGGACAATTTAATAATAAATTTTATTTGTAAATCAGAATTATCTTTAACTGCTGCTTTTCATCTCACTAATGTGTGCATCAGCTCCTTTCCAGATCAGATAGTATTTTTCAGACAAGAAGCAGCAGAAAATGATAAGGCAACTTCTTAGTATTCAAAAGCACCATTTAAATTTCTAGTTAGAATTTTAGACTTTCAGCCAAGATAGTACAGAATAACTAAAACTTCATTTTGGAGCCTTCAAAGTTGAGTAAAGTTACACGGTATGAGCAAATCATAATGTAAATTTAGATTGGTTGAAATGTCACCTCACAATTTACTTAGGCTGTTTTTACATGACCGTTGTCTAGTTGTGTAGTTCCTTTTTTCCTCTTTCTTTGTTTCTTTCTTGTTTTCAGGCTATTTGCCATCTGTAATACAACCTCTTGTATTCTCCTCAGCACTTACTTGCTCCTGTAGCCCCAGCTGCTGGAAGTAGATGTAGAGAGCTGTAGGGCTCTCCTGCTTTTGAACTTGAACAATAAACTGCTTGTGATTATGCAGATGTTTGTTTTATACACTGAAGGCAGCAATGCACCCAATTTCCTCTCTTCATCCTACAGATGTCTGCATATTTGAATTGTAGAAATGGGCTTCTTGACACCAGAACAAAATGTTTTCCTTAAGAGCAGGAGGAAGTTATTAGTATTCAAAGCCACAGTAGAGCTTTCAAATGAGATGTTTCTAAAGTGCTAGTATGCAGGTAAGCATGTCTCGTATTCTCTCTCTAACCAAATTGTTCACTCCTCCTGGATTTCTTTTACCATCAATGTCAGGCATTATGTCTGTCAGCATGCTATGGGGTAAAGCCTATAGCTGGCAGGAGGAGGTGGTTTTGCTGTCAGAACTGCTCTCACTCACAACTCCTTGTGCTGCTGCTCAGCTGTTTCTGCAGTGCTGTGCCCTTGACTCCTCTGGTGGGACATCAGACAAATCCTTTTTCCCATGCCTACCTTATTTCCCCAGGCACTGCACCAGCATACCAATAGCTGCCTCACTTTATACAGTGCCGTGATAAAGATGGTGTAGACGTTTACTGTGGTATTAACTGTATGTTGTTCTCATAAGGACTGCCTCTGTGAGTCACAGCAGATGAGCACCTGTAGTTGGGAGGCTCTGTTAACCACAGGAGACTAGAATAGAGTCATGATGGTGGGTAGCAGCTGAGCAAGGGGAATTGATTGCAAACTCTGACAATGAGATGTACCATAATCTCTGTAGCTCTTAGGTCCCTTGTGCCCAACCTAATTATGGTCAGAAGAAGGAAAGAAGATACTCTGATAATCTCAACATCTTTTCTCCCCTACTGCAGTGTGTATGAAGTGACAAAAATACACTTTCCCCCTCAATAGATGATGGCAGCAAGAGGAGAGAGACTGTATCATCTCTTTTTTACTCCCTGGCGGCAGGCAGGCAGAAAGAGATGAGATGTGTAAGCCTTCTAGCACACTCTGTTCATGCCCATTAGCATGGAAAAACTGAGGAGGAAGAAATTAGGGGGGAAGGAAGCATAAGGGACTGAAAATGAGCTTTCAGGATTGACAACTTGGGAGCTCATAAAGGAGAGGACATGAGGGATATGAAGAGCAACACTGCCCGGCACTTGGCTGTGTGCATGGTAGCTCTGAGCTGGGGATCTACTACATTCTCTATTTTAATGACCAGCAGCCAGTCCAAGGTCATGACAGACACCTGGAAACAGCAGCAGTGAATCCCTGAGGTGAACACTTAACTCAAAAGGTTAGAGGATTAAATGCTTTTCAGTCTCTTGGCTTTTGATCTCGATGCACCTAGTTAGTTTTCTCCTTTCATTTATAGCACTGACTCCCCAGGAGCCTTGAAATTTTTTGTTGGAGAATATGTTTTTAATGTGTCAACAAAAACCTCCAAAAAACATACATTTCAAGTCACAGATCTTAGCCTGGGTGACTCCCTCTGACGGCTTAGAGATTGACTGAGTTGAAGTTGGTGGTGTTACTTTAAGATTGGAAATTATGAAGGAAATCAAGCCAGGCCAGCTGAGCTCTGCAACAAGGCAATTCAGGGAGGATTATCACCCCATTAGAGCTTCTCATTCTGCCATGGTTATGGTCTTGTCATCACTGTTGTTTTCTAGCTATCGTCTTACACCTGGAAAGCATTAACACAGGATTCAGTTCCATGTAGAATTCCTTCAAATGCATTTGTTTGTGGAAGTAAGTTATCTGTTGCATTTGATGTGACATAATAATTATAATTTCTTTCTCCTGAGACAACTCCTTGTTTTGTTCTTGTGAATGGTTTTTTGCACAGCATTCCTTTCTGATATATTTGGTTTATAGTTTCAAGTCCCTTTGAACAAAGAGATACTTGGTTTTGTTCCTTATTTGTCATAATTACACTCCTGACTAGTATGTTAGTAGGCATTCATAACTTCTTTTGTGTTAGCATTCCAACATCCGGACTTAGAGGTCCCTGATCCATAATAAATGCTGACTATTATCTTCCATGGAGCTCTTACTTAAACAGTTGCCTTAGCACATCAAATATGTATTGCCTTCTATCATGCTAACAGAGGAAAAAAGGAGTTGGAAAAAGGAGTAGCAGTATTGCTGTAGTTAAAAATGGTATCCAGCTGGTACAGGAGGCATTGTCTCAAGTCAGTCTGCTTTGGTGCACAACAAGGAGGCATGTTTCTACTTCTTCAGAAAAGATCAGTATGTGTTCCTGTCTAGCATGTCTGTTAGCCAGCTAGTGAGCTGGCCAAGCTCCTTCCTGACAAATCTGTCCCTTTGATACAATGATGCATGTGCTCGTCTTGTATCCAGCCCTTCACTAGAGGGAAAAACCCTGAGCGAGGCCGTAAATCAGTGTCCTACCTCTCTGGGACTAGCTGTTTCAGAGAGCTAACTCATGTCATGGGAGTCTTTCCTCCTCCAATAAAAATAACCAGACCAGGATAAGGTTATTTCCTTTTCCTGATACTGAATAACATCCTGACACCTCTATGCCTCAGGCTTAATGCACACATGAAGAAGCAATTATATGACAGACCATTTCCTCCCCAGCTTCCTTCATGATTCAATTGCTTCACATGCCCGTGTCCTCTCAGCACTGGTTGACCTGTCCCTTGCACAGGTGTCCCAGGACCCTCGGGACTGGCAACCTGCACAGAGGTGTTGGGGGAGGTATTCGCGCTGGGCATTGTACCTGCTCCAGATTCCCTGCAGGAGGATTTCTTTTGTAGCTGACTGCATGAGGAATAATTAGGTTCCTGAACTAGGTACTGCTGTAGCTATCTTAGATACCTAACATGGTGCTTGCCTTTTTGAGGCACAGCATCCTGTGGATTGCTGCTCTGTACTACTGCAAGCCCAATAGCAAGGTGGATGTGTTAAATGGTGGTCTGATCCGCAAAACCAAAAGGAAATTCTTCCACAGGAAATAAGGTGAAATATGTGGTTGTGCCTGCTGCAGGCTTTAGGCAAGAGACTCATTTATCGAGGAGGAAGCTATATCATCCTTCTCGTTAATGCTTTACACGTGCAGTTTTACTCAAGTGCTTGACAATATCCATTGTACTTTATGGCTGACAGTTACAGAAATTGCCCCTGTGCTGTAGGTTTTGGACTGGAAGACAGTGAGCTGTTGGCATAAGTGCCATTACTCTTGCCAAGGCATTGGGGATGTCACTTGTAGGGAAACGTTTCCTTGCAAGTACTTCATTGAGGTGCCTAATGCACAGCTGACAGGTAAGACAGCGCCTGTGCCAGGCACTGTGAGAAAGGTCAGCATGTGATCAAATAACAGTGTGTCATGCAGGGATAGAGGACTTTTCGTGACCTTTTTTTTCTGACGTGTGACCGCATGTCTGAATAATTTAGGCAGATTTTTGTCTGTATGACACTGCACCTGTATTCAGTTGTTCTTTCTGTTCCTCCCTGACTCCCTGGTATGAGGGGTGGCCACTTGCCATTTCAGGTGCTGTTTCCTGATTAAAAAAATTGATTATATGGAAATTAATGGTTTATACTCATCAAATCTTTTTGGAAAGAGGCTGGTTTCTCTGGGTTCCCTCTGCTAGCAATAGAGAGAGAAGCAGCTCTCCCAGGGAGCAGACCAGAGCATGTGGCACTTGGCTGCTGCTCTGAACCGGTGGCTGAAAGAGAAGCAGGGTGGAAGATGAGCTCTTCTAGGCCAGAGAGATAATGTAACCCTGTTATAAGGGGACCTGCATGGACAGAAACCAAACCTTACCTTCAGTTCCCTCACCCGATTTTTTTTTCTGGTTGTATTCAGACCTTGGTCTGACAGATCATGTAGCCCACATATCTTATCTCTGGAGGGTTTAGAAAGAAAGAGAGGGGGGTGAGCAAGCAGAGAGAAGAGGGAAGGTGGGCCCATACATTTCCTTAACAGCCCACAGTTAAATAGTAAGAGAGATCAGTCAAAGCTTCAGTTCATCTATGCTTTAGGTCCCACGACTGATCTGGTTTGCAGCAGCCTTCTTAGCCCCTGTCATATGTTCTTGCCTTCTCCTTCATCTCACAGTGGCAGTGAGAGCTGATATGATAATCTTTTTTACCTCGTTATTTTCTAGCCAGATCAACATGCTAAGCAGGCATAACACAGCACAAATGTGCTGCTCCAGATCTAGCTTAGGTTAGCTTAAGTTGCACCTCTGCAGTGTGCAAGGGGCAGTCAGATGGACATTGTTATTTAACAGCAAGTGCAGAGATAGGCAATAAGTTTTCGCCTCTCTCGTAACACCAGATTTGCTATAATATTACTAACTGTTCTGCTTTTGATAGTACGTGTAGTAAATAGGATGGCTGCTGGATTTTTGTTCTGCTGAATTTCCTTTTTCCTCGAAGAATCTCATAGGTCTTGCTTCCAGAACACAAAGGTGAACTCCCCCTTCTTACTTTCTCTGAATGTCAGAGCTTGGGTTTGCCTCCCTGCTGCTGTCTGACATCAGCTGGATTTTAGGCAATGGTAAGTGACCCATGGTAGAGAAAGCAGGGCCAAATACAGTCCTGTCAAACTGAAGGGGTTTGCTTTTATTCACAATGACCACTCTTAGACATCTTCATCTTGAGCTAATACTCCTTCATTTAAAATTGCTTTTTTTAAAAAACTACTTTAGGTTCTTTGTACCAATCAAACTTTGTACTAAATTACCTTCCTCTTGATTAAAAACACCAAACACCTCACTTCTTTCCTTTTTTTCCTCTTTATTTTTAAGAAATTTTAAAATTGAGGGTACAAAAAAAACTGGAAAAGGATGAAGTTACAGGGCCACTGTGAATTCAGTCACAGAAGAAAGTAAAACATCTTGTCCTTAGATCACACAAGAATTTAGTGAAAGTTGAGAATAAAATCCCTATTTCCCAGGTGTTATGTTTGTACCTTCTTCACCCTCATCCAGGCAGCTTCTGTCTTTTGTGCGTGAGTTCTGGCATGGGATACTTAGTGCCACATGAAAAATACATTGTTTCTGTATGTGCAGCATTTGTCAGTCAGTGGTTTGAGATTCAGATGGACATGGTTGATAGAAGGGTCACCATTCTGTACCGTACCAGAATGAGCACGGCTGCACATCCGTTCATTTGATAAATACAGCTGCTGTTGAGAGCTGTAAATGGCTCCCTAGACCAGAACCTAATACTAGATGTCTCGTATAGCAGAGAGTGCAATATTCTTTGTTTTTGTGCCGAAAAGGTACAGTTTTCTGGGCTGACCTGACCTTTATTATACTTTTTTTAAGTAGCATGCCTGTTTTCAGATGTTTATGTCTACAGTCTTTAATAAGGAATGTTGCTAATGTCACAAAACTTCGTTCTGTATTTTTGCGGAAGAATTTGTCAATCTTTCCATTCAAAATATCATGTATTCATCCCATGGATTCTTCTGTCTTCTTCTGCTCATCCAAATGCTTCCCATTTAAGCTGCCTGCAATGGGGCAAATTATTCTGCTTCTCTAAATTTATTTTTTAAACCCCCCCAAAACATATGGGGAGTGCAGAGGGAGCATATGCCTGTTAAGTAAAGCATCTTGGTAAATAGAGAGAACTATCCTGCAAACCAGTGTGCTGTACATGGCTGTCTAGAGCCTGTGTAGAAAGATAATGAAAGTATTTCATTTTGCCCTCAAACAATTAAGGTTCTTGCTATTCCTCCCTCCTCACATTCAGAGAGCATCAACAGATGCTCTTGAACAATGGCAGAAGGTACTGGGATGTCCGTATAGGGCAGGGGAATACAGTGAAGGCATCGAAAAACCCATTTCCAAAAGGAGACCTGAAACTGTTACCAAGGTAATTTTGGATTCATTTGCTTGGGAGTACCATCCTGAAGTCACCCATGCACACAGGAATTCGGAGAAAGGATGTAGATGTGATGAATCCGGCCCATATCAGAGGCAGATGTATTTGGCATTATGCAAGCAGTGACCGGCCAGACAGTGTGTTCTCTTGCATAACTAATGAGTGTAGCTTTCTAATAAGACTAAGTGCCTGCAACGGGCCACCGCGCCGAGCTGGTGGAGTGTGCGCTGCAGGGCAGCACAAGGAACAAGGGCGGCACTTTTTCCTATTTTATTTCAGTGAACAAATGCATTGATCTGAAGGTGCAAATTGGAAAAAGTCTGGCATTCGTGAGAGTGCTGATCTTGTCAAGTATTCCCCTGCCAGATACAGCCTCTGCAAGGCTCTCCTTCTCCTGGATCCACTATTGTTATGTCATTGAAAGTTTTTATTTCTTGATTTAAACTTCCTTTGGCAACAGTTGTTTAGGTCTTTTTACCTGGAGATTTAAATAAGAAAATTTCTCTAAATCATACTGACTGATGACATCCTAAAAAAAAAAAAAATCAGAATTTGCCTCCCACAGTAAATGGGAATGTTTGGATCTTTAGCTTGTGTCTTAATTACAAGGTTGGGGAAAATCAAAAGACTGAAACTTTGCAGAGCAGGGAAGTTTTAATTAAAATCTTTTGGTGCTTTAAAACTGATATATGTTTGTTCTCCTCTGTTAATTAGGAATGCTTAAGGGCTTTTGTTATTTGTGTGTTTTATTTTTTTTTAAAATCACCTCTGTCTGCACTGTCCATGCATCCTCATGGATTGAGATATTCTTTGAACGTATCTTTCCTGTTCTTCCACAACCCTGGCAGATCCATAGTGCTGGCAATAATACTGTCTGCAGGAGGGAGCACTGTGAAGTGCTCCAGCTTGATGTTCCCAGCAAAACACCTGAGAAATGGAGGCAGGTCGAGGTGAGTGACACCTCTGACAGGCAATCAGGAGGTTTTTTGAGAGGAAGGGTATTTTTTGAAAGTTTTAGGTGTTCTACCCTGAAACTGAAATCTGGTACATTTCTATAAAAATGAAGTTTTTATTTCTAGCCTTAATGATGATTCAAGAAACAATTATTCAGAAGAATTTAAATGTTGCAGATATGCTTCTCACTCAAAGGATTCAAGATGAGTCTTCAGTCACCATCTCCTCACATTGCTTCTGTCAGAGACTACACTACTTCTGGGTGGCTTTTTTGCCCACTCTGCAGAGGTCAGGCAGCTTGTTCGGTTCAGGTATGAACTCTTTCCTAGCAAGCTGGCTTACAACCAGCATTTTTTATTCAGGCTACTGGGTTTTCTGATCTGAACCTCTCCTTCAAGAATGCTCTATAGCTGTGTGGTTAGAGGACTCTCTTTATGGAAAGTGAGAAAAGCTTGTATGGCTTGCTGGGAAAAGGAGGCTGAGCACAGCGGTCTGGCTGGGTGTCATGTGCATTGATATTCCAGACCAGGAGAGGCTTTTACCAACTCCTGTCTCTCAAGCAATTTTGTAAATACGGCTCTAAAGGAAAAGATATGCCTAGTTGTAACTTCTCAATAAATGCCTTTTGTATTTACAAGCAATTTCAGCATGATTGACACCGTTTTGGGAAAGATTGATTGTTCTCCAAGCAAATTCACTCTTGTTTGCATGTAGAGAGAGGAGGTTCGTGGTAGAGTTAGCTGGTCTCGTCTGCTGCAGGATCTGAGTGTTACAGTTCTGTTGAGTTTTCTTATAAGCCTTTCTTCATGCCTTAAGTTCTTTATTTTCTCGAAATTTGACCTCATTGGTCAAAACCAATGCTACTTTGGGATGAAACTGGGTTTTACAGACAGGGAAAGAGCCATTACCTGGAACACTATATCAGAAAGACATGGGTTGCAGAACACTTAAGTACTGAGTGCTTACTGTCTTTGCACTTCGTTGTAGGTAAAGAGTTCTTTTTTTCCCTCCTATCAACATTTTGTTCCTTCAAGGCAGATCAAGCAAATTATACTAAAACCCTTTCACAGCATCTCCTGGCTACTTTATTTTTGTTCCTCAAAACAAGTAAAAATACATCTGCAAGCCTTTTGATGACACTACTTTTGAATTTGAACCTTGCTATTTGTAGTAAGGTAGTGTTTAGAAATACAGTGTGGGACACCAGGATCATATAGTTTCCAGCCCTGTGTGGAGGTTGAACAAAATTTACAGTAATAGTCGTGGACCTTTCTGAGCAGTATTTGTGCAGATGCTCCCAAAAAGGTTATGGCACCAGTCAAGTACAGACTGCCATAGTTTTACCGGTAGTATTTGATGTGTGTTGTATTTCTGCCTACAGTCTCATCCGAGTGTGGCACTTTGTTCAACACTGTGCAGGCCTACAGTAAACTGAACGTAGAGGCTGGGTTATGGATGATTGTCCTCAGGAAGGTGCAGCTAATTGTGAAATGGTAGTTGTTGGATAGAGAAGCCACAGAGGAGGTCTTTCAGATAATACCCATTTTGCAGTTCTAGGCTGAGTCAACCAGGACAACTTGAACTTCATATAAATGTAGTCTTAATTTCTTTGTGATGGTCACATGACAGGATTATGACAGATTATGTCACCAAAGTGACAAAACAATAGATTAGCACTGAGATGAAAGTGCATAATCCAGTTAGAGAGGACAGGATTGGTACTTCAGTAAACGCTCTCCCTGTACTGACAGACTAGGTGCAGGAAGGAAGCTGCTACCAAAGTGCAGGTTGTGCAGAAACTGGAAACATTAAATGCTTTTTAATTGGTTTATTTTTGTGCCCTTTAACGTTTGTTGATAGATTTGAAATCAAATGGGAATAGAATATTTTGAAATGAAGAACTGCAGGGAACTTGAAACTGGAAGTCAGCTGGGTTTAAGTTATCCACTACTTGTTGATATGCTCAAGTAACTCTAATGGCTTCCCACCTTACAGTTTTCTTTTCCAGTAATTGCCCTGGTTTCTCCTTACCTCTCTACCTGTTTTTGTTTTAGAAATATTTCTGATGAGAGCTTTAGTAACTTGACACAGAAGTAGCAGTTTGCTTGCCTTCAGCACACTGGCATCTCTCGTCTCCCCCTCACCCTTTCCAGTAGGTGTTTTCCAGCCCTTTGGTCACTTCCAGGGAAAGGAAGTTTGTTTGGCCACTGTACTCCTGGGTTCATCCAGGCTGAGTAGGTGTGCACTGCCTACACCTCATGACCTTTTGGTCCTTAGTTAATCTTTCTGCTTCAACTCCTTTCCCAATACTCTTGACTGATCCTAACTCATCTTTGTTTTTAAAAAAAGAGCAGCCCTTAGGTAAACATTTGAAAATTTAGCCCTGTTATAAAACTTGATTAAGGAAACCTAACTGAGGATAAAGCCTCCTTTAGCAAATTGTCAGAAGCCTATGGGACTCATATTATTTGCTGGCGTGTCTGATTTGTCCTTCTGACTACCCTTGCTTTTTTCTGTGGTTGGTATCTGTGTTTACCGAGGTTTTTCCTTTCCAAAAATTTTCCCTAGTATTTTGCTTATGTCTGGAGGAAGAGCTACTTGCAGGATGGAGATTACTCCATCGTAGATGTCACATCTTTGATTTCTTCACTGAGTTGCACACCACTATCTGTGAATACCTGTGGTTTTTCCCAGAATTATGAATAACTAATACTGCAGGTTATCACTTTGCCAGCTGCTATGGCTGCTGATGGGCTTCTCAGGGCTGGCACTTTATATTTTTAAAAATCAAGATTCAGTTTAGCCCTGGAAGGGGCCTAGGAGCTACAGTTTCTCTCCTGCCCATTGCAACTCTTCCCCTTTATTCAGTCCAGCAGGGCTTTTGCTACCAGAATGTCTACTGCCAAGTGGAGCTAGGCTAAAAATGTAAGCAATAGTAAGATTTTTATAGCCTTTTTTTTATAAAGGAATCCTGAACTAAGTAGCATGTCCAGCATTCATCCCTTGGCCATTTGCTGAAGGTGCCCTAAGTGGCACATCTGTTTCCTACAGCTGTTCTTGGTGTCTTTGCTCCCATATAGCAGTCATCAGAGCCCTGATGGAACCACTAACCACCTGTAGATCTGTTGTAGAGAAACATTTGCAGAATAGACAAACCTATGAATTAATGCAGGAAGACAATGAAGATACTGGGTTCTACAAATCATGAACTTTAAATTTCATTCATTCTGATATTTCATCTCATTAAAAAAATGTGATTTTTTTTTAAGCTTCTAGCAGATTGAAGACTGGTTCCAGGAGACCTGGAAATATGCAAATTACTTTAGCCCAAACATTCATTTACTAGCAGATACTATTCTTCATCTTACTGTTGAGTGAGTCAGTAAGTGTTACCTACAGTCTCACAGGCGATATTTTTTTCCTATTCCCATTAGCAGGTACCCCAGGTGGTGGGGGCTTTTTTCTGCTCCTGTTATAACAACTGAAGATAAATTTAATTAAACGTGGTCCACAATCCAATTTATACTTCCCCATAGTAGGAAGAATCTGTTCTGTGACACTGAAGGATTTGTTTTTTCCCAGCTGCTGTTGGTGGAGTTTGAGGCTCTGAGTAATTGGGTTCAAATTTGACAGAAAACCTTCCTTTGAGGCAGGCATTTTATTTTCTCACTTAGAAATTACACATTTTGCCAAATCAGAGCTGTGCAGACAAATGTATTTGAAGCGTGGCAGAATTTATATCATCTGATTAATTAGGTGACATATTAGAATACGTTTCTCTCACTACTCCTCGTTTTGATAGTTACAATCAACCAGAATGGTGAATATCTTTTTTACATTTATTAGGACTCCCACTGACTGAAGAAGTTATTCCATCATTATAAAGGTTATTCTCTTGTTTAATTAATAAAAGTACAAACTGCTTCTGCTCAAAAGTTTGGCATACAGAACTTCTTTTTCATTCCCAGAATACAATGTTGTCCTGTTTCTTAAATCATCTGTTGAGTCAAATTCAGTATTATTTGCTATATGAAAATGAGACGAGACACTGAGATTTATTTTTGCATAATACCATAATCATGCTCAAAATATCAGTAATCCCACATTTGGACTTTCCTTTTGCAAACTCAGGTCAAGTCTCTACTTAAAATTATGCAGATAAAGGTCTGTCTGGTCTGTCAGACATATTACCCAGCCAGACTTGCATTTTTACAGTGCAGTCTCTACAAGAAATATGAAGTGTGGCGATACGATTTAGTTCGAATATTTGCTGGATGGTAGACACCGTGGTTCTGAGTGAGGGAGAAGCTCTAATCCCCCACTGCCAATGGAACCAGTGGAACTACCTCGCCAGTGCAGGGCAATGGGGACAGTTCCTGGTCCATGCTGCTGGCAAGGAGATTGCTCGTGGGCAGAGGCTGATGATCTGCTCAAAAGTGTGCCAGCAACTGCCTCTTTGATTCTGGTGTGTTGCCTAAGACATTGTCTTTGCCTTGCTTGGTTGACTGGGGTAAACAGGACCTTGAGTAACCACGTGGATGTAGTCAGGTGAGTAATTAGCATGGAATGTGGACACAAAGTTCTAAAACTGGTGTTGAAGGCATCTCGGTGGCATAGCTGTTTGTCTCAGTGAAGAAGAGGAGTATCATGGATCTGTTGTAGCCAAAAAATATAAATTTGTTTTAGAGGAAAAACACAAAGGTGTTCAATATATTAAGTTTGTAGGGTTTAAGAGTTAAACATGTCAAAGCTAAATGAGCAATAGCAAAAGTATTTTACTGTATGTTAGAGAGGTTGAACTGAAAAGGGAAGTGGGTAAAATCCTGGCACACAGTACAGATTACAGTTTCCTTTTTGTCCTTAACTGGACTGTTACCTCACCTTGGGATTTAAAGAGCTGTCACTGAAAGTCATGGCTGGGTCAAATGCAAGCTCTTATTTATGCCAGCAGCGGGAGGGGGGGTGTCCTAGAAACATTTTATTGACTTCTTAAAGATGTGTCATGCACGGAGAATTGCTTTCGCAGGATGTAGGGAGGGCATTTTTTCTGGTTATTAATTCCTGAGTCTTATCACAGTGATAGTCATCACCATACAAGAGATATTGTATGTGATTGATGTGCAGATTTCACATGGCTTTCTTGCTTGTCTTCCTGCTCAAGAGTTCCTGCCCTGCACTACTACCAGCATAACTCTCATCTTAAGAGCTATGTCATCTGCCAGAGGTTCAGAATAATTCATTTCTTTTGTCAAGAAAAGACACATCTCTTGACATTTAATTTCTAGAAAAAGCTTTCAGACATTTTCACTTGTAAGCTGTCCACTCGAGATATTAAGAAGGAAGGAAGGGTAGAAGGGTTTTATTGTACCAGAGCTTAACAAAATGAAATGGTGCTGATCTGGACACAATCATGTGTAGTGTGGTCTAGGATGACCCTGCCTGAGCAGGGAGGTTGGACCAGATGAGCCACTGTGGTCTCATCCAACCTCACCCATGCCATGATTCTGTGCTCACAGCTATGTGGTAGGGAAGTTTCTGCTTCTGTGGAGATAAAGGATGTGTGCCAGTACTAAGCCTGGAGTCACTTCAAGGTAGTGTCAGTGGATGGGTGATGGGGTGTCTGTTGCAGAGTGGATACTGCTGCACTGTCCAGAGGCAGCTCCATCCTCAGCCTTGCAGCAGCCGAGGCAGGAAGTTAACCTGATTTCACCCAGTTTACAAGTAAGGAAGCTAATTAGTTGCATTAGGTTTTCATTACTGCTTGGATTGTGACAAACTGGGTTTTCTTTCCTACTGGACACCCTGGTTGGGTTTTTGTTTTTCTCATAGACTACTCATGTCAATCTGGAATTGTGCAAAGAATGATTCTGAGGAGAACCATGAGTCATTTTTCCGTTCTACTGGCAATTACCTCATTGGTGAGAAGATAAGAAAGATTTGGGGGTACTTTCTTTTTAGTTTTCTCATGTGCCCAAAATTTAAGTCTGTAAGGAAAGGGTCATGGTATCTTTAACAAGCATAAAAAAAAAGGGATAATTGAAGCCCTTCAAAAGCTTCAGAGTAAGTTTTCGCATAGATCTTGATCGTTTAGGTGCCCTAAGTGGATTTTTGGACACCTACTTCATGATCACTTGTCTACTTGGCAGGGACACTCTCTCTAGAGACCATCCCTCCCTCCATCCCTCTCCCCTTTTATTTCCTATCTCAGCTACAGAACTTTGCCATGAACACTACAGCTGAGGTAGTTTCTGCTTTCTTTTGTTCCTAGATGTGTTCTGGAGCTTATTCGTTGTGTACTGGTGGTTTGCAGAGCTGATTTGCTCATCTAGGGATGGGGCGGTTGCATCTGCTCCTGCAGCAAAAGGCGAGGGCTGTGTTGTGCTGGTGAAAGACCTTGCCTTAGACTGTTAAGGCAGAGGAGGCATCTTGCCCTTTTGCGCTCTACTCTTCTGTTTGGTGCTGTTTTGAGATGAGCTGAGGATTTACTGTTGAGCAAAACAAAATTCCTTCTCCTCTGAGGGACAGAAGTTTTTGTCCTCAGAGTCTCAGCTCCTGTGACCCCAGGAACAGAGTATGCAGTGCTCAAGGTTTGGTGGGACATAGTGCCAGCACTTAGTCATGTGTGCAAAGGAGCAGTTGCCACAAAAGCAGTGGTGCTTAAAATGTGGTGCAGGCAGACTGCCTGCTTAAATCCATGGTCACTTGGCAGTAGTGCTGTGGCAAAAGTGTCCTGCCAAGTCATGAGCTGGCACACTGCCCTCCTCCATTTAGACTCGAACTGTAGGCAGCCAAGTGACCAGCAGCTGTGGCTGTGAATAGCAGGAGGGCTTTGGTCCAAGAACAACAAGAAGAAAAGCTTCTTCAGCTACATCTAGAGGTTTTCTTGGCTCTTCCAGACATGTCTTCCCATTTCAAAGGGAGCTGAAAGGTAGAAGGTGCCCTAATGCAGCTGCCTCTTTTGAATCCTGTCCACTAGGATTCCCCAGTTACAGGTTCTGGCTGGAGGTATGTTGTTGCTCAGTCTGTGAGTGCAGTAGATAACAGTATGTTTGCTTGAAGGTGTAGAATGAAATTTGCAGCTGCAAGAAGAGAATTTGTTGTTTCTCTGCTCTCTTTATTTCAGCACAACTGAAGTGACCTGTAAACCAATTGTCTGCATCCTGCAAATGACTTCTACACCAGCTTTCCTGCTAATGGCTGCACAAGGACTGTTTTTAAGCATGCCAAAGTGCTTGAATGAACGTGGTTTACAGTTTTGAAAGGGGTTGTCAAGAGGGCCTTCAGATTCCTGACTCTTTGTGCAGCCCTTCACATACTGGCGTGATTCTCACTTGGCATTGATTTCTACACTACAGCCTGAAGATGTGTTCTGTCACAGGCAACCTCAATTATATACTATATACTGCATACTATATACAACTATATACTCCAAAACCCCCAGACAAAACATCTGAAATTAATTCTCTGGGAGAGAGCATGAAGTCAGACATTAAGTTTAGTGCTGGGGTGTGCATTGCCGAGGTCACACTTTGAGTGGGGATGTGTATTGGTGGGAGTCAGGGTAGAACAAAGTCCACAAAAGCCCTGCCTTTGGGAACTCAAGGACATCACTCTCTCTGCTGCCACACTTCTTGCATGCTGAACATGGGGAAATGATTTCCACTGGTCTGTCATAGAAGGTTAATGTTGTGGTAAACGCTCATGTTGTATTTAAAAGGCATTTCTGCAGCAGCCTGCAAGATCCTCACCCCAGCATCTCTCATCAGCTGTCAGTCTGGTGGAATTTCCCAGGTTTTGAAGTGGATTTTCCTACTTGTGGTCAAGGGAAATGGTAGCAAGGACCTGGGAGAGCATGAGCCAGACTCCCCGCCAACCGCAGAGCTTCCCTCACCATTTGTCATAGAAATACTTACATAGCTATCTAGCCATGGCTCTGAGAAATAAAGACTTGCTCAGCACTGGAACCTTTAGGCTGTGTATCTCAGAGCTGAGTATCAGCAGCTGGGCCTGAACACCCACCTTGGGTCTGATACCTCTCATCATTTTAGTCTTGTTGACTGTTGAGGGGAAGGATAATGACCCTGGGAGGTGTGGGGTGACGTGGCATTAAGGAGTACACAGGAACACCTCCAGACCCTCTCAGTGATTCTTGATGCGGTTTCTCTGCTGGGATCCTCCTCGGTGGGCTGGAGATAAGCACTTTCCTGAAACAAACCTAAACTACATATGCTGACCAGCTGCATGCAGCTGGACCAAAGCTCTGCTCATCTTGGCAGAGAAGCCAAAACCAAGTCCTTACAAAGGCAATGGCCAGGATGAAATGGGAATGATAAATCCCCCCAGGCAACACTCCAGCTTTTAGCAGCAGGCACAGACATGAGCAATTCTTAATGCTAAATAACTGAAATAACTGAGGCACAATGAGAGGCATGTAAGATTCAAGTGTCTTCAAGGAGGAACTACAAGGTGATTAATGCTCCAAGAGCTGTTTAATTACAAACACATGTTGTTCACCAGATGATATCTAGGCTGAATTTAAGGTCTGAATCTTTTCCTATGAAATATGATCTGGATGTCATGAACATGACAATGAGAGAGATGTGTGTTGGTAGCTCACTGGGGTAAAAAAACTACTAAGTCTAATGGTTTGGAAATACAAAATCTAAGACACCATGTGTTGTTTTTAGTGCATTTGATGAGACATTTCTGAGTGTTTTCAAACTAATCTTTTCTGTTTCTTTTTTTCTTTTTTTTCTTTTTTTTTTTTTTGTGAAGGAGATATTAAAGAAAGATGGGAAGTGGTACAGCTTTGTCTGGTTACCTGAGCAGACAAAACCTGCAAACATAACTATGCCTTCTGTATAGTCTCAAAAAGTTCTGAGAGTGACTTGCTTTTCTAATCTTTTGCAGGATGACTCCCCGAGGTTGTTTGTATTATTATCCAGTAATACTACTGGATTAATGTGTCTGCATAGTTTGTATATTGTAATAATGACTTAAATATAGCTCCTTTCCAGGCAGGGTGAGGCAGTAGGTGGGAGTCTTGTGGTGCAGCTGAGGAGGTGACTAGGGAGACATGTCTGACTCTGTGGCACCTTCCAGAGCTTTTGGCAAACACCAAATCCCATGCCAGGGCTGCTCTGCAAGCACAAAAGTCAGTTCCGCTTAAATGGGGGCTGAGGGTGGCAGGGCTGCAATAGCTCTTGAAAGGGCTCTGGCAGGAAGCATCTTGCGGGAGGCGTGTAACAGCACCATGAAGCCTTTGTTAGAGCTGGTTTGCTCAAGACTTGGTAATGAGAGTTCATGGTGGTCTGAAAAGCCTCCAAGGTCTGAAAGACCAGGCAAACCCTAGTGCAGCACAGCCAGAGCACTGCAGTACCACAGGGCAGGGGTGCAGGTGGGCCTTGCAGCGAGGAGTGCTGCAGCGGGATGGCAGTCTGCATGCAAAGTGTTGGTCTGTCAAGTGGTTAATTTGGTTAATACTGTGTGGTTAGAGTTGTGCGGCTGCAGAAGTCAGGAGGGGTTTTCCTGTGACTTTTTGGGATGCCTGATGGAAGCTGGTGCTTCTGCACATGTGGAAGTGCAGGTGAAGAACTTTGTTCCGTGCTGGTGTATAGCCAGCCTCATTGGTGTGTGTTACGTTGTCATGTGTCTCCCCACAGGTTCCTTCAGGTGAGGCTCTGGCTTTAACTGGTTACACATAATCTTCTCCAGGGTATACGGTACTGCAGTGCTGTGTAACTCATTATTTGTAATACTATGATGTGTGCAAAGAGGTAACCTTGATGAGTTATTTCTGATTATGTTTTGGGTGATGTCAATAGTTCACCTTCATCTGCTCTGACTTAACTTTCACAACAGCTACAATCTTGTCTCCTTTTTCTTTTCATGGTGCATGGATTTAACGTCTTGTCAGAAGAAAATAAAGATTGGTTGAAAGGTTAGAGTTACATCTTCAAGACTGGCACATACAAAACCTAATTTTATACTTGATGCAGTAATTCTAAAGGACGGTGTCTATGAGGACATAACTGAAATAATTTTTAACATGAAAATCTTTAGAAATAAAACTTTACTCGGAGTTTATGGATTTAATTGCAGTCACATTAACTGCTTCCTTGCTTTGGTCATGTGTGCAGCTCTCGGACAAAGGGTACGGTGGGGGGCATTTTCCACTTGATGTAGTTTCAGTCTGTTCAAGGTGCAGTATAAATGGATGGGGGATTCCTTTTGATCCAACCTCTGGCCAGAAAACCAGTGAGTATGACTTAAAGCTGCTGAGTAGTTGAAGGAGAAGGTCTTAACTCATCCAGGGTTTAAATGAGCCTGTTCCTGGCACAAAATAGCCTGATAACTTGACATCAGCCACCCTGCAGAACAGAATAGGACAATGTCATTGTCCTTTACAGCTTGTACCAATTCAATTTTGAATTTAAATGTGCCAGCAAAATAGAATAAAGACAGGCACACTTCTGTTGTCTGCAGTACCTGCCTCTGTATCTAGAGTCTGGAGTTCAGACTCTACTGATTTTTAATTTGGTACCTTTTTATATTGGGTGTTTGTTTCTTTGACTACAGTACAGCAATCTTTCATGCCACTCTTTGTAGCCCTAAGGAAGTCACACATGTGAACTGGTTAAAGAAGATAGCATTGCCTTAGTGATTATTTTTCCATAGCAGTAGGTAATGGATGGTCTGTATTAGTTAATAGTGCTTGAACAGGGTTGATTTTGTCATGCACAGCCACCCTGGCTGCCTGGTTGTTATGCTAATGTTGGTTGAGTGGTTTTGTTAGTTGTTGGGGGGGTTTAAATCCACAGCTTTTTCTGACTAGAAAATGGAAATCACATTTGCTAATCTGATTTCTTATTCATTGCCATGTCCTCAGCCTGCCAGTATGACATTAGACATGTCATTAGTAAAAGAAGAATTAAAAAGTGTAGGAGCAGAATGACATGAAAGACTGGAAGGAGAACTGCTGTTGAAGTCACATCTGGACTGGCTGTGATCAGCTGGCTTGAGTGGGACGTGCATCTCCTCTTTTTCTTCTCCAGCAGGAGGCCAAAGGCTCATCCTTTGGAGCCAACATGTTCCTCATCTTTGCTGAGATTGTAATAGCCAGAAATTACAAATCTTCTTTCATAAAGCCACAGTCTCCCTATACCCCAACTTACCACCTTATTCAGAGCTTGTACATCTCCATCAGCTTTCAGAGATCATGCTTCAATTTTGTTTTCTAATGTACAAGTTTGAAGGAAGCCACTACTGTCCACTGGAAATCTAGACAGCATCAAAAAGCTAATATAGTTTCTCATATTTTACGTGTTGTCCCTTGTTCATTGTTTCTTTTATTTCTATTCATATATTCCTGTTTCTAAAATCTTTCTTGTTCCTGTTGCTATGGTAAAAGCCTGCCTAAAAAGAATTATAGCAGCAAGTTACACTGACCTACAAAATAATCAGAACATAGTTGTTCTGTAGAGAGCTCTGCTTTTAAAGTAACTGCTAGAAAATCTGTAATGGGAAAGGGAGATGGTTAAAGTATAGGGACCACATACATGGATCTAGATTTAGTAGAAACTTCAGTTTATGGACAAAATTGCTGCTTCTGATCAGTGAATCTGTGCAACTGGTTTCCCATAGGCAGGAATTTTCCATGATTGCAATATTAACAGTAGTGGACACCCAAAAAAGTGATTTTGAGTTTTTGTTTCTGTTGTTAACCTTCCAGGTCTGATGTGATTTTATCCTCTGTGTGCATGAATGTCATTGATACAGTGTTGTATTACAGTGGCTCATCCTTGCTGGAGGCATGGTTTCTTTTCCAACAAACTGATTTGAAATGAAGTGAAAACCAAACCATGAATTTTTTGGTTCACCTCCCAGACTATAAAAATGGATGGTCTAATTAATGATTAACACAGCAGCCGGTAGCTCAAAGGAGATCTGGAAGAAAATACTGCACTGTCTCCCTCCTCCAGTAAATAAATTGTCTGAACAGTTTTCTGTGCTCATACTACCTTATTTCAGTATACACATTTGAATCCCAGCAGAGTGGATCTCTGCCTTCATACCTGCTTTAATATCAATAAGCATGCATTAGATCCTAATTGCTTCAGATAATTTTTGGCAACGTTGTTACTACTTACTGGTTTGCAGTTCCATGTGATGTTAGCATGGATTTTAGAATGCTCTTCTATTTCAAACCATGCGGTGGGTATTTAAGATTTCCAGCATGTTCTTACCCACGGCATGGTTTCATGATTAAGAATCAAGTAAAAGTTCACAACAATTTTGCATTTACATGGACATCACTTCTGGCTGTTTTGCTATCAGTAAGTCCTTGTTATAGCATTAAACATTATAAAATATATACATATATTATGGCCACAAGATGTTTACTCCTATGTTTACTCCACAATACTGGATTACACTGTTCCTGAGCAGCAGACAAAACTGTAATGAACCCTAAAGAACTGGAAGGATGTTTTATAGACTAAGTGTTCTCAGAATGGAATTAACTGCTTAGCACTCAGGAAATGAAGTGCCAAAAAATACCAATCATAATAAATACTAGAAAAAAACAAAACCAACAACAAAACTAAAAGAAAAACCCTACCACATAGTAATTTTGCATTTGGCAAATAGTGGTAAGAAATCTGGAGGCTTTTCCCTGTTACTGTAGAAGAGAACCGTGAGCATATATTCTCTTCTAAATTACCTGGTCTTTTTTTTTTTTGGTTAAAAAATATACCACAGTCTCAGGTACCTTGTGCAAATTTTCAAATAGTTATCTCCAAATATAGATACACTTTTTCCTGTATATTTGCTGTAAAATATTAGTGAATTCATGCATAGTACCGGTTCCATCCCTGAGATGGGGCAGATAGGGAAACTCACCTCTGCAGAGTTACAATGGATAATGCCTGCAGAGTTTATCACAAGGTTGTTTTCATGGTGTACATGATGATACCAGTGAGTGTGGTCCCCCGGCAGTCAGCAGGCTCATTCTGGCCCAAAGGGCCATTTATCAGGGCAACAAAGGAGCTGCTGCTCAAATGGTTGTACAACTTCTGCAAGGAGATCAGTCCCAGCTTTATGTTGTGCTAATGCCAGAGGCCAGGAAGAGGATGGGAGAGGAAGGTGGAGCAAGTCTTCTGTTCACCTGAGCCCAGCAGAGTCCTGAACCCCTGCCAGAGCCGTTTGTGAGACACAGCAGGCGGGAGGATGCTGGGCATAAGCGTGTAGTGGCAGGAGTGAGAGCTGCCACTGCTGCATCCCACCACAGAACCTGAAATCCAGATCCAGCTGGTGTAGCTGTGAGGCTGCTATGTGCTGGAGTGTTTGTAACTCTCAATTCTCATTTGCTTTCACTGACCTGAGTGGTTATGTGTTTGTTTCATTAGAGATCCGAGCTCAACTTGTTGAGCAGCAGAAATGCCTGGAGCAGCAGACTGAAATGAGAGTGCAACTTCTTCAGGATCTGCAGGACTTCTTCCGCAAGAAGTCAGAAATAGAGATGGAGTATTCCCGAAACCTGGAAAAACTGGCAGAGAGGTTCATGGCAAAAACAAGAAGTACAAAGGATCATCAGCAGTACAAGTAAGAGACATTTGCTTCCCCCTTGCCCCCGTGTTAGCTATTGCTGGAGTGCTGCGCTGCTCTTTGCTTCTGCTGGTTTTGAGTATTGCTAGGTTGAGCCCATCTTCAAAGGCCTGTTTGAAATTCCCATCCCTATTTAGCGGTGTAGCAGTTCTCACTACAGTTGAAGGTAGATGAGTGCCTAAATACTGTCATTGATTTGGCCTCTGCAGTTATTTGTGCAAGTTTCTGACAAGCAGTGTCAGTTTCTTAAAAGGTAAGTTGCACAAATGTTATCCCTAACCTACCATATGGATTTTAAACCACCCAAAATACAGCCAGTATCCAAAAGAGCCCCAAAAGTGCTTGAAAGCTGTGTGCAAGTGTCTAAATGAAGGTCAGTCAACATTACAACAGAAGAAGAAAATTTTGGCCAAAAAAAGGCATTAAGAAAGAAAACTATTTTGATTTGTTGTTGCTGCCTCTTGTTGTAAACTTTGCTGCCTCTTGACCCCTCTGATTCCTGAATTAAGATGATGTGAATGCCTTGCCTGCAATTTAATGTATCCCTCTTTTGCACAAAACAGAAGTGGTCAGGTAGTATCTGGCACAACCTGTGTATGGTGTGTTTTCTGAAGTGTTTCAAGTCCACCACTTAATGAAATAGTCTCATCTGGTTATTTTCCTGACTTGAGCAAATTGATGAATGCATTTGTCTGGCCCTGTTAGGCTTAGGGGTATAAAACAATATTTTCTTTTTGTAAAATCAAAAAACAAATACCTTTCTCCACTGTTCACTCAGTGCTGTGCTAGAGATAGAGCTGTTGTTTCAGGACAGAAGTCTTTTCTGAATACGTCTGTCAAAAAAAAGGTTAATTCAAATACGGCTTGCACAGTTCAAAGAGCATTAATATATATTTCTTAAAATTCATTTAAGTAACTCAGTGATTCTCTGAAATGGCCAGCATGTGCATATGTCACCACTTCAGAGAGAGGCCTGGCTTTTATTCTGCTTGTAGCAAAATCTTTTTTCCTTGGGCATACAAATATCTTTCCTTGACCTTAAACATGTTAAGTCCAGACTGTCAGTTGTGCACGGGGCTTGTGACTGGAGTCCTGCCTTTGGCTTTGTTCTTCAACTCTCTGCTTCGAGAAGAGGTTACAGCAAAAATCGCTTTAGCTGTTGGTCCTCTGAGCTGTTCCCACCATTCCCCCCAGAAGAATCAGGTCTGTGGAATTGGCTTTGGGACATGCAAAAGCAGTAAGGACCAAGTAATATCAGCATGGTACTTCAAGAATGCT
Organism: Calyptomena viridis; assembly: GCA_013390005.1. Lineage (NCBI taxonomy): Eukaryota > Metazoa > Chordata > Aves > Passeriformes > Eurylaimidae > Calyptomena > Calyptomena viridis. The sequence continues at coordinate 162,104 of WEIV01015434.1, forward strand.
CGTGTTGGCTGACTTGGCTGATAAAACCCTGAAGCTCTTTGCTGTGAATAACACTGTTAAGATGTCCATCTCAAACTGAGGATGTTTCCTTAACTCACTTCTGATTCATAGCAAAGAAAGCACTAATGATTAAGAAAAGACTTTTACCTGTTAATCATTCATTATTCCTTTGATTCTGAGGGTGAGAGCTAAAAGTAGGCAATTAGATGGGAATTAAAGGACTTATTTCCAACAGTGAGAATAGTTAATTATTAGAACAATTTGCCGACAGTTGAAGGAGTTTCAATTCATCACCACCTCTGCCTGTTTTATCTTCATGTGCTTGATCCTTTTGATTATAGGAGAATCCCTATATAAGAAGGAAAAAAAAGAGCAGGAAGTTTCTAGAGCAGTTAGTTTAAAGGCAAACTTGATATTAAAATTTAAATAAAATCGTAAGACATTTTGTAAATAGGTGTTTGTTGTGTGTGAAACAGTTATTGAACTACCTGTATTTTTATTTTTTTTTTCTTTTTGTGTGAAAGAAATGAGAAGTCATCTGTGATTCCTCTTTTTGCTATATGAAAGCTTGGAGTGGGCCTGCATTACGAAAGTCTGTCATGGGAATTCAGAACTGGATCACTGTGGAAACAGTCCAGTCCTGCTGTTTGTCCTATAATTGACCCATCTAGGGCTAGCCGTAGCAGTGTATTTGTGAAGGCTGATCACAGAATATGGATGCTCGTGACATTTTCTTCTACTTTTACAGCAGTTATACAAATTCAGTTTAGGGAAATAGCTACACCTGCAGTTTTGCTCTGAAGGATTTGGGATGTGCTTCCAGTGCTTGTTTATTTCTAATGCCAAAAATTATTACTGTTGCTCTTTCAGCAGTGGCCTTTATTGATTTTGAATATGTACGTGTAGTCCATCTGTAAGCAACTGTGAGCTTTGTGCCAAGATGTTTATATACTCTCAGGTGGTTTGCAGTGTTGGGAATACTTACACTTTTTTTATATTTTTGTATCCATGCCTCATGAGACTTGTAGAATGTGTCTTAAAAGTGGTCTGAGGCTTGCCTAACCTGAGTTATTCCAAGAATGGGTTGACTGAGTGTTCAGAAGCAGCTATTTTTATTTAACAAGTTATGACTGTAAATGTCAGTGAGATGTTTGTGTTAATAATGTAACTTTCTCATTTCTATACATAATACTTGTGTGTATCTCTCTCCTTAGGAAAGACCAAAACCTCCTGTCACCAGTGAATTGCTGGTACTTACTCCTGAACCAAGTGAGAAGAGAAAGCAAAGACCATGCAACATTGAGTGATATCTACCTGAACAACGTGATCATGCGGTTCATGCAGATAAGTGAAGACTCCACCAGAATGTTCAAGAAGGTAATGCCTCTCCTGCAGTCCTCCATCTGGGCTTGTAAGATGCATGAGGGAGGCAAAAGTGTCCTAATAGGTAGCATTTGAGGAGAAGATTCAGCACACATAGCATAAAATCTGTTTTAGCATACATATAAATTCTTCATGACTGTTCTCACGAAGCAAATCCGTCATGCTAAAATGCCTGGGATCCTGCTGTATATGCTGGTGACCTTAAGAGCTGAATCACAAATACCCAAAAGGCAGGGAAAAAAGCCTATCCTTCTCTCACAAGCATGCTTGTCTACCCATGCAGAAAGGAAACCGTTTTAGCTTAGGACTCCCAAAATAGTAATGCTGTATTAATGAATTATTTGTAAAAATGTTATTTCATTGTGAATGAAACAGATTGAAGCCAAAGCAAAGGTTAGCCTTGTAGTGCCTTGACATACAGATGGTAACGTACACTGCAATTCTCCTAAAAGTGTTCCTCTTTCCTTCCTAATATTAAATATGAACATACACTTTTGATAACATAACTGTTTCTGTTAGATCATTTAACCGTTGTCCTTGTCCATGCCTGTTACATATTTTCATAACATATACATAGTGTGTAAATAGTGTGCTTAGCATAGTGTGCTAAGCAAGCACTCTAGGCAACCTTAGCTCGGGATCTATATAATGAGTTTGCAGTTATTGTTACAATATTCAGAAAGAAAAATAGATTATAAATCCATATCCATTAGTCACAGTGGGATGCTGGTAGGCAAGCATCATACAAAAGAGTTCAAAAAGAATAAAAGTTAAAAAGTTTAAAGCATGTGACTAAATTATAGCAAGGATACCAAGTTAATGTTTTCAAAATAGGGAACTAGTGGTCTGTTCATATAATATGTCTGATACATAAAACTGTAATTCACTAACCACTAAACTTAGTAATATGAAAGATTATTATAGAAGTAGAACAGATAATGGGAGTAACTATTTGAACGTACTGCAGTACTGTCCTCATGGAGATATCTCTGAGTTACAAACCACTAGAAATCTTTTGGTATTGAATCTGGAATAGTTTTCAGTTGTTTATGTCCTGTCTCAGAAATATCTTCTTCACTAGGTGTGCCTTATGCCTGTTTGCTTTCAGTGTAGTTCAGTTTTTTGTCACTGGAAATCCAAGAGGGTGAGACTTCCCTTTCTGCTTCTCAATAGTAGCCATTACTGGTTTTTTCCGTCTTGCTGGTGGGCATGTTTGTTCTCAAATGAAACTTTTCCGTGAAGTGAGCCTAGCATCTTCTAGAGAGATGGTGGGTTGAATTCTGTCTTATGATTGGCTCAAAGTTGAATTGTAGTAATGAAAAAATCAAACAATTTCCTCATTTCCGGGCCATACTTAACATTAAGGTATTGTTTTGTTTCCTTTCCTATGTGGGATGTAGCACAAGTCATAAGTCTGTACCTACCCCCTTCTCTAGTCCTTCTGTGAAATGCATGTCCAGTACCCAATGATGGTCTATATGAAATGTGATAAGGGTGTCTGTGCCCCTTAGTCTGTGTACTTTGTCTCACTCTCTGTTCTTCCTCATTCTGGTTCTTCCTTTTGTGTGTATCTATATCTCTGTCTCAACATTTAGATTGCTTTGGGGAAATGATCCCTGTTGGCTTTACCTTACATGTTCTGATGGGACAGGATATGTCGTATTCAGATACCTGATTGTACAAGGCTTTGCTGTCTAATCCAGCCTATTTAACATGTAGATATTTGTTGGTTTTGTTTTCCCAGGAGCTAGTTGTCATTCTTTTTTTCTGGGGTCAGGAAATGGCATCTGTTTAAATGTACTAAATGTAGGACAATGATAGGATCTAGTTCAGAGATTTTGTAGCATTTATCTGAAGACATTATACTTTCAGGCCTCATACTTTCAGATAGGCACTTAAGATCTTCTTTTCAGTTGCTGGCATATAAAAGCGGTATATAGTGCTGTTCATGCCTGGCCTTCATGCTGCACGTAAAATTATACAAAAATAAAGTAGTGGAGTTCAAACCTTGCGTGCTTGTGCATTTCTTCAGGCAGATGGGATAGCTGGCCTCTTGGGGACAATTAAAGAATAAAGTAATAAGGAAAAATGTCAAGCAGAAGGGAAAAGTATTATGCAGAACATTTCATGCAGTGATTCTGGTTACCCTAGCATTAATAATCAACTATATAAACATATACCCACAAAATCCTTAAGCAGATTTGTATATTTATAATTTATAAACATGTATTTTCTTTGGACAGAAATCTAAATTAGCCAAGATGAACACATCTTCCAGTGTTTACAGTAAAAGATGCTGGAGAAGCCAAGCATAATAAATATTTTAGTTCCATAATTTGGCTATTAAGAAGGAATATGACTACCTGCTCAATCTATTTGATATTATAAAGACTGTGGCATACATAGAGATTTTTTTACATTGTTTTCTTAAACATTTAGATGTTTAAAAGGATAGCAAAGCTGTTTGTTGCTATAGATTGGCAAATCTGGGACAGAATTTTGCTATGAGTTGGTTATGTCAGTGTCACCACAGCTCACGAAAACCTCCTTAAAAGAAGGGTTTGCATTTCTCTTCCCCCAAGGACCAGCAGCACATGCATTTAAAAGCAATAGTCACAGAATATCTTCCCTAAATTATGTAACTGAGAGTAGCATTATGAATGCTAAATACAGACACTAAAGAGTTCCAGGAAGAACTGAACTGAGTCTTAAATTTCAGTTAAAATAAACAAAGGAGTAAAGTTTGAGTGCCAAATTATGCTCTAACTGGACATAATGGGAAAATTCTAACAGACTTAAATGAAAATGTATTAATGTGGAATTAAATTTTAAGTTTCTCAGACATTATTCCATAAATATAAATCTTGGTAACATCAGTAGGAGCACTGATGTGTTGAAAGTTAAGCACATATTGAAAGCACAGTTTATCTGCACTTAAACTTACCTGTTGCCCAGCTGCGATCTATCTTACTGTCAGGGGAAAAACACACTACTGTCTCTTAATGTCTTGAACCAGATTAGTAGTATTTTTAACAGAAATTTGCATGGGCTGTAACATTTTTATTATGTCCTTTGTTCTTTTGGTTGATAGGTGCTAGTATGTTTCTCTAGGGCATAGTGAATAAAGAAGCACCTCAGTGATTGTCAGGTTTTAATAGCCTGATTAGAGCTATCAACTCAGCTACAGGAAAATGTGTGCTTCCTCTTACATTCTGTTGTTTGGCTACCTTGAGGACAGGCTCCAAGCAGAGCACACCATTCAAACATGCTGAACTACTGCAGGGAATAGATAGCATAAAAAAGAAATAGGAGAGCCATTAACCACTGAAAATAAATGCACTTCTTATCTGGTGCTCTAGCGTGCTATATATTATGCACTAAAAGCCATATCACTTGCCACTCAAGTCAGTATTTCTTGATCTTAATGCTAATGTAAAATGTGTTGGTTCTTGAAAATTAATCTCTTTTAGACTTCCAAGGTTAACCAAATTTCCTGGGACTTTTTTGACAATTCCTACAAAATCTTTCTTCAGAAAGATGCATCAGTTGGCATGTTATCTGTCACTACAGGCACCCTCTGCAGGTCGGAGTCCACAGATGAACTGGTGAAGGGATGAGTCCTCTGTGATTGTGTGGCATTGCTAGTCTGTCTCCTCCCAATTTTTAGTTTTTGCTGATCACCCCCTCCTTCTCTTTTGGCTTCCCATTTTAAAGCTTATTGTCCTTTTCTAAAAGCATTTCTCTCTTTCTCTACAGTGATCCATTCCATTCGCTTTCAAATTTACCATTGATCACTGTGTTGCCCTGGAAAAGATCACATGTACATGTTGGCCAGTAAGTCCTGAGGACTGGACTGCTTGTTTTTCAGTGCTGGTCAAAGCTCTAAAGAAGCAAAGAGAAGAAATGGGTCCTACTACATAGTGATCATTCACCAAATCCTTAACTCATCTGGTGTCTATTTGCATTAAGCCGTAACTGCATTAAGAGCATAAAAGGAGAGTGCATGCTTCAATGAACTGCTGTGTGCTCTGCTTACAACAAAATCTGCAAAGGGTAAAGAGAAAGGTGATTAGGGGTTTTTTGTCTCACCTTCTCAAACTTTTGCACTACCAGGTTAAGGCATCCTGCCTTAGAATCACTGTTGTTCTATTTAGGGCTTCACTTCTCATCAGCCTTGAGATGACTGTGACCAACAGTTGAAAGGGATAAATCGCTTGAAGCTGAAGTTCATCTAGAATTTCCTCCCACACGTGTATGCTTTCATCTTAATGTCAAGCATCTTATTTGTATGTTTTGCCCTTCTTCTGCTAAAGTAATTTAAAAAACAGACCACTAATATTCAGCACTATAGAAGGAGCTGTCCAAGAAAACAGGTGGCCTCCACTTGGAGCTTTGAAGAGGTGTGTTAGAGCTGTGCTTCTGGCTTTTAAAGGCGGGGTGCCAATGTAAAGTAATGAAAAGCAATTCAGAATTTTTGCTAAAGCTTTTATTGCATTTCCCTACAGCAGCTTGCAAATCTGCAGTCCTTTTCCATTTCTTCAGAAGCAGTCTGTGTACTGTTACTTACATGAAGTTTTATCCTTAATATTAGATAAAAGTAACCTGATATTTGCAAAGCAATGGAAGTAGTAAGCCTTGTGTTCTAGAAACTTCAGTAGTAATGCATACTTCATGAAAAATACCAGACTTTGAAAAATATAAGCAGTAAGGAAAGTTCCGTAGCAATTCTGTGTAAATCAGCTTCAGAGCAGGTGTGTTATTGTGCCTTAGCTACTGTAGCGAATGTCCTTGGGAATACAAGAATTTCATTGAAGTGTTTTTTAAATTATATTCCTAGCTTCTTGTCAGTGAAAAATCATCATGCATATAAGGATTGAAGTGAATATTGGTAAGTGATATGATAGGTGCCTTAAAATACTGCCCAGAGTTAGGGCACGACAGTAGGAATAGGAATAAAAACGCCCAGAATTTTCTGTTTGAGCTACTGTATGTGTCTGTTTCATCCTCCTGGAAGACGTAGTGGGTGGGGTGTGTGGTGTGGTTCCTCCTTGTATGTGGGTGTTGTGCTGGAAATTCTCATTCAGAAACCATTATTCCCGCAGGTGTTCTAGTAATGGCCAAGTATGTGTTAGCAGCTTTGGAAATGAGTTGTCCCTGAGGATTTTCCTTTGGCTTCTATACAAATACAAAGTACTTCTCAGAGCTAAGGCCATTATCTATCATGAAGTTGGAGTTTTTAGAAGCCACACTAATTATCAATTTATTCATAGGGAAAAAAAAAAAATCTGACATTTCCAGCATGGATGTTACAATGCTGAGCATCATGGAAGAAATGTAGCCAGGCTGTTTGCCAAGTCCCATGGCTCTATTCTATTGCTGTTTTCAAGGGCTGTGATACAAATGTCTTCAACTTTTGCAGTTGCCACAATTTTCATCAGGTTGAACTGCTATGGACAACTAACAAAGGAGTATATTTGGATGAGGCTCCAATTAAATACTATTATTTTGACATATTTGCTTTGATAATAACTAACATAAATAACATTAATAAACAACATTTCTTTTTTTTTTTCTGGGTCAGAACAAAAATAAAGACAGTCCAGAAAAGATAAACAAGGCAGGTTCAGCAACCCATTCTGTGGAATATTGTGCAGTTGGGTATCTGTTTCAAAGAGGAGCCACAATTATTTCTTGTATAAATATTTAGATAGTTGCATGTACTGAGAAACAAAGACTATCCTAGATGTAAAATTGGGCAGGATGTATCGCTGGAATATCACATTCTGCATGGTTTAGGTTTTGTATATATTATAGCCATTATAAAACAGTACACAGTTGGTTCCATTAAAATATTGAACTTTATCCTTTCTGTGGGCACCTAATTTCCTGATGCTTTATGGAAAAAATATCTCAAATTACTTCTGGGTTTCCTTTTAGAAGTCCTCTGTCCAGATGTTATCTGTCTACCTCTGCATCCCTGAATCACTCTTTTTAGTGCACTGTAATTCTGTCAGAATGGTCTTTGTGAGCAACATTGTCTAGGATGAACAAAGAGTATGAATATCAAGAAACGAATGTATGCTGCAGAGTTTACAGGCCTTTTTCTAACTTTTTTTTTTTAATTACAGAGCAAAGAGATTTCATTTCAGCTTCATGAAGACTTAATGAAAGTACTTAATGAGCTTTACACAGTAAGTACAGTTACATACTTATCTTATACAAATTCCATATCATACTACTTCTGTGAGCTTTAAGAAGACTTCTGTTGTCTGAGTTACCCCCCAGAGGAGATGTTTATTTTTGTCTTTTACACAAGTCTAAACTATATTTTTGGAAAGACTATTCACTTGTTTAGAAATCACATGCTAATGCTTTCAGGATTACTCTTTCCTTTCAAATGTTTTTTTCCACCAGACTCTGCTAAGCCAGTTTATTATAAGTTTTGTTAGTTGTTATTGAGACATTTATACTCAGAGCTTACCAGACCAAAGCTTCTTTATTTTCTGCCTTGTTTTTGTCCATGCTGCCAACTCCTTGGTTTGACTCGTGGACTACACTCAGTAAAAAATCATGGGTGTTGCAGATCCAGTGCTGGTGTCTAAATGTTACTGATATGTCTTCCCTGTCTCTGGCTGGGATAAGTAAATAATGCAAAGAAAAACAGAGGGGTTTGTGGGCTTTCCACACCATTTAGAGAGGTCAAGAAAACAACACTGTGAATGTTCCAGCAAGCTGTTGCTAACCCGTAGGAAAATCTGAGAGAATTTAGGTCTGAACCTATTTTCTTGTTTGAAACCCATCTATGCAACTTGTTACAGAGAAATGATATTTTGTCTGCCTAGTAACTATTTCCTTACTTACTTTTTGAAAGGATAAGTTCTGACAAAAAAAGAACTCTTTTTTTTTAAACTTAGCTATAGAATGAGGAGGAGCTGATGATACCCACCTCTTATAAAAGCGTGTTGATTCCTGCTGGTTGAAGAAGCTGTACATCCAAATTTTCTTTTTTTTTTAAGAACTGAAACTCCAGTGCTGCAGTATCCTGCATAACAATCTCTAGACTACTCCTTTCCCCATCCTCAAAATTTGGAGAACCATAAAATAAACCCTCAGAATATTTGTATCAAGAAGCAATTTGTGACCTTAAGGAAGTTTAGGAAGTTATCAGTGATCACTTCTCCACAAGCAGAGCTCAAACATTACTTTTGTGCATCTTAATGTTTTTTCTTTCAACCTAGGGAAAATTGTGCACCCATCAGCGTAGGGGTTGAAGAACATTTGAGTTCAAGAACAACTTAGATGGCAAAAACGAGATCCAAAGACAGTTAGTCTTGTCCTACTGCCTTGAGTTCTTTTGAATTGTAGTTATAGACACTATAACTTGTAATGTATAACAAGTTAATTGTAGTTATAGACACTATATATTTCTAAAGCCTACCTAAACCACCACTTCTTTGTTTCTTCTGAGGGATTTTCTTTTTTTGTCTGAAACCACTACTGATTTTGTAGGGTGCAGGACTGCAAAACCTTGTTGACTCAGTGTAGTCAGTGAAGTGTGCTGGGATCAGCTTCTGCAAAGCAGCGATAGCCACAGACAAATTCACACAGCTGTGGGGGATCAGTGACTGTAGGAGCCATTGCACAAGTGGCACTTCAGTGGTGAATGAGCCCTGGAGATACAGTCTTGTTTCAATTAAACAGTTGCATAACTCCAATGCCTGGCAAGGCTCGGGATTAGTGCCTGTGCTCCCAGGGTAGGGAAACAGTGAAGCATGTGGCGAAATACTTTTCTGAATCACCAGTGAAAATCTGCAGGACTGGACTTGGATGTTTTCACTCTTTTTCTTCACACTAGTGCTACATCTTCCTACTGATGGGCACAGTTTTACTCAGGTATTAACTTTCATGTTATGGCTTCCAGTGAATGCTAATTCCTTTCTCAGAATTTAAGATTTTTTTTTTAAATGGGAATATTTTTGATGTTAATAAAAATTCTGAACTTGTGCACAGTTTGAGTCAGGCTACTGCTGCAAGGTGATTTCTTGGGATGGAATTTACTTTAGCTGATTTTCAGACATCTGCAGTGTAGATACAAATATCTTGCTATCTGGATTCCAGTTATAGTCACTGGAAATCTAATACAGGGAGATGAGACTGCTTTGATCAAATGCAAAAATCTGCTTCAGATTACATGATCTATATTAACTCTGTTGTCCAGCTTTTCATTGATTGCAAAGGACTTGGTCAGCTATAGACATCCACATTTAGCTAGATACAGCCCACACCTAGTAAAGTGACAATATGGCACAGAGTAGCATCTGTTTCACTGCTTGAATGTTTAGAATGTTCATCAGCATATTGTATTATATCTAGTTGTGCACATAAAGATAGAACAGATGGAAACCTCATGCACGGGTTTTTAATTCTGTGTGACATTAACTGTGTACAAGACAAGATCATAGTGGCCTTACCAAAACAAATACCTATAATTCTAATCTCCAGCAGGTACATTTCTGTCACTTACAAAAAGGAGACACCATTTTCTTGTTTGCCTCATGATTTATAGAGAGAAAAATGTAAAAGAAAAATAATATAGTCTTACTATTGTGAGATAAATTTTTAATTCCAAAAAAAAAGAAAATTAATTTCAAGCCTGTGAGGAATACACTAATAGTGAAATCTTAACCTACAACTTGCTTCTGGTTTTTTGAAAGGAATGGTGGCTTCATGAAGTATAACTTAAAATATGAAGTCTTATTGGAGTTTAAATACCTCTAAAGCCTTTGGGTGAGGAGCGAGTAGCTTTTAATATGTATAAAGGGGATTTTATAATCTGGTTATTTCTTATCATTCCTTATCTTACAAGAAAAGTCTGGAAATTAAGGCCTCTTTGCAGAATTAAAAAAAAAAACAGTTGTGCACTAAAGTGCATTGAAGAGAGTGAGAGAATAAATTGAAAATCACTAAAAGCTAAACTAGTAAGAGATGCTCGTTCTGAGACACAGAAGTGTGGTCAGTGTAAAGAAGTTGCATGTTTTATTTGTTACTCCTTGAATTTCTCAGTTAAAGGTTGTGCCCATTAGGCACACATATTCAGAGATTGCCTGGATTTCTCTAATGCTGTGGGACCAAGGGCTGAATTAAATATTTGTTTCAAACCCAAATGGTGAAAAGCTCTGTGTCCTGCCTCTAACACGCCTCCCATCTCTGTCGTGCCGGTCAGATCTGAGGCCTCGGCAAACCTGCTTGCAGACTTCTCAAGCACCAGAAATCTCAAAAGCAGGTTTTCTAGAATGATCTGGAATAAATGGGATGTTTAAAGGAATTGCCACTGATTTGGTCCAAATATTTGTAATGGATAAGTTCGAATGTAAGTTAGTAAGTATCAGTAGTAACTGACTTTTCTTCTGGTGAGAGTGTTTTACCAAGTGTCCTAGTCTTCCGTATCGTAGAAAGTGCCAGAAAAAAACAGGTGAATTTGGGACCCATATCTGAATATCAAGCATTGCCCTTCTGTCTCAGGAAATCCTTTTTAACCTGTTCATAGGGCTAGATCTAAAATGTTCTGTAGTAGGGAGTTACGTCCATTGGTTCTGACAGAATTTAAGTCAAAGAAGTCAATAAGCAGTACTGTAGATTTTGCAAAGAAACAGCTCTAAAAGAAGGAAAAAAAGAAATCATTGAGAAATTTAAGAGGTATGCCATCTTCTCCTAAGAGTGCATTATGAGGATTTTCAATTAAAAAAAACTTTCTTCTCAAATATATTTTTTCACTTGTGAAAGTTTGGCCCTTTGCCTTTTGAGAAAGAGACTAGGAAGCATTTTGTTTATTTATTTAATGTAGAAAGGCTCAGAACCACAATAAAGTGTCAAAAAAAGTCAGTAACTATGAAGTATTAAATATGTACTGTGCTTCAAAAATGCACACTAATAAGAGACCTTTCTCCTTGCTTACACTTTATGTAATTAGTTTCTTTTCCCATTTTCACTACTAGGAATTATCATGAAAATAGGAGATTTTACCATAGGTCTTCATTTAATCCCTGGAGTACCTTAGCTTTTGTTGTCTGGCTTGTGCCATCCTCATTAAAACGAAACATCATGTACAGGATTGTTGAAAAAATAAGAACAGAAGCAGATGAACTACAACTACAACAAGATATTCTTATAACCTGTGAGCTAAGCAGGCTTATTTTGCTGGAATAATCAGAATTTCATAAGGGAAACTTTACTTTTTTTATTTTTCCACCTCTTTTATGTAAAGGTTTACTTAAACATTACATTACATATTTGTATGTTTTCTACATGTTTTATGACTAGCGAAAATGCATTTTAAGACTGTATTTTCAATTCTCAGTGTTTTATACATTAATTTTAAAATTATGACTGAAAACATCATGCTAAAAACATTTGAATAGCTAAGCTTCATTCTGTATTTCTGTAAATGCAGAAATTCTGTAGTTCAGTAAACTACAAGTGGCAAGTACTTTTAACTATAGCCAGTCAGTATTTTCAGGTTTGCAGCATCCCAGCTGCTATACTCCTCTCTTACTCCTCTCCCTACTACACTTTCAGCCAGTATAGTGAGTAATTAGTCCCATGTTTTACATAAGGGCATAAGCTATTGAAACTGCAGTGAGGTGTGCCTTTTGAGTGAGGGAGGAATGGGAAAAAAAGTGGCCAGTTTAGTTGTGTGGGGTCACAGATCCGAGTTTTTCCAGGCAATTGCAGGAAGAAAAGTTGGTCAAACTGAAAGCTGTAGGAGGTTTGGGTTGGTGTTTTTATTGAACTGACCAATTTAGAAATCTTTTTATATGTTGACTTAAAGAGACAACTGACTGCTGATTTTACAATAGATCACCTTTACAAAAGAGAAACCTCCCCAGTCAAACTCTTCTTTCTTTTCTCTGGAAAGTTAAAATACCTGTCATTGTCACATCAGGTACTGGAACACAGCAATAGCACCTGAGTGATTGGGAATGGTAGGAAACAGAAGGTAGGCAGACTTTCTTCTTGTGCTGGAGGGAAGTCTCCACTGGATTTCTTTAGGGGTCAGGACATACTCATAAATGCCCTGTAAGAGTCAGGGAGGTAGCAAGTTTGCTAAAAATACTGTTTGCTAAAAAGAGCTGTTCCAGTAATAAGGCTGAGGGCACATGGTGGAGAAAAGTGATGCACATCATAAAAATACGTCTTCTTGTCTCCCACTTGGCTTTCAGAATTAATCCTACTGGCATCACACTTTTCACAAGCAACAAAATGTAAAGCTCTCAGAAAAATGAAAACATAGGGACACTCCAGAGCAAATATTAAATAAGACAGGGCTGCTGTGCCATTTGCGTTTTCCATCGCTTTATCTTACTCTTTAAAAGTCTTGGCTGTTTAATTTCTCAATGTAGATGCTGCCAGATTTTCTTTTTTCTTTGCTGAAATAACACAGAATCTGGGTTCTCTCTAGAAAAGTTCAGTTTACTGTAGCACATCAGAGATCTAAGAAGGGGAAATCAGTAATTCTCTATTGGTCGTAATATATCAGCGACAATTCCTAAACCCATGTCAGAGTTTGTCTTGGAAGTGAACAGGATGCTGACAGCAGCTAATACTGAGCCTACCTAACTGCTAGAGGCCACCGATGTGTTAAAATTGGCATAAGATTTTACTTCTTGTGCAGAGTTCTAACTAACCCAATTCAGTGAAACCCTTGTGACCCCACCTTCTGACAAGAACTCACAGCTTAGCAAAGACAATTCTGAAACAATGCAAACATGGTAATTGCACCAGGGATGAGCTGCTGTTCTGGGAAATGCCTATTTCCTGCAAAACACTATGAAAAAGCACTTAATTATGCAGTTTTATTATAAAAATAAAGCACATGGGAACACTTGGTAATATATTTTAACTTCGTAGCATTCAGTCTTACATTTGGTTAAGTTCTCTAGAAAAGGAAAGCCAGTGCCTTGCTATGGGAACATTTCTCTCTTGGAGGCCACAGAAGTACATTACTAATTACTGACTTGTTGATGGATTTGCCCAGATAACAATCATTGGTTTAAATAAAATAATTGTCTAAGAGTGTACTCTAATGTGCCCTTCCCTGTGATAAATGCTATCCTCTGCCCTAAGCCTACTTGCTGAGCTTTTACAATGATGCTGAAACTTGGGAAAACAAAAGGAGATGTTTATACCACTAAGTGAATAGTCTGTCACATACAGGTGTGAGAGTACATAGTTAGGGTAGCATAATCTTTTTCATCTGCTTGTAGTCTGACACAGTCATCTAAAGAAATCTATATTTTACATCACTGGATCTGCAGAATAAACCTGCTAAATTAATAGGAGATGAACTTGCCATTTAATTTTAGGAAGGTACTAGTATGCATTTAACAATGCTTGTTCACTACAGCAGAGAAGTGCAGCATATGCCATGGTGACAGTTCAGCATCTGCAAAATTACAGCCTTGCTCTCTCTTTTCAGTACATACTTGATGGGTGATCAATAAACACTTTGGGGACTAATTAAAGTCAATTCAGTGATGGATACTCTCACAGGAGAGCCTATCAGTTCAACAGTTTGGTGGACATTTGAGAAGCTTTATTGCTCATTTCATCAGGTTACTAGTAGTTGGAATAACAGATCTATGAATCTCTTAAATACTCACATATCAGAGATCTACAGATCTCAGAAAACTTCATACAGTTAATCTATTTACAAGAATTTGGCAAGCCTGTCTAAGTCTTAAAAACTCCAAGGTGAAAAGGTGGTATAGTGTTAAGGGAAAGAATCATATATGCATATATGCATGCAAATATATGCATGCATATATACATGCAAATTCTAACCTAATTTGTTGAGGAAATATGCACTAAAATACATGGAAGCCAACTCCTTGGCTTGTTCCCATTTATTTTTCTATACATGTCTCTCTAATGCTTTCTCAAGTTTAGCTGCTGCAATATCAGCTCTTAAAAAATATTGATAAATCATGAAAAAGGGTGAGAAATCATGAAAAAAGTTTCCCCATAGGCTTGCAAAATGATGATGTCACTAGTACATGAAATAAGCAGTGCTATCAACATAACAAACTGGACAGGAGTCAAATGCATAGGCTGATCACCACTCTGTACAGAGTCCCTATTGATTGTTTCCTGCCTTGGGTAGGACAGACTGTGACTGTTGTCTAGCCCTGTGAATACTGCCAAAGAGAGGACTTCTTTTACAATGTAAGTTACCTAGGTAATCATTTTTACAAAGAGCCTGTGCAGAGTTTTTTGTGAGAATGTGGATTTCAAGTAGACCTGAGTTCCATGTAGTTCTCCCACAAAACTTGCCTTTCAGTCAGCATAGAGTGAGATACCTGGATTTGGTAGCATGTGCTGTAAGCAAGCAGTGAGAGGAAGAAATACTTTTCAGTGATGTGAAGTTAGCAGAGTCATCGTGGAGACATTAGTGAGAACAAGGAGTGATACACTTGTACTCCCTCAAGGAATACTTCAGCTTTTGGCAAGCAGAACAAATCCTTGCTTTACCTCTTAGTCAGGTGCTTTGAGATGCAGTTAGAAAACTCTGAGATGTTATTGTTCCTTCTACAGGCAGAGTATAAAAGAAAATAAGTTTTCTAGGTGGTAAAATACATGAGTTGGCCTTGTCTCACCAACTAAAAAGTCTCTGGACCTGACACAGAACAAATAAAAAATAAAAGCAAGCACCTATAGCCTTAGGTAAAGAAATGCTTAAAAATTAAACTCCAAAAGAGAAGTGCACAACACTGCTTTTCATTCCTTTCCCCATATTTTTTTTATATTCTATTTACTTCAAGAAAAGCCATATCGCTCTCTGTGCTTCTCTATTTTATTTTATAAACCATTTCTTTCTTCTCTTTGCAGAAATTCTTTTGTTTTCATGTAGCCATATGAGTTAGACTCCCTGGAAATTGATTGTCAACAGCTTTAGGAGTGAGTGCCTTTGGAATAGTGCAGGATATAGGAGACTGAACATGCTGTTGGTTAAGCAGGGAACCTTGCAGACTTCAGCCCTTGCCTTTCTTCCTAGCCCAGCTTTGTCTGTCTTCAGGTTTTTGCCTCATCGGTGCAGACTGTGGGCTGCTGGGGCAGCAGCTGTTCCCAGCTGGTGTAAGCGGTGTTTGGGCAGGGAGCTCTGCACTCTAGTCAGGCCTTGAAGCACAACTGTGCTATGAAGAAGCACCAGCAATAACACTTAAGTCCTGCTCCAGGCAGTTTGGGTTTTTTCACCACAGAGCTGTAAACATACGTTTCTAAAAATAAAAACAGGGCCACTTTTTAATGCCTGTCTCCAACTGTTTTACCTTACTACAGAAAGTTAGTGAAGAGTTGCCTGTTTCATTTTTAATATCAATGCTATTTCAGTTTTATCAGCAGCACAGTGTCAGTATTAAGTAGTAGCATACGCAGTTAATGGTGTATAACATGGGCTATGCAGTATTGCAGCTCTCTAAAAGTGTCTTCTCTTTCTGTTGCACAAGATTTCAAATACACATCAGTGCAGCCACCCACTGACAATGTTTTACAGTTGGTTTGTGTTGATCCATGCTAAGACATGCTGCAATGAATTTGCAGTATCTAGCTTTAGTATTCCCTGTGTTGCCACTCTATGGATGCTCCTTAGGCTGGCCTAACTACTCGGTTACAAAAGGTATGCCTCTCCCAAGGGAATATTTCAAGGCAGCTTCCCAAACCAGTCTGTCTCTTCCATGGGTCACGAAAACAGCATCCTTTGGAGGAGATGTGAATGGTTTGCATGGCCTCCACCCAAAGATAACATCTACTGGCAAGAGCTCTGGCACCCTGCGAAGAAGAGTCACAGGCTGCCTGAGGATGCCTTTCTGCTTTGTTCAGTGCTTGAAACAACAAGACAAAAAACAACAACAAAAAAGGTCTGGGGAAGGTGGAAAAAAGCTTTCTTTGCTGGAAGTGGGCAGAGACAGCCCTTTCCAGCATGGGGCGGGGGAGTTTGTGGTTGCTTGCTGCCCACTACACAGCATTCAAGCTGAGGTTTTTCTTACTTGAAGAAGAAAGGGAGGACTGGGCTAAACCAGTCCCTCTCCCTCTTTGTGATCTGTGCAAGCATGTATTTGCATGCTGGCAGCATGCGCTCTCTCATCTCTGCAGAGCCAGCATGTGTGTAGAGGGAAGATAATGGTATTAACTGTGGGATTACGAGGAAAACATCTTCACAACTTATTTATCAGACAACTCCTTCTTCCGCTCTCATCTGGTTTTAGGTCGCACCTAATCCACTGGCTGTGCAGTTGGTATCCACTTCTTTCCAGACCATGGACAGCCATCCTGCCAGCTGCAGATGTGCTCCCAGATTGAAGCTTCTTGTTAACTCTGCTTTCTTCTCCGTTCTTCAGTGCTGAAGGGGTCCTTCTGCTTTTAAACATGCAATGTCCACAGCCAAGCTGTTAACTTAGCCCTGAAGATAGTAATATATCAGATAGATATGGCAATAATAAAGATTTGTTTTTGTTGTTCATTATTTCAGACTTTCATTCAAAGACAAAAACCCTGAAGTTTAATAAGAATGTTTTTTGGTCTTTCAACAATGAAAGAAAAAATCCCTATTGAGATACTGTTAAATGAATCAGAAAATTAAAATTCAACCATGAGTCCTCAGTCTCTGTTGAAGAAATTTATCCAAGGTCCATGTTTATAAGACAACATTTTCCTCAAAGATCCTGTGATTTTTCTGTAGATCCATTTATATTTTCATTTTCCCTAACTCCTTTGACTCTTTCCTTTTGCAGGTCATGAAAACATACCACATGTATCATGCAGAGAGCATCAGTGCAGAAAGCAAACTGAAGGAGGCAGAGAAGCAAGAAGAAAAACAGATTGGGAGGTCAGGAGACCCTGTTTTTCATATTCGTCTAGAAGAAAGGCACCAGAGACGGAGCTCAGTGAAAAAGATTGAAAAAATGAAGGAAAAAGTAAATAATCTTTTTGTTTAGCTTCATTTGAAGTAAATTCAGTGCATTTCTGACAATCTTTACCACGATTTAGACAGAGAAGTCCATCTGGGAAATAAAATTAAACAAGGTGCACATAATAAACACTTGACATGATTGCAGCTCAAAAAGGGGAATACTTTATTCCCAGTATAATTCTTACTATATAGTTTGTCACATTTGAAACAAAATATTAAGTTTTCACTTTTTATTACATTTGTTCTATATGTAACAGACTGGCAATTGAAATTTTTTTCTTGTTAGTAGGAATGTGTACTCGAATTGTTACCATTTTTTCTGCATACCAAAAATGAAGCAATTAAAGTACATTAATATGCAATGTCTTTCCTAGCGTCAAGCAAAATATTCTGAAAACAAGCTGAAATCTATTAAGGCCCGTAATGAATACCTGCTCACCCTTGAAGCAACTAACGCTTCTGTTTTCAAGTATTATATTCACGACCTTTCAGATTTAATTGATGTAAGTATCAGCACATTTGTTTTTATGTTTATTCTGTTCAGAAATAATACGGGGTTTTTTGCATTTTTGAAGGGAATGCATTAGTCATATGAGTTGCCTATAGTACACTTATAGTCTATAATGTTGTAAGATACAATCAGCAGATTTGCACTTTATATTTCAGAAAATAAAGTTCCAATAAGATGCTGAACCCATTTCCTTAAAATTAGAACATTGTGTTTTCTTCTCATGTGTCAATAGAAAACATGACAGGACATGACATGACATGACAGAAATAGAC
This sequence comes from Calyptomena viridis, assembly GCA_013390005.1. Classification (NCBI taxonomy): domain Eukaryota; kingdom Metazoa; phylum Chordata; class Aves; order Passeriformes; family Eurylaimidae; genus Calyptomena; species Calyptomena viridis. The sequence continues at coordinate 180,234 of WEIV01015434.1, forward strand.
ATTTCTATTTTGTACTACTAAAGAATTTCTGGGCTATAAATATTTTTACAAGATAAGCTTCTTAAGTGGGCATCTAATGGTATTTAAGTCAAAAGAAGCCATTTCTTCCATGTTTTCAGAATTCTTTAGTTTCATTCATTTAGTTACTGAATCCTATATACAGTGGTTTCTTAATCTTATTTCGTGTAGTTTGAGGAACAGATGCAATCAGTCTTGTAGTCTATACTGTCAACACACATGTTACTGATTTTCAGTAAGTTGTTCCTGTGACAACATCCCAGAAGATGATGTTATACACTGATGTTGACTTGTGCCAGCATTTGGTCTCAGAACCTGTATTATTGACATATTTACATGATGCAGAGGGAGCATCCTGCACTCTATCATGCACCACCCTCTTCATAAACTGACTGTATGTGATAGAGAAACTATGGAGGCATCAAACACAAGCTCAAGAATATTCATTCATTAGCAATGTAGGGTTAAATAGATTAGTGGATATCCACCTGTGGCCCGTATGAAATCCTAGATACTTGAATATGCTTTCTGCTGCAACAGTAACATGTTATTTACAATAGTAAGCAACACTCACATACAGCTTTGGCTTCTAATATAGCATAAATTAATACAGGATTTGACAAGGTTTCTCATTTCTACTGACTGGAGAAGTAAAGCTTCATAGAGAAAGGAAAAAATGCCTTCTTGAGATGAATGGACTAAAATAGCTGCATGTACATGTTTTATTATATGCCACCTAAATACTGATAGTCAGTTTTCTTTGTCATTTCTGGGGTTTTTGTAATTTATAGAATCTTGCCTGATTTTGTTATCTTTTTTTCCTTTTCCCCTTAAACTTTTTTCCCTAGTTTTGCTTAATTTCTTTCTTGCTTTCCTATAAGAGATGGCAATGAATCTTTTTTGTGTTTTCAGTGGTTTTTTCTGTCTGTATCTCAACATCTCTTTTATTCTTTTCCTAGTCACTACTGCATGTTTTATCTCTTCTGATTTCTTCTGGTTTATTCTCCTGTGTCCTGTCCCTGCCTAATCTACACCCATTCGTTTGTACAACTTGCTCCAGCATTAGAGAGGCAATGAAAACACCAGGATCCTAATAAATGGATGATCAGGGCAGAAAACTAAGGACAAGCAGTGTACCTAGAAGGGTGCCACCCAAGTGAGAAGCTGACCCTACCTAACAGATGATTTTCCTGCTGCCAATTAAAGGATGGTGGATTTTTGGGCCCTAGTTAGGGCATGTCTTATACAGGTGAACTTTAAGAGTTCTTCTTGTCTGCTGGAAGGAAAGGTATCTTTCCTTTTGTACCCAGCACCCCCACCCCTTCAGAAGATAGAAAGATGCTCATTTTGTTGTCTCTCCTGCCTTCCCTTTCAGAGCTTACATCTCTCAGTGGATATCTCCACTGTTTTTACTTTATCAGGTTGGAAAACATTTCATCGATGGTGAAAGCTGAGGGAAGGAACCACAGGCCTAGAGCTTTACAAAGAATTGTAAGGGGAGAAAGAGTGAAGCTCTCTGTGCATACACATACAAAGACAGCACTCTTGGGAGTTAGTGTATGTAAAGGTATTTACACAACCATGAAGACTAGAGCTTCCTAACTGCTAGTTTTTAATAAAAATATACATTCTATGGTATTTAGTAATGCAGGACAATGATACCTACTTTGCATGGCTTTTTCAAAGCCATGGACCAATGTACACAATAACATTCTTTTGGCAAAATGGCTTTAGAAGTTACTCTTCCCTAAGGAATTTAAACAGAAAGTCTAGCTGCCCGTTGCATCAGTGTTTTGTGAGAGTAGGCTGTAAACATGTGCAACCAGAGTTTGCTTCAGAGCCAATTTAATCCAGTTGTGAGCTTGTTTAAATGAAGTGTCTTTGAGACATTTGTATTTAATCAGAATATGCTGTGAAAGCGTCAGTATTTAGGCAGCATGTTTGCCACTTGACAAAGGAAGCTCTTTTTGTAAATGCAAGAGTCTTGGCAAGATTTTGGAGTTATAGCATTGGAATATGAGACATGCTTCCCAGTGGCCATATGTTGCAACAGTCCAGACTATCTCATTCTGTAAATCTGTTAATGTTACGGTACACTTTGGAGTTTTCAGAGCAGTGGTGGCAATTTCGTTCTTTACCCTTTCTATTTTGTCCCCATTTGTCTGCCTGACTTTCCATGCTTCCCCAAACTCTCTCCTTGCCTGTACAGAAGGGGATTACCTCTCCTCCGTGTCTGAGTTACAGTTTACATGGAAAGAATTTAGATTCCTCCGAGCTTTTGTTGTTGCCCATAAATGAAACTGAATGTTTTCCTGTGTTACTGAAAAATACATCTAATAAAAATAAATACATGAAGGAATGCAGTAAATTGCTCAATAATTTTCACTGCATTTTACATGTATGAGGCTCACATGGAAAATCCTCAATTACAGTTCCTCATCTGAACTTGGTCTGAACTGTTCAATTCCTTCATTTCATTAACAGAGCTCCGGGCTGCTGATTTAAAATGATGTGTTGCTCATCTTAAGCTCTTGTGATAAAAGCAATATAAAAATATTGCTGGAATCTTAACTGGATGATTTAATGCATTTAGTGAGTTGAGAGTTGAGACCAGCATTTGCAAACAAGTAGAGAGATAAACAGGATTTGATATGCAGTGTATTTCTGTCCTCTGCATGTTGTACTAGAGGAATTTGAATTTTCTGTTGAATATTTCTTCTCTGCTGACTAGATTAATATCTAGTTCAAGTAGAGGACAGAATTAGTTATTTCCTTTATTTGTATGTTGTAAAAAGCAGTGAAGGCTGCTTTTTAGCTGAATTAAATAAGTTTTACCTAGTATGTAGAATTTTTTTTTTAAGATTTAGAGTTTCAGAGGCATGACAGAGTACACACTGCTGCTAATCCAACTGTTAGTACCAGCGTCTGTCCATATGGCACATACTCATTTGCTTGAAGATTTCCGTGTAATTAAGTTCATTAAATTTATCTGGGTGTAAGAGGAAGGCAGGGTAGGGACCTTTTTTTCAGACTTACCATGCACTCGTATGACCTGGAGATAGATGCTAGGAGTAGTGATCAAAACAATTTCACTGTAGTTCAGCTGCTGGAGTAAATAAAATATTCATGTGCTGGTCTTTCTTAAAGTGAAATTTCTGATTCTCTAATTGCAGTCTGCATGCTTTGGATGGTTAAGAAGTTACGGAACATTTAGCTATTGTGAACTTTATTCTGTAAAGGTTCTTTATTAATCATTCATAGAACCAAGTTTGAAACTAGAGTAGAGTGTGTGCAGCTCACAATCTGTATTACGTAAGTCCTCATAAATATGGCATGTACAGTCAGATCCCTTTGATTTGAATGTGGATGCCTGTGTAACAGGATGCTTAGAAAGTGACTTGTTTAGAGGTTAAGACTTTTTTTTATTAATTCCTCTCTCCATTGGCATTAGAATTGTATTACTATTCCTGAAATGAAATGAAATGAAATGAAGAGCAGCTTGGTTTGGTTGAAGCTCTGTGCTAAGCACTGCAGTTTGTTTTGTTCAAGCCTAAATGTACCCTGGGGTGCAATAAAGGCAGTAAATGCTCTTGAGACTGCTTCAGATTTAATTCCAAATAAGAGTAAAATGCAAATTACAAAATTAACTTTTCATACATATCCCAAATGCATCACTCATCTCCCTCCACTTAGCCCAATCAAAAGTCTTTAGGAATCCAGAAATGCAATCAAACTCAATGACTTCATTCTCTTATTTTTCATCTTCCTGTCTTTCTGCACTGACTGACATCTCATCTCTCTGGCCCATAGATAAATAGCAGATCTCATTAGCCATCCAGGCTGTAGCCTTGGTGTGCCCAACAGTGAACCTCTAAGACTCCTATTTATTTTGGCTAACAGTGTGCTTGCTCACTTGAACTTCACAAGTCTTTACAAATCTTGCTACAAATCTGATTTTTCCTGGAAATCATGTAAGTTCATGTGCATGCGTGTGTGTGTGTATATCTGCATACATATGTACTTTTCTGCAGCACCAGAAAGGTTGGTGATTAGTTTTTCCAAGCATGGTCAGAGAGGATATGGTCAGGGTGGCAGTTTGGTGCCAGTACCTTACATTTTTAGCCTCAGTAATGAACAAATATCTGAAGTGCTGTCACCATTATAGACAACTCTCTTTCTAAACCATGACTAGTACCAGCAGATTAAAATGGTATGTTTCTTTCTGGGTAGCCATGAGTTGGTTCTGTGACAAAGCCCCAGTTAAAATTGTCTTCATCTCCAAATTTTGGAGAAAGTGGACTATGGTCTGGCAGAAGTAAGAGTTGTGACGTCTGTGTGTTTAGTTTTACTTTTAAAAATAACTTTACTCATACAAATTCTATTTTTGCATAAATCATTGAAGCAAAAATCCAAATTCAGATATTTTTAATTCCATTCAAAGAGCCACTAGTGATCAGGCACTAGTTCAGGTTCTGCATTTAATTCTTGTTTGCTCTGCTGACATTGGCATTACAGGAAAATGCCTTAGTCTGGCAGGTGCTTTACTTTAAGAATCCTTCTTCTTGTTTACCTTGTTAAATTGTTACCACTTGCCAAAGATGATGGTGGTGATAGTGACTGAGCAGATTAAGGGTTAAACAGTGAAGCATAAAGGCTGCAATCTTATATTCCAGCTTGCAAAAAAGCTTCGTGAGAAACCCACACAGCTCTAATTGTAAATCAATACGCTTTCTAGTAATACTCTGATTAATCCACTAGAGCCAAAATTCAGGCTGTAGTTTTGTAACACATGGATAGTTGGCAATGCTAAACCTGGCATTGCCCTCTATTTCTAATTTCCTTTCAGTTTAATCTTCCATGATGTCTCTCTGAAACTAATGCGCATGAAATAAAACAGCTGTCCCAATTCACTTTCTTATCAGCACTTTTAGTCTGTCTTTTTCATGCAAGATAGTGAATTAAATATGAGATCTGATTTGACATAGAACAAGAGAAAAACACCAAGAGACTTTTCGTTTTAGAAACAATATTTTTTAGGCTGGAAGTTTTTGAAATATGGATGCACTTTAGTATAAAAGTTGAGTGGTTGTTTTAGTAAGTGTAACACAAATTTCTGGTCTACAAATGAAAAAGAGAGAGGATAACATAATTGTGTTTGATTGAACATGACTTTTTCCATTTTCAGCAACTTTTTTTGGAGAGCAGCTGTCCCATCTGCAGTCACTACCTGAACTACTTGCTAGTAGTTAGTAAGACCAAACTAGAAAGCTTAGTCTTTATGGAAGCTTTATTGTGAATGAAACAGCTTTCTGATGTTACATTTCTGAGAGCAGTTTGATCACTAGTCATTACAGCACCTAAGAAAAGGTGTGAAGGGTTTCCCTTCTACACATGGGGTTTGGTATGGTAAATAGCTTGAAAGCTGTTTTGCATGCAGTGAACCTCTAAGACTCCTGTTTATTTTGGCTAACAGTGTGCTTGCTCACTTGAACTTTGCAAGTCTTGCTACACATCTATAGATTTTTCTTGGAAATCATGTTAACTTTGTGTGTATGCGTGTGTACATCTGTATGTCTGTCTCTCTCCGTATCTTCTTCTGTCCTTTTTCATATAAGTAAGAGGAAAGAGGGCGATGTGATCCCGTGAGACCTAAGGATTTGTAGTAGCTGTGAGGAAGGTACTCATATAAACAGTGCATATATGCATATAGTCTACAGTAGACTGAATTCAAATTGCTTCTTTACCCAACTCCATATGTTAACTTGCAAGTCCTGCAGGGAGAGATGATTTCAGACTGCAGGTGAGCACCCAGGATGAGTGGCTGGGGGCTGAAGGATGCCCTAAAGCAGAGTGGTCTCTGACCGCCCTGGCCAGGAATTGGCCTCTGACTGGGACAAATCTCATTGGTTCAAATAAAGAGCATTGCTTTGTACACAACTGTTAGCAGCTGATGTGCCACTATTGAGGTGGCAGAAAGGTTTGTGATACATCTTCCCTTACCTGGAGGCTCATTGAGCAAAAACTAAAGATATTTACTGTGTAATCTTGTGAAAAATTAAGGAAGCATTAGTTAATATACCACTGGTGTGATATTTTTAAAATATATTCAGCTGTTCTCTAAAATATTAACCATACATGAATAATGCAAACTGAGGATGTTTAAAATTCAAGAACAAACACAGCTTTATGTTTTACCAGTTAGGTTTCAATTACATTCCATTTTGTAGGAAAAAAAAAAAGACATAAATTATGACTTTGTGCATTTAGTAACATGGTGTCCATTGCTGGCTCTGTATAAGCATGGGAAATACGGTGTTTATATTAAATACATTTTCACTATTAGGGAAAAGGATGCTAAAACCATTCTTGTTGCATCAAAAAGTGTTTTAGATGGATTGCTTATCCTTAAGGCATTTTTGGAGGTTTTTGTTCGGGCACAGACATGGTAAGCAGGAATTGCTTCATGTTCAGTTTGGTGTTGGCATTAACTTAGATGATAAAGTTATGTCAGGTGAGTTCTGGTAGAAGATTTGAGGTTTACAAATTATATTAGTACTGAAAAGTCCACTTGTGTGTGGAGTCCCAAGCCTTTTCTATGTAAATACAGTGCCTGCACATCTGTATCTGATAGGCAAACTGTCATACATATACACCCCATCTCTTTTCTAAAGCTGTCCTTTAATCTTTGCAACAGAATGAGGATACTAAGTAGTTACTCTTTTGACCTCAGTAGTGTATTTTAATTTAGAAGATATTTTGTTAAGTACTTCAAAGACAGAAAAATTTCAGGGCGGAAAATTTTAGTGATAATTTCAAGGGCACGGGACTGGTGTTCCTCCTTTTAAATTTGTTTTCTTTTCCCTTTATTGTTTTTTTTAGTGTTGTGATCTTGGATACCACGCCAGTCTGAACAGAGCCCTAAGAACATACCTTTCTGCAGAGTATAACCTTGAAACTTCAAGGCATGAGGGATTAGACATCATTGAAAATGCAGTTGACAGCTTGGAGCCACGAAGTGACAAGCAGAGATTCATGGAAATGTACCCCACTGCTTTCTGTCCACCGATGAAGTTTGAGTTCCAGTCTCACATGGGGGATGAGGTCTGTACACTCACAAGTATCCCCACAGTCTTTATCTGCTTTTACAAAGAGTTTGGTTAAAGCTGTTACTGCTATCTAAAAGCCAGTGGATCAGCAGTAACATTTTGCAAAACTGGCAGCACTGTCTGTTTCTTCAAAACTCTCATGTAAAAACCGCTATGTATTATTATTATATTCTGTATTGCTCATAATGACAGTGGTGCGAATTTGCTGGCCAACCTGTGCCCAGCCCAGCACCAGTGTAAGTAGTGACTTTATGTCTTTACTACCTGCCTCACTCATATAGAGTTTGTGGGTGCTATTTGAGAGCAGCTGCAGAGCTGCTCCAAATTATTCATGCTGCAATGCAGCCTTTTCCCCTTCTTCCTCCCGCATTTTATCATCTGGAGATTGCAAGTGTACAGGGTCCCCCAGCTGTGCCCTGTTGTGCTACACTAAAGGCAAAGCAGAATGCAGAATCACCTGTGTACATCTTTTTTTTCTGAAGGTAACTCCAAGAGTTGCGTTTCTGTTTGATAGAGAAGCAACATAGGGCAGCCATACAACAAGGTTGTGTTCTGTAGTCGTAAGTTGTGGTACGTAGTTCCACACTGTAGCCATGTCTGACAGGCCACATTTCTCCACACCACACCTTGTAACAAATAAATACTTTCAATTTAAATGGACACGTTTTATTGTCTGCTTTATTAACTTGTAATAGCTTTGACTATTAGGAATTGACCTAGTTTTAAGGAGAGCAACTAAAGACTGTTGACTGGTTTAATTACTTGCATCTTAGAGCTCTTTTTGATTCTTTGTTAGGTTTGCCAGGTCACTGCCCAGCAACCTGTGCAAGGAGAGCTTATGCTTAGGTATCAACAACTACAGTCACGATTGGCTACACTCAAAATCGAAAATGAGGAGGTAAGACCGATGCCTACAGGGGCTAAACACTGAATACCATTTTCAGGAAGGTGCAGTGTTTTCTACCTTGTCAAAAGCATGTAAATGATCCCGAAAGGGCTTAAATCTGTATAAGCAGTCTTAATTTTAAATATCAAATACTGGCAAATATGCTAAGGTATATTAAGGTATATATAACCTGCTTTACAGAGGTTTGAAAACTTCCGTTTTTTACCTGTGCATACATTCACATTACTGAAGTCTGTTTTGCAGATGCTTTAGTGTAACTTGTTAGAGCACATATTTTTAAATTCTTGTGGCAGAAAGCCACTGAGAACAGTTATTGTCTCCTGTGACTGCTCTCTGTCCAGTCCTCAAATTGCTACTTCTGTAGTACAAAGGAATTTGAACTGTCTTTTGTGGTAGCTGGTTCAAGATCTCTTGTGGTCTCAGCTATTTATAAACACGAGTAATGAGTGGCTGTGATAGGAACAGCTCACCTAGCAAAATAAAATGCTTTTTTTTGTAAACTATGGAATAACTATGCTGTTCTCTCTTGCCTGCTCTGGCAGCAATGAAAGGCCTCCCAGGGGGAATAAACTGCACCTTTATCACAGTTAAGGCAATGTTAAAGTCCTTCAGTTTAAATGAGAATCTGTTCCTAAATTGAAACACAGGGATAATGTAATTTATGTGTGTACTTTACTGATAAGTTTTCAGGATGCCAGTTTTTCTCATCTAGGTTATATGTTGAATGTCTATAACAAAATATTAATGTTCATGAGACACATACAGTGGTCTTTTAAAAAAAAAAAAAAGACTTGCATTCAGAAATTATCTCAAGGTAATAAAGACAAAAGGAAGAAGAAAGATTATTTCTTTCAGTGAAGTGAAGTTCAAGGGCATGGGGGGTGCACCATAGATCACAGGAAGTGCTGTAAGGCTGGTGTAAATTGTTCTTTCTCCAGCACTCTCTTTCAGCTGTGTATTCCACTTCTGCAGTCTAAACATTGCTGTGCCACTCATTGCAGCACTCCCCAGAACATGGTCACAGATTTTTTTCTTTTTTCTTGGAAGAACATGTTGTTCTGGCAGCCAGATCCCTGCATGTACACATTAAATATAACACATTCATCACATTTAGGAGAGCTGACCCTCCAGAGTTGTGCATCATCACTGTTACCTCCCAGCTTAGGGAACATAATCAAATCATGTCACATTTCAATTCTAATTCCAGGGAGTAAATGTTTGGGTGCACTACAAAGCCAACACAAGAACACATCTATATTTGTGGGTTGGACCATGGTAAAGCAGAGGACTGGATAGGAAACCTAATATGTCATTCCTCTATTACATAGATATCTGTTATAGTAGCTTTTCACATTTACATACCAGTTTGTTTGGGGGAATATGCCAGAGAATTACTGTGAGTAATGAGCTTCCCTTCTAACATATTCCTATATATATTTATCGTGCATTTGGCAAATTGTGCTTTTTATTACCAGGTTAAGAAAACAACGGAGGCTACCCTGCAGACAATACAAGATATGGTCACCATTGAGGATTACGATGTGTCAGAATGTTTCCAGCACAGTCGCTCAACAGAGTCTGTGAAGTCAACAGTCTCTGAGACATACCTGAGTAAGCCTAGCATTGCAAAAAGAAGAGCTAACCAACAGGAAACAGAGCAATTCTATTTCATGGTATGTTGATTTCTTCTTCATTCATGTGATACAGACCAAACACCAAACATTATGCAGAAGTTTCTGGAATTCATGTGTCATACATAGTAATAAATTCATCTGCATCTCTACAGAAATTCAGAGAATATCTGGAAGGTAGTAATCTCATCACAAAACTTCAAGCAAAACATGACTTGCTGCAGAGGACACTTGGAGAAGGTAAATATCACACAATAAACTGAAAAGTGATTTCAACTATACAATGAATCCACTGAAATGCCAAAGGTATGCAGGAAAAAAATTACAAAACTAAAGCCTCAATTGTCCATTAAACACAGATTTGATTTTTACTAGTCATAGTTTTGTTGCAGTGGTAAGAATACACACAATAAATCAATTTTGTGTCTTCAACAGGTACTTATTTCCACTGCAGAGATGTTTAGATAAGTGACTATATTTGGAAAGAGAACTGTTGAACAAAAAAATCTTGTGTCTGAAAGGAAAACTGACAATCAGTGTAGGCTGATTTAAGAGCTGTGACAAATGTACTTTTTCTGTGTCCTAAAGATTTCTGTTGACTTGAGGGTTTTTTAAGAGCTGAGGGTCAGTGGTATTTTTTAAGCATACAGAATTATCCAGGATTCATCTCTTACAATGGACTCATTAGTGCAGCATTTCTAACACATGGACATGAATGTCCTTCTTCCAGTCTAAAAACCCAGTGGAGTATTTAGGAAGGGCAAAAGGTGAAATCGTGATCTCACTGATGTCAGAAGAGAGGTTCTTATAGGCTTAATCTTGGTTTTCTACAAAGTATTTATATATTGTAAACTGAAATGAGTGAAAAATAATGAATAACTTTATACCTGTTGATTATTGTTACTGCATGTGAAATTATTGCATTACAAATTACAATACAAGAGAATTATCCATTGTCCTGAACACTCTCAACGGTTTTTAAAAACACATGTTAAAATCAAAACCAAGTCAGCAGACATCCATGATCAAATGAAGTAAAGATGAATTAGGGCAGTAATGAATCAGACACCATGCACAGCTCCAGCCCACCTCTTACCAGCCCTCCCCAACAGGCACCTCCTCATGGACAAAAGGGAAAAGGGGACTTGCTGTACAAGACTTGAGGGCTAGCCACACAGAGTGTTACATACTTGAGACAAAGTGAGATTACACCACAAAGAGTAAAAATCCTCTCCAGAAGGTTAAATACTGTAATTTAAAGTTTAGACTCAAGACAGGAGACCTGTTCTCTAAAGAGTGTCTCTACAAGATGTGTCAATTTATTTTCTTTTTACTGCCAAGTATCTTTTGTTAATCACCTCTCTTCTCACTTTTAATAGAAAAGCCTAAATCCACAAATCCAGTTGTAGAGATGCCTAAAGAGCTATTAGCAGTTCAGTGGCTATGACCCAAACAAAGCCCCTGTCCAGATTGTGGCTGAGGTTGAGGGTAGTAATTAAACGATGTTTTTTTGCAAAGCTGTTCTATAGAAGATGGTAGCTGTTTTTAGACAGCTAATTACATTATCTTCTTTCTCATGGAAGTTTTCATTTAATAGAATTTTTATTTTGCATATGTGTTATATGAATATGAATTATTGTGTGCGTTGAGCAGTTTATTCATACAAAACAATGTGCAGCTGATGTTAGTCAAAAAAAGAGGAATTTTTTCCTCTGGAAGCTCACAGAGAATGTGTTTGGAAAAATAAAGTGAAAGGGAGAAAAATAAAATGCAATGGAATCTGTTGCCTAATGCGTGTTGGAAAAAAATAAGGAAAGAATTGTTTGAAAGGAAACCTAAAAAACTTCTCATCAGGGTGACCTAAATGATAAATTGCCATTAGGCTCTGGGCCATTCTGCCATGCTCAGGCATGCTTGGACTGTTCTGTTTGAAGAGTTCCCTTCTACCCACCAGCTGTAACCCCCAAGTAGTTAATATGTGTGCTTTGGCACATACTTGTTGACCCATCATAGCGTAGCACATACGAATAGTGCCCCAAACTAACACATTTTCATTCAAAGCTAATACTTGGAGCAAAAGCCATCATTTCTACAGGTTAAAAAGTTCAAGTACCCTGGCCAGTTGGGGCATGTCATGCATTAAAATGCACATGCCTGGGAAGGAGGACCTGAATTCTGAAAGTTCCTTGAATGGGAATGATGGAAAGGATCAAATTGCAGTGGAATTATGAATGTTATTGCTGTAGGTAGAAATGTATTTGCAAGAAGTGAACTGTTCCCCTGGTCCCCTCAAACTGCCATTTCTGGGAACTTTCATGTCAGCAAGACTGCAGACAAATAACACAGTGTGCTGTGTTAAATAACGCAGGGGAAAATGGGGGAAGAAGCAGAGGAATGTCTGTACTGTAGATTTTCCTTTGGCACTTTCTTGCTTTTATTCAGACTCATACTGTGTAAGGACGCAGGCTGAATAAATCCAGATTCGTGTCTGGTGTCCACAGTGTTGACAGAATTTGCCTTCTGTTCCAGTTCATCACCTGCCTACTACAGACTGTTGCTGTTTATGGACACAGCAGATACATATTCATGATCTGTACAAGGGAGATAGATGGAGTGTCCTGTGCTGAGTCTGCATGTACAGATTTGGAAAGTAAATGAGAAATGCTCAAATTAAATTGATACTAACCATAGGAAGCACACTGATACTCATATTAATCCTAACCCAAGGCTCATCTATTTGAAGAGCAAATTAACAAAACAAAGGGAAATGCAAGGAAAAAAAAAGAAGTTATAAAAAAAATTGCCCCTGTGGCCCAGATGCCTTTTGCCCTAAACTGTTTAATATTAAAGATGTGTTTAAAATCCCCCAGACTCAGGATTTGTAACATCTTCCGTTTTACTAGCATTTATTATTGGGAATCTTAGTCTCAATGAATTTCCCATGGTAACCTGAGTAGGGAATAGTCCCTGGCTTACTCTTTTTCTGTCATAGGTTATTTTTCCTACTCTTCTTTCCTCTCTCTTTTTCACCTATCTGAAATAGGTGGCAACAAGCTTTACACATCTTAATGTCAGACATTCTTCCCAGAGCTTATTTTTTGTGCCATCTTCAGGGGATCCACACTCTTCTAATACTACAAAACATCTTTTCAGATAAGGGTTTTCAATACTGTGCAGTAGTTTGGGTGCATCTGGACATTGGCACATAATACTGTGTTTTTCATGTCGCTGTTTTTCACTCTTTCTGGAGTCTGACAAGTTTTTTTGCTGTCACTTTTGAATTGAGCAGTGTACTTAGACCTGGCCCAAGGGATTTTCAGAGTCCTATCTAGTTCTGTTTGCTGCATAAGTGTTTAATTCTTGCCTAACACCTTACTTGAGCCTGCTAATAGTGAATTTCGTTTGCCACTGTGTAGTCCTTAAGCCCTTTGAAGGGCTTACCAGTTTTGTGAGGACTTGCTACAGAAGTATTTTAGTCATTTGCACAATGTCCTGCCTCCTTAGCTGCTGTGATCTGTCGAAGACATTAATAAATGCCTTATGGATTGCATAAATTGTCTTAATGGGAAGGCTTGAGTAAATGGCTGTTACATTTTTTGCCATGATGAAAAGAGACCATTTAAGTCCGCTCAGTTTCCCTTTTCTTCCCTAGTTTTTGATCAGTGAGAGTATTTTGCCACTTGTTCCATGGTTGTTTAGTTGCTTTAGTCACCTCTTGTGATGAAAATTATCACGAGGCCTTTGAAAATCTAAGTAAATTAATTGAATTAGTTCTCCTTTATCCAGTATTTTACTGTCATATTCAAAGATTTCTAATAAATTAATAGGACACAATCTCCCTTTGGCAAAACTGGGCTCACTGGAACTTACCACACCATGACCTTTGTCCTGTTTCGTTATTTTGCTTTTCATTATGATTAGTTGACATGATGCACATGCCTGACTTACTGGTCCATTGATCAGCAAAGGTTACGCAGGAACCTTTCTGGAATACAGTATTTGCTTCTTTCCAATTCCCTGCAGTTATCTGTGGTGTTTCTCAGTGGTAGCATTATACTTTTTTCCTGCAATACACAAACAAAAGAGAGTAAGGAGTCTTTCAATAGCTACTGGTGTCTAGAGCCTTGTATTTTCTGCACTGAACAGGTTTAGGTACAAGGTGCAGGGGGAGATGTTATCTCATCTTGGCACAGCTCTATTTCCATACTGATTGAGCCTCTAAAACACATGAGCACAAACAATAGATATTGTTTGAAATTTTACTTGAAAGTATTTCCAGTATCAAGTGACTCTTTAATTTATAGACAGGCTTCTTAAAAGTTGCTCCATAACATGGGTTGTGTTTGTATTTTAAATGGAACCATGGGTATAGCAGATAACTGCACTGCCCTATTTGTTGTGTAATTGTATATCTTTCACTGATAACATGAAAATTAGGGTTAAAAATAACTTGCTAAGTATAATTCAGATGCAAAAATTTCTCCCTAGAATGTACAAATAATTGTTTCCTGTTTATTGAACTTTTCTAGGTCACAGGGCTGAATATGTGACAACAAGGTAAGCTATTTTTATCTGACTTCATTTAGAGTTAAAAATTAGGTATAATCTTAGAAATTACAAAATTTAGGATAACTTCATAAGGGTTTATAACGTCGTTGCTGTTGTTACATAAATTATGTACAAACTCTGTGAGTTTTAACTTTCAGCATTCCTGTTTCAGCATGCTGATGGGTAAAGGACCAGACTCTTCATCTTCCTCATTCTTATTAGCTTCTTAGGCTTCAAGGGTAGGACAAGCTGGGAGATCATTAAAAATATTTGTGAATCATACATCAAATTTGAAAGTTGCAGGGGGTACTTTAGTGCTAGAAAAGGAGTATTTTTCAGTTGTCAGAGATACCTTGCATCTCACAGTTTATAATTCACTTGGTCAGGATAAACAATTCAGAAGAACCTGATAGGAAGATCAGTTTAGGCAACAGGCTGTGTCTTTGACAACCTAGCCCTGGGCACGAATACCTGCCTTCCCCAGCATCCACATGTTTGATACTTAAACGGTCTATATATTCACAGAAGAGTTACAGTGTTAGATCTTCCTGCTTTGCGCTGCACATACTTTTTCAGTAGTGTAATGCCACACCTTTGAAGCTGCCTCCATAAACCCAGATGAGCGCAGCTGCCCCCAGGGTATGGGACTGTGGGGTGCCATGGCAACTGCTTGGATTTTCAGCTGCCACTTGTGTGTATCACTGTTAAAGATGTGTCTTGGTGACAGCAGGAACTCCCAGGCTAGCTTTCTCAATCTCACTCTTCCCTTCCCTTTCCATGCAATGCATCCTTGATGAAGGCTCAATGTCTTCTCTTTCTCCTTTTTGCTTCCTGGACAAGAAGCACCTTGCCTGATCCCCATGTTCCTGGGGACATCTCTACAGACTTTACACTCGATTTTCTCCCAGTACTCCATGGTCTTCTCTAGCTCTATAAAGTTGGACTTGCTCACATGCTTTTCTAAGATGACACCAATTGAAAAGCAGTAACAAATCAAAGCATTCTTCCCAATTGCTGACATTAATTCTGAAAACTGTACCTTTAACTCTGCCCCCAGATGCTACCATTCCAGGAATGCATAGAAATCAGTAAATTTATGTCTGATGAGAAAAACCTCCTTTCTTGACTCCAAAGCAGGCGACTCACCAGGCTCACATCATCCTAAATTCCCTACTGTTTAAGCAAAGAAAGAAGATGGTGGATTTAGGCAGTGATTTTACCTTAATAAAGTGGGGGAGCGGCTTGAAGCCATCTTACCTCATACCTTCTCACAGCTGGTCACCTAGAGAAATAAATTTGAAGGAGTAGGGGCTGCCAATCCATCCCTCAATACCGGCTGCTGGGCTCTGGACTATTGCCCCAAGGTTCAGTTAAGTTGCCAGACTGTGAGACCTGCAACAGAAATGTTTTTCAAGGTCCGTTAAATTGTAGAAGGGAAGAGGATATCTTTAAAGATTTGTTTAAAATAGCAGGTAGTACTCAAACAGATCAAAGTCCCACTGCTGAATGCTCTGTGCCTTATTGTTCCTCACTGGTTCCCCAAAAACATATGATCTTTGCTAGTTCCCAAAAAACCTATAGAAACATTAGGCCGCTGATGCATGAGAACTAAGGAAGCTGTTGGCATGTAGCTGTTAGCATAACATTGACAAAATAGTTTGTGACCCTAGAGAACAATACTTATTTCCTGTAATCTCTTTCAGTTGTAGTCATCACATGTGTAACACACTAGGTAAACATTTTGCAGACCAAAGTTTTGTGTGTTCTTCCTTTTTTTTGTGTGTTACGCTGCTTTTATTTATTTGTTTCAAGTGGATATTCTTTTAATTCCTCTGGCTAATTAACAAGGTGTTTCTTTTCATGTGTGAAGTTGGTGGTTCAGTGTGGAAGGCTGAAAGTATTCCTGGCAGTAGTTGAAAATGCAGACAGTTTGGTTTTGAAGCATCTTAGGAGTGTGCTGAGCAGCTTTAATTTGCATTTGAAGCTTCTCCAGCATGAAGCAACTTTTCAGCTTGATAAGAGGTGCTTCAAGTGGCCTGTGTTCTGCCACAGCTGGCAAAGTGAATTCCAGTGGTGCTGCACATTTCATGCATGACTGCAACAAAAAAGGCCATTCCGATTGTGCAGTGTTTGGAATAAATGCTAAAACTGCAAAACAGGGATTCATAAAGAATGTAATTATTTATCCATAAGTAATGTGTTTTTAATGGGGGAATTCTCCACTCTTTAATCACTGTTGCACTTAACTTTGATGGAAAGTTGTTATTTAATAAGTATTGTGTTTATTTCTCCCTTTACAATGTTCTGGTTTTTTGCCATGAGCTTACAGGCATTTCATTTTATTGTGTGACTTAATTCTACCTTGCTCAGTAATCATATTCCCTTCCCTTAGGCCTCCAAATCTTCCCCCTAAGCCCCAGAAACACAGGAAGCCCAGACCCCGATCACAGTATAGTGCTAAGTTGTTTAATGGTGATTTGGAGTCGTTCATCAAGGTACTGACACCAGCCACCCCAGTGGCTGATCTCAACACTTCTTACTGTAATGATCACCAGCTCACGAAAGCTGAAGCAGATCATTATATTTAAGTCTGTCCTGGGGCTCTTTTCTTTCCCGGTTGATCAATATAATACTTCCTGAAGTCAAAGGGAAAGAGGGGGATTTGTTTCTCATGTTAGCCTCCCTACAGTTTTGGTAATCAAGTAGGAATAGTATTGGCAGCCTGCTTTTATTAGGAAATTTAGCATCATATAGAAGATAGGATGTAGTGGTGCATCCCACAACTTAGCACAATTTCCTGCTTGCCATTTTCATTACATTCAGTGTTCAAAGTCCGTGGAGAAGTGAGAAGCAGTATTACCCTGGGTTTGATATCCAGCTTTTGATTTCCTATGACTTTAGGAATTTATTATATTGTGTGAAATTGTGATCACCGCTATTCTGGATCTTGTATCTTTGCTGTATTTACTATCTTCTTCTTTCTCATACTTTTATTTCTAATAATGCTTCTAGCCGAGGCCGAAGGAACTCTCACACAAGACATCAGGTATAGTTCTGGTGACAAGAGAACCAGCTCTGCCTCGCTCTCGGGTTGCGTTCATGCCTGGCTCCAAATTAGTTCTTTCAAAGACCTGGAGGGAGAAGTTTGCATTAAGAAATTAGTGTGCGAGTGTATAGCAGGCAAAACTAAACCAGAGCACAACTCTGGAGGGATTGTATTTTTAAATGATGGATATTTCCTTATTCATTTTCAAGTTCCTGCCCATCATAATTAGTGCCTCTGAACAGTATCTGACACAGCTTTTTTTGGGGGGGGGAAAAAAAGTAAAAATAAATTTATAAATGCAGTGACTAAAATTCCTGTCTGCAAGCTCTGTGAATTGGATTTGAATGTTACAGGGATTTTTTTTTTCTTCCTGTGCAATATAGCTAGCGGCAAACATTTTGCAGAACAAATTCTGTGCTCAGTGGCACCATACCAGTTTAGCTGTCTTTGAATCAAGCTTTCAGCCATCTTCAGTACCACAATAGGGAGAACTATTATTATTATTGTTGTTATGCAGGATGTGCTGTGAAGTGCAAACACTTTCAGAAATCATCACCTGATGAAAGAGATGAGTATCGTGAACAGTTTCTTGTTCAAGGATGAAAGTAAGCAAAGCAGCAGAAATTCTCATAACCAAAGTCCCTGGATTAGAGAAGCACAGGAGAAATGGAGAAAATCAGGAGAAGTGGTACCCCATCATTTTCCTTCATAGGGAAAGGGGTCATGCTACATGGCCGTGTGGGTGACAGGGCTTACTTGCAAGTGGGGAGTCCTGCATAATTAGTCTTTCAAAAGGAAAGAGGTCAAGAAAGCTGGTAGCCTTATGACAGATTTGCCAGCGTGGGAACTACCCTAGGACAGCACCTCTGCCCAAAGACTGTGTCATTTCTGATAGGGATGAGTCGTTTTGACAGGCACAAAAGGATTACAGCTAGCAAAATACAGTATCTCACCAAATTGCTTTTTGTTAAGAGTTTTGCATCATAAGAAATTAAAATTATTTCAAATGTACACTCGATCACACACATCAGATTAAATTCACAGCACCAGTATGGTCACTGTTCTTGACATTCATCAACACAGATTGTTACTTCAAATTATTTTCTTTTCATTAGCTTCAAAAGCCAAAGCTGCTAATTTAGATTATTTCAGGGAATTACTTAAGTTCTGTGTAATTCGGAACAGATTCTCCAAAACCAGGTATGAAAGTAATTTGTTGGTTGGTGTGGGGTTTTTTTTAATTTCTTACTGCAAACGCTATCTTTTCCTAGGCTTTACATTCTTTGCATGAACCAGTGTACTAACAGGAGATACGGGTGCATGTTGTGCATGTTTTCTAATACTCTGCTTTTTTGGAGAGCCAGACTGCTCAGTGTTGGTGAAGATAACAGTGTTCCTGGGTTTAGTAGCTGACCTGTTCCATGGCTTTTTTTATTTACCTGCGACTGAACACAAGTCAAAGAGAAAATGCTCATTACTGGTTCTTGGCTAGCCAGTCTTTTCTAGGTTTTAAATTAACAGACAAACAAGTCACAATTTAAATAGCATAATTAGTGATATGGTCTTTTGTAAGCTCCACTAACACAGCACAGAGTACACAGAAGATCAGGGATTAGGTTACCTCAGAAGTGCAGAGTTTCTTTGCTTCACTCTGTGTTATTTTTCAGACTTTTTTAGTAGTTCACTTTTATTCTACTTGAGCTCAATTCATAAACATCCCTTTAGTGTAATTTAGCATGAAAATGAAGGACTAGTTTATAAGAGGAAATATGTATTCTGAATTACAGGATGCTTTTGAATTGATGGTTTTATAGTACGGACTGATTTTATACTAAACTTTCAGATGAATTAGTCAATTCTCTGAGCACTTAGATATTTGAAATTCATTTGGAAAGAAAAATTATAGCTTCCAAGACAAGAAATTCTAGGGTTAATCGTGAAGCAGTAATTCTTCCACCATAAGGACCAATTTTTCCAAATAATTTTTAATCATGTTATTTTTGTCTTTAATAAATATTTGATGACTTGTAGTCACTAACGTAGGTTAAAAAATCCATTTTTTTAAAATGCCAAAACAAAAAGACTCGGATGGTTCTTTTGGAAAAAAGACAGTTTAAAAGAAAAATACAAGTTACTCACTGAAACTTAGTGTATAGTCACCTTCTCCCCCTCCCATCACAAATGTTTTTTATCTTTTATTAAAACACCACTGTGTAACTGAAAATGTAGCTACAAAGGTGCTGCTGTATCATTGCTGAGACAGGAGCTGTGATTCCTGAACTCCACCAGTGGCAGGTGAGGAGGTATAGGCTGTGACCTCCCTTTCCCAGTAACTTTGTGCCTACAGAAAAGGCAGCTGAACCACATGCTCAGCTCAGAGTAGCTGTAATTCACTCACCAGTGCTTACCAGCCATGTAAAGCAGCCAGGCCACCATCTGCCCTGTGTTAGGACATGCAAGTCATCATAGCACATAGGAGTGCACTCAGGTGAAGGGGAAAACATTCTGGTACCCTGTGCAGGGTCATGTGCTGGCTCTTCTCCAAGAGCACAAGCCCAGCAAGTTCAGAAAAGCCTTGTAAATTCTTTGTAATAAACATTTAAAGAAATAAACTAACCACACACACACAGAAAACAAAACCAGAAAACCCCACCAAAAACCCAAACCGTCCAAAAAACAACAACAAAGAAAAAACCTCGAGGAAATAGGTCCTGTGTAATTAGGTCCATGTAGGGTTTTCTCCACCAGGAAAAGAAAGGTAAGCTTAAATGGATGCAGAGGGATCGTCTTCATCATTAATTATTATTTTTAGTAAAAAGCTTTTTAAAAGGCAAATTCACTGCTTTAACTCATTTTGCTTTAAAAATCAAAAATGCATGCATGAGCTTAAATGTCACATACAGTGTAAGCCAGATACAGTGGCAGAGGTAGACAATGAAGTCTCTGAATTTCCCAACTGAATTATTTTAAGAACCATAATCCTTCCTTTTCGCCTGTTCCTTTCCCTCCCGACCTAAATGGAAAGAGAACTCTGTTAGAAGTGATATTTTTTCTTAGGTGTTTTTTTTGCCAGCACTCTATGTCCATCTGGATTGATCAAGAAAGTGCATTTGCACATTCAGACAAGAGTAGGGAGGTTTCCTCTTTCCAATCTGCAGTTCACTCTTTCTGCTCTTGTTTTTGCAGGATTCAGGGCAAGTCATTCCTCTTATTGTGGAAAGCTGTATCAGATTTATAAATTTATATGGTAAGCTCTGAAAAAAACGATGTTATTTCATTATTGCCCTGAATTTTTGTATGTCTTTTTACATTATGCATTTAGCACCACAACTAGGATTTTAAAATAGAGAATAAAGTATTTGAAAAAAATAGATTAATTTTTCACCACTGTCTCCCATCTTTGCTGCAGGTCTTCAGCATCAGGGGATTTTTAGAGTGTCTGGTTCCCAGGTGGAAGTCAATGATATTAAAAATTCATTTGAGAGAGGTAATTGCATTTTCATTTATTTGAGCACCTTAATATCTGACATTTAAAAATCATTTAAATTGTAATTATTTTCTTGGCTGTTTAAGCAGTTTGTATGTACTTTGTGTACTGCACCTAAAACTTTACACTGTCATATGTTTAACCATGAAGTACAATGATAACATGTACATCTTTTCCCCCCATTATGTCCTTGGAGCTTGAGGGTTTTTTCCATTTGGTTTAGACAAGTCATGTGACTCTTCAATCAACTGTGAACTTTAGTCTTTTGTTAATGATAAACTGCAAATAATAGTCTGTCTATATTTTATTTTAAAGATTCTTAGAAAAGAAAGATAATGGGTTTAGGTTGATTCAAGAGACCACTTAATGCAATTTGAGAGTCCTGTTACTTGATCTTCTGGAATACATGTGCTCAACTTTCTGGTCCCTCTGCCAAAGTAGCATCACGATCAATGAAAATAGGGGCTGTGAAAGGGTCATTCCATTTTCAACCACTGTTTTCATTCCCAAAGCAAACTGCAGTCCCAGAGGAGGAATTATGTGAAAGGTACCAAGAAGTAAATGCAACTTTTTAAATACGAGTGGCTTGCAACACCCAGCCTAGGATTGCTCGTCTAGGGGAAGCAGGATCCAGCAGTCCCCTACCTGTGTCAAATCAATACTTATGACAATTTTTCTAAATCTTACATTCTCTTTTCCTGAGTCTTAAAAGCGGGGGATTTTTAATTTCCAGGAAAAAAAACAGAAGCTTTTGCAGATCATTTACTAATGAGAAAACCCTTAGAGCAAAAAGTCTTGTGACTACAAGCATGAAAAAATATGCACAGTATTTTTCTCCCCAAGATTAGTTATGTGTCTTATTAAATATATTCATTATATATCTTATTAAACCTATTAAACCACATCCGTACATTCTGCAGCATTTAAGTCAGCCTTATTCTTAACTGCTTCTCCGAGGCAGTGTTATCCTGGAATATAATATACATTTTAAGGTGTTTCAAAATAAAGATTAAATCTTTAAAATTACACAAATATAATAGTTCAGTCATGGCTGAGGTTTCAGTTAGGGTTTCAATGAAATAGTTGCACACATTCCTGAATGTGTTAATTTTTTCCAATAAAGACACATTTCCAATTAAAAGAGTAATCTAAGTCCATAATTTTTATGTCAGGTCCCAGAGAAAAGTCTGAGAAAACCTATTCAATTAAGAACATTTGGCTTTTTTATTTTACTAACTGCAAACCACAACAAGTCCATAAATACCTAGCTGGAAGTTCAGGATCTAAGAGATCACTAGGTTATGTAATTTTAAGGAAGCTTTATTTAGGCTGCCATTTATAGTTTAATCATAGCCTGGGATTTCTAAATCAGTGTTTATTACCTTACTTGAATGCTTGCATTGCCACTTCCCACACACTAAAAACAAACAAACAAAAAAATAACAAAAAAAAACCACAAACAACAAAATGTCACTCACTTATGAAAATGTTCTATGCAAAATGGGCCTGCATGTGTATTTCATTCACTTTATTTACTTTTTAAGGTGAAAATCCCTTGGCAGATGACCAAAGTAACCATGACATTAACTCAGTTGCTGGAGTACTGAAGCTCTATTTCCGAGGGCTGGAAAATCCTGTCTTTCCTAAGGAAAGATTTAATGATCTTATTTCTTGTATCAGTAAGTAGAAATTTCTGTTCTTTCTCAATAGAATTTTACTTTCAGATACACAGTAGTAACCTGAAAAAAGAGCTAACTTCACACATTTTCCTGAAACAATTTGTTTGCCATCTGTACCAGTCTGGATCAGTTATTAGTCATACTCACAGCTGTGGTTGTTCCTTTTTTCCACTGGGATTAATGTACAGTACAACTCTTTGTTTAATAGGGCAGGAAGAATATCTTTTGATATACAAGGGATAGTTAAATTTAAATGCATTATTGTTTTCCTCTGTGCACTGGGGCAGACAGAAGGGGATGAAGTCATGACCGTACAAACAGAGTGTGTTACTTCCCACAAAAGTTTTCATGCCCCACAGCTTGCAGTTAGCACTGGTGAATAAGTAACTAACTGCTCAACATTGTGTGGTTCTGGACCTCTATTGTGCTTCAGCTTAAGCCCCCAATCCAACTAGGAAAACCCTTCAGCACAGGGGTGGAGGGGGAGCAGCTGAGTCTTGTCCGTAGAAGAGCCTGGTCTGCCTTCCCACACTCAGGGTGTAATGGGATGCCTTGGAAGAGCATTGCATGGATCTGTGCACTGCTGGTGTTCATAGCCAGACACAGAGAGGTTGTGGTAATTTAGGAAGTTCTCAGTGAGTGAGTGAATTGCTCAGACACAGACAAAACCTCTTCCAGTTCACAAATCCTGCAGGTGTTGAGGAGGGGTGAGGCCAAGCCAACAATCAGTAGACTCACTGTTCCCTGTGGGTACATTGGAAGTGGTCAGAGGTGCTGGCTTTGAGGAAGAATTTCCTTCTTTCTACTCTTCCTTTATAACTTTATAACTTGCCTGTTTCAACCAAATGGAGAAAGAAGCAGTTTCACAGGCAACTAGAGCCAGTCCTTTGGGATATTAATTTGGTCAGGCTCTCTCCAAACTGTTACTTTGGCAGAGGTCTCAGCCCAGCAGGCAGGACCACTGATTGATGTGTGCACAGCGTCCTGGGCTGGCAGTCAGGTGAGTTTTTCAGCTGCCTACTTGGGGAACTCAACGTGTGTGGTTTGCTTCCCACAGAGGGAGGATTGCAGTAATTCCTCCTTAAGGTTGCAAATACATGGATCATTGTGACCACATCTATATGTGATATTTTGTGTTTCAGTTTTTTGCGGGGTTTTCTGCAGCTGTTGCTATTTACAGACTTGGTGGTACTGAGGAGTCCTGAAGGACCTCAAAATCACAGTTTAGTAGTCTGATCCCTGATGCTGAGGGGGACACTGCCTTTTTAAGAAGCATAATCTTGGTTCTGCCTGAGTTCAGCTTTAGCTAACTGGTGCCACAGCCTAGAAAATCTGCAAGTCATAGAAATTGAAATCTAAAAAAGGATCCTTTTGGTAGAGTGATTTTCTGCATGACAAGGGTGACAGAACTTTAATTCTGTGCTGATTTCCATACCTTCTGGATGAATTAAATCATGTCTGCTGGAAAAATTTATTGATTTAATGGCTTCAGTTAACTGAAAATCTACCACATTCTTGGATAAGCTTCAAGTGATTACTCATTTTCATCGTTAAACATTTGTACCAGATTTCTTTTTCAAAGTTTCTGCTGTCAGATTGTGCCCATTGGATCTCTTTATGTCTTCATAAAGAGAAGACATATGTCTTCTTATTTCCCTAGTGCATTAAAAAAGATATAAATGGTGGTTCTTATATGTGGAGATGGTATTGCAGCCTGCTGTGTCAAAGAGCTTTAAATACAATTGCAACATAAATTGTAAAATATCAAGAATGATTGTTCAGTTTACAGAGATTATATGAGTGAAAGCTCAGGAGATGCAAAGATACATGCCCAAAACAGCCTTTTAAATGTGTTCCAAAAAGAGGAACATGAATGATTTTAAGGAGTTTCCATTCACTATCGATGGTTCTCAAAATAGGATGGGGTATTTAGAAAGAGGGGTAGAAGTTCAGTGGACTCAGCAGAAAGACGTACATAGCACCTGCATAGGCAGGAGACATTTACCAACCTCTAGAGCATCACTGTCTGAGAGGGTTTCAGTTCAGTTATCCCAAAAAGGTATTTATTTTGTTATTAAGAACTTCAAGAAAAATGGCCCTGATCCCTAGTGTTAAGTTGTGGTTTCCGTAGAAAAAGTCCAACTATTGCATGCTCCAAGTAGGCAATGAATTATCTTCCTGTAAAAGAGTTGACAACCTTTATTTAAATAATAGTATCATCCAGCAGAGTTGATATCAGTAACAGCCAATAGCCTGGAACAAAGTCACTGCTTTGCGCAGCAACATTTTAAAATGTTTATTGAGAAAGGGGTGTTGCCATCTGATCCTGATTTAGACTGAGTGTTCTCTGAGAGTGTCATAAATCTGGATTATCATCTCTATGACAGTTTCTCAAAATGAGGGGTAATTTTGACATTTTGACAAAAATTTTGACAAAATAAGATTGAGTAGTTCTGCTGGGTTTGACTTCTGCTATTGCTGTTATAGAAGAAAGCAGAGGATTTTCTTCCTGATAATGTATTGTAAGAGTCCAGGATCTGTTTTCTGGAAGGTTTTGAAGGAAGCATGGGGAGGATGATGTTGTTGTTTGGTTTGGTTTCACAAAGTTATCATTAGGAGCACTCTGAAATGGCATGTCAATGCCTTCAGCACAGGGAGGGAGAGGTAAGTGTGGACCGTGCTAGGACAAAGAGGGTTTTCTCTTTGAGCCCACTGGGGTGACTTTACTTTGTGTTTTCACAGTGGGAGGAATTTGAGTGTGATATGAGGAAAGAAAGAAACAGGTCTTGTGCCTTGAACCCACAGCCAGCCTGAGAACTGTGTGTTGGGAACGGGGGGCCATGTGTCTGTATCTTCTGATTATCTCAGAAGCCTGAGGTGGAGTGTTTTTGCAGCAGTGTACCTATTCTATGCTCTTTATTGAGTGGTGCACCACTTCCAGGGAATAAGATGCTTTTTTTTAGGAAAAAAAAAAAAAAAGGCAAACCAGCAAGCATTTCAAAATGTACTACCTGTCACAGTTTAGTTTACAGAGCACCTACATAGCACATACTGTCATTAAACTGTCGGTCTAAAAGACTATTTCCATTGCTATATTTTGACCTTAAATCTTTGGATATCTTGCAAAAAGGAAAACAGTCTAGGCAAGATTTTTCTTCTATTTCAGTCTTAGTGGCATTAGTTTCTTTTTGCTGTGCTTATGTGGCCTCACATATTGTGTATCTTGGTTTTCCTGTTAATGGGAGCAGGGCAAGACTCCTCCTGTGTGGGAACATAGGTTGATGTAACATCTTTAGATCACAATTGATACATAATTTGGAGGGTTTAAATACTCTCAATTCATATTGCATTCACTGTCTGAAAAACAGTGAGGAAAGGAATAAACATTAAGTTGTTTTCAAATAGTTTTTCAAGATAAATGTCAATGTGGTTTCTTAATCGTTGGCAGAAATGGTTCTGAAAGGAGGGAGGGAGGAAGCAAATTTATAAAGTTAATGTTCACATAAAACTCTAAAAGGGCAGAATGTCACACATTTTATATGGAAATGTAATGTTGCCAGTGAAAAACCCCTTGAAACTGAAGTACTTAGTTATGGATGTCAAGCATAATTGAGGCTACAGCTGCAGAATGGACCTTTCCTCAGTACAGCCACTGAGGAATTCCTTTGCATTTATGCATATATTTCCAAATAAAATAGAGCATTGTGAGTTAATGCTTCCCATTTTGTAAATACAGTGGAAACAGTGCAGAATTACTGTTACTTTTATGGCAATTTGCATTAATTAAACTCATGAGAACAATGGTATTCTATTTGGTTTTATGATCTGATTTAGATAAAATTTGGGACAGATTTTATGCTTTGGGCCAGAGCAGGCATGAAAGGCAAAACAGAATGTAAAGAATCCATCTGATTGTGGGCCATAATTCTGAATTCTCAGCATAAGGAGTGCCTACTATTGGTCCCAGCAGCATTCTGTAATCTAAAGGGCAATCCAAGGTTGGAGTGGGAAGGAGAAGAGTTGCACTGCACTTCTTTTCTGCCCCTTTGTAGAAGCATGTTGGGCCAAAGACAAGCAAAGTATTTGTAACAAGAGTGACATGGAGGCAGAGAGTGCTGCAGCTGTGCTTAGTGCAGGCCATAATTCACCTTCACTGCTGGGGGACTGCAGTTCCTCTCCTGGTGTGAGCTCAATACACATGACTTTCAGTTTGCTTTTACATACAAAGCTGTGCCATGCAGCAGCAGACACACCTCAGCTATTCAGACTGCTTAGCTGCTGCACAGAGCATTATAATTCTTCATGGTTTCATCTTCCTTGCCTTAAATTTCGTAGACAAAGATGGCAGGATGGGTGAAAACTTACATCTTTTTTTCCTTCTGGTTTTTGTCATTTGAGTCCTTCGGTGCCAACAGTGCTCATTTACCTAAAGGCATAAGTGTTATGAAGGGAAATTACTTTGTTGCTTCTCCAGACTATTGCCCGTTACTTAAAAAGTAAAAAACTATTCTGAATTGTCAACTCTTCCTGAAAAAGATTCAACAAAATGGCAAGTATTTCCTTCCCTAAGTGACAGTGCGGACCACTGGCCTCCAGTAATGCCTTCTTAAATAGATTTGAAAGAGCTGTAAGTGGCATTGCTGAGTTAATATATACATGTCTTTGAGCTGGATTGGACTTATCTATGAAAGTGAAAAAAGGCACAAATTGTTAACTTCAGCACTAATACATATTCATGTAGATAACTTGTCAGTTGCAAATTGACCATAAAAATTACATCTGCAAGTGTAACTCAGTCCTATTTGACATTCTCTGGGTGTGTAAAATATGCATTAGGCATTCACTCTGTTACTAGTAGGCACCACACAAAGTGGAAGTAGCCCCCACATAAAGGTACCACTTTGGGTTTTATCCTTCAAAAGCAGTGGTCCTAAAGGAGAGAGACATCTTACATTACCATTGTTTGCTTTCATCTTCCTCCTTTGTGCTGCCCTTGCCAGTGAAATACGCTTACCTTGCACAGCACTGGGTGTTAATTGTTGCACAGTTCATTAGTTGCTGTCACCAGGTTTCCCCTTTCATATGTTCTGATCAATAATATCTTCCCTTTGTCAAATGTTTGCAATCCTGTTGTTCCTACTGAGATTAGGCCATGAAGGAGGATGGCTATTAACAGAGGATAGTGCAACATACACAATCCAGAACTCATGTTTCTGAGCTCTGCTCCCAGTCTGAATCTTCCCCTATTTTGGATAACCGTGTCTCACCTCCAGTGAAGGGGAAGCCATGTGTAGGACCAAGACCAGGAAAGATACAGTGCTTCTTTAGCATTTTTAACTAAACCAGAGTATCATACAGCTGTCCACTTGGCCCAAAATACTTCAAAATCACCAGCAATTGCTCTCTGGCAAAAGTTTTTTGTTTTCCATCACTGCATCTATATATATTTGAACATTTATTGCCTTTTACATGCTTCACTACTTTAGGATTATTACTTAATTAAACTTTAATTTGCATTTTCTTAATGTTGTTTAGGATGCATGTATCCCTAACTTAATTTCTAGTTTAGTTTTGGTTTATTTGTATTTGGGGGCTTCTGTTAGTAATTGTGTTTTCTCCCCACTTGGATTTCCTTTACTCTTCAGAGTCAGATTGCTCACTTCTGATCTGTTTCATTTTAGAGTCTATCATTGAAAAACCTCATCATGACTGACCAGATGGTTAAAATGTGTTATTTCTCATGACAAGAAAAGTAGACATTCATTGTTCCTGTGTGTCTCTGCAGTAACCAAAGGTGACATTGCCTCTGCAGAAGAGGCTCCAGTGATCTTGGAGACTGCAGATCACACCTTTTAAGGCTTGAATGCCTAGGATTTATGTCTGTCTTATGCTATTGAGAACCAGTTCTTAGTGCGTGGCTGACAAAGGGGCAGCTAGCTGATAAGTAATTCTTTTATTTGTGCAATGACATTAATCTCATCTGAATTCATCCAGCTCAAGGACATGGTATGTTTGCAGAGGAAGTCCATGAGAAATTAAGAAATAAAATCTTTTCCAGGAACAATACAGGATTGCACCTCAACAAATTTGTTTTGTGGAGCTTTCTTGTCATATGCCTTTTGGAGGATTTTATTAACAAGTTGGACAGACACCTCTCAGAGGTGATTAAACGGAAGTCAGAGGCTAAGTTGCAGACTGAAATGACCTCTGAAGAGTTGAAGGTCCTCCAAGCTCTTTCTTTTTCATTTTTTGTAGTAGCTGGTAGATGCTTCTGAGATGCCAAACACCTCTGATACTTAGATGCCTAGATAATTTTACGAATACACAGGAAAACAAGTTCCTTATATTATTAGGGTACTTTGTTCCACTGTTGTCTAATGAAAATATATTAATAGTTTTGGACAAAAGTGCCTGGGTCTTCCATAAAGTACTAGAGTCATGAAACCTCGGAATTTGGCTTCTTCCCCTTCTTGTTTCACCCCACAAATGTCTCCTGTGCTCTGGGCTGCACTGCAGCTCTGCTTTGACAGAAGCACAGTGTTCTGACACCAAACAGCTTCTCATCTTGCTGGCAGGAAACTCTCCTGCTTGTGAGTTTGACCCCCATGGCTGAGACAGGTCTGGAAGGCAGGTGTGTCAGACCAGAGCTCCAAAAGTGTTGCTCTGCTCTGAGAACTAGGAACTAGAAAGTAATAACCGTATCACTGTGGTGTTTAGCTGACTTTAGTCTTGATTTGCAGATGATATTTCTCTATCCTTCACAGAGATCGCTCTTCCCTGCCCCTCTCCACAGTCAGGAAAAAAACACTTCTCAGTGTGCTTGGCCTTGCCAGAGGCTTGTCCTCTTGCTTGTGTTTGGGAATGTGAGTCTCATCATTAGAGTAATGAACCAGTTTTTAAATCCCCTGATTTCTCTTCCAGCTTGGCAGCTAATTGCCTTATTAGGACAAGTCATGTAATATCAGCACTTCTGTTTTCTTAGCCGAGAAATGGCTCACCAGGCATTCAGGTAGGGCTAATTACAGTTCTTGAAAATGGGAGTAATGGAAAGAGGGTCTCCAGGAGAAGTACTATGAGAGGAGAGACGTAGCCAACTTTCTACAGTGTTGGGATTGCCAGCAACCCCACTGGGTTGTTGGTTGATTGCCAACAACCTTGCAGCAACCAGCTTGTAGGTTGGATTGCTCTTCTGCCCTGAGGCTCTCTTTAGCAAAACCAGTGGAGACAAAGCGCTGCAGAGCTGCAAATTGCTCTGTTTTCATTCCATCTTTCCTACATACCCAAACACTCATGTACTGCATACATGCAAGCAACAATAAAATTTAGCTCCTCATTTAAAAACAGCATGCAAATATGTAACATCATTACCTAGCTCCTTTAAACCAAATCAGTGCTGGGAAATAAAAGCCTTTTGAAAGAATGTGGAAAGTACACAAATTTGGCAGTAGTTTGGATTTTCGATAAAGGGGCTTTCATGGAAACTGGGTGTAGATTACCAGGAGGGTATTGGAAATACACACCCCTCATTCAAGCATGTGTAGCTTCTAACTGCTTTAGTGTAGAGGTGACATGCTTAGTACTGATCGTGCTCCTGGTAGGACAGCTGGGATAGCTCAACACATGGCTATACAGCCAAACTCTCTGTACTTACTCTGCAATGTCCGTGCTGCCTACTGGGACCAGTTCCTGACTCATGCATCTTGTCAGCCATGTGCAGGAGCTGCTTGGAAGAGTTATTGTTGGCACAGACCACAAGCACATTGGAGAGTGTAATTACTGAGTGGTAGCTACATGCTGGTGTTCAAGACTGTGCCCCAGCCTGGCTTAGCTCACTCATTTATACAGAGCTGTTGCATCCATATCTGCAGCACACTGCTAGAAGGAGCCACTGGACTCACCCAAGGTTCCAGCCAGTGCATTTCTTGGGTCTGATTTGAATTCAGCAATGACTGAACCTGGTCCAAGGCTGGTCTCCAGAATTAGCTGGAAGAGACAGGTCTGCAGCACAAGGCATTATCCAGGAATGGCTGTAATGCAGAAGACAAGTCCTAGTGTTGCATTACAACTTCCCTCCAGCTTCCCACATGCAACACACAGTGCTGCTGAGGCAGGAATGTTGAAAGATGTTCCTTTGGACCTTCCTTCCTCAGCCCCTCCATAGAAAATCCACTCATGCACATGCATAATAACACCCAGACCTAGAACTCGTGTTTAGAGAGGTTCACAGACAGGTTTGTTGGGAGGAAAGTCATCTAAGTAGATGGAGACTCACAAGGCACCCTACCTGTAACAGCAGCTGCTTTTGTTGAAA
>WEIV01015434.1:211078-259319 GCA_013390005.1 Calyptomena viridis
GAATGGGAACTGAAGATATGGGCAGGCTTCTTCCATGGGGAGTGGCTTAGATGAGGCATGTGGAGAAAGGCTTTGCACTAAAAGTGGTGTCTGTGGGTCGTGCAGAACAGCAGTGTGGCACTACCTTCCAGAAGTGAGAGTGTAAGCATTGACATCTCCCAAGATGTGGTCTGCATCGGAATGGGAAAGAAGAATTGTAATTGCTCTGCAGATCTTTGCTGTGCAGGCAGCTCCTGGACTTAGTATCATTATTATATAGTATATATTAGTATATAGTACCATGGACTCCGGGTCTTAACCAGTAAGCAGAAATACTTCTTGATTCGTGCAGTTCATGTTTAACAGAAACATAAAAATAAATTTCAAGTGCTGTGCTCCACTCGATAAAATATAGTGGCATGAGTTGATTTTCAGCTAGCATTTGGGATCAGAGATAAATCGTACAGCTTGTCAGCGGTCCTTTTCCCTACTAGTTCTGCAGAAGCTCACCAAAGACACTGTTCTGGCCTTCAGGGACTCTGCTGGGAAATAGGTTTTTTCTTCCTGCCAGAGTTTTCCTATGCTGCTCCTGCAGCAGATTCCACAACCCAAATGGACTTCCTTTGTGCAAGCAGTGGTGGGCTGTTCTCCTTCTGCAGAAACGGTCACGGAGCCCAGTTTCCACACCCATCCCAGAATCTTTTGTTCCCAGCACACCAGTGGTCCTGAGCCAGTGGAATCTCCTGTAAATGCTGATATGGGAGCAGATGTCACACCCATCTACTACACTGGCATTTCCAAATGAACTAGAGCGCTTCTGCATGGTAAACAGAAGTCTTGCTGCCAAAATGCGCTGCTTGTGCTTAGTTCCTGATGCCTAAATACTAGTTACTAGACACCAGTTGTTCTAAGGAACATAAGTCAACACACATTTTGCACCTGCAAGTAAATGCTGATTGACAGAAATGGCCATAGCAAAGTGCACATAAGTATTACACACCAGTAACACTGTTTATACTTACATTTTTATGTAAGTATTTTAATTTTGGTCTCCTAAATACTACATTTTGTGATACAATTGGCTCCTCAGCTATTGGAATCGGCTCCTATTCCTGATTTCCAAGTTTTTAAATATCCATTTCAGTGCCACTGGACAGGATTTCTCATGTACTCCGCTAAGATTTCCCCTAGATGTCATTAATTGCAGCACTTTTTCTTGGCTGACATAAAAAACGTTGCTGAAATTTTAGGTTGTTTCCAACAGTGTCGTTTACACAGAAAACACATTGAGTTAAAAATTGAGATATTACTGATTTTGTTTAAGCTTTTATCCCATCATTTCTCCACTTGCAGCCACCTAATCCTTCCAACCGACCCAGAAGATAGTGCATCTGTGCTACAAGACATTAAAAACTGATGCTTTTATTAGCTGACCTGGTTTTTCCTGCTTTGGAAGAATTTTGGTGGACAGCTATAAAATCATTTGGGAAAAATGTGATCTTTGTTTTTCGTGCCTACACACCAAAAAATATAAGGCTTTTCTCCTACTTTTCAGTAAAAGAGTTACAGCTGGGCAAGAAAACTTAATAGAGAAGCTCAATATATCTGATGTGAACATTCAAATAAAGAGAATGCATCTGTGTTTGAAACAGATGGCCAACATCTCTCCTTGGCTCTCTCATGTTATTTATGTACTGATTTTGTGGTTTTGTGAGCTGTCAAGTTCAGCAAGTGGTTAGGGTTTGACTCAGGCAGATTTGTACCTTCTTATAAAGATGTTACTTCTAATGAGGGGGGAAGGACTTTTGGATCTTATTTTTCTAATAGGCCGAAATTAGATGACACTGACTAGGGGCAGTCTAGATAAAGTCAGGTAAATTGACTGAATACCATTCTAGACAATCATATGCAAGGGAACATAAATACTGTCTTCTATTTGCAGGAATAGACAATCTCTATGAGAGGGCTCTTCACATCCGCAAACTCCTCCTTACTTTGCCCAGGTCGGTCCTCATAGTGATGAGATACCTCTTCGCATTCCTCAATCAGTAAGTGTTTTATAGTTACCCAAGGTATCGTATCTTTATCTGCCTTGCTTTGCTAGTATTGAAGTTCTTTGGGTTTACTCTGTGTGGAATTTACATTTAAGCTCCATTTAACACAAAAGATGGTCTTCTAACTGGCAGTGAAAATAGAACGAAAACACTGGTTTTCATTGAAATTAAAATTCCGTTTGTCCAAAACTGAACAAGGTTATACTAAGACAGATTAAAGTGTTATCTGAAATGGGAACTGCAGGCTACAGCATTAAAGCTGACAACAAAATAAGCTGATAAGAAAAAATAACAAGTATGAACTGTAACTACATTAAAAATAGTTTATGCAATTTAAAAATACCAGGTTTTTTCCTTATCTCAAGCTGATTTTCGTCTCCTGATGAGGAAAAAACCCCAGTATATTCAAGCAACACAGGCACTACAAGCTACCTGTTTGATGCTAGGCACTGCCAAGATGAGACTTTGTGTGGCTGCTTCCATTTTCTGATAACATGGGTATGAGTATAGAGAACATACATCCCCTGTATATGCTTTGATATAAAGTAGCTTGGTTCTCACATAGCAAAACACAGGCAGAGAGTTGTGCGAGAAAGCGAAAGTGGTGTTCATCTCTCCATCATCCCAGAAAAAACTTCATTTTGTAAGAGAAAATAAAAGACAGGTTAAGCAATTGCACTGTGTTTCTCCCTCTACTCCTTCACAGCCCTCTCTGGTTTTGCTGACCCCAGTGTTTCTGCAGAAAATTTTGCTTATGTGCACTTTGCCCTGATTCTAGCTTTTGTCTTTCTGCTACTGTATTGTCTGTTTCCTGTTAGATCTGTATTCATATCACCTTTTTCCTTTTTTTTTCCTAAATTTGCCCTTTGCTGATTCATTCTGTCTTTGTGACCTTCCCCATTTCATCCAGCCTGTCTGTTCCTATAGAAACAGGGTCTTTGCAGCCAGGTTATTTGTTCGTGCCTGTATTCACAGCTGTTCCTGTTTCCTTTCTTCTAGCAATTTCTGAACCACTTTCAAGCAATATTTAAGAGGAGGGCAGAGATTTAAAGTTTTATGAAAATAACTATTTATTTGAAACAGAATTCATCCCCCAAAAGTAATGCCATGTAAATTTCTTAAGGGCTTATATCACAGCTTCTCCTCTGCTTAGACATACAGATTGACCAGATCTATGTGAGGTTGTACTTGTTACATGGTCGTGTTTGCTACATCTGTGCTCTCCACAGGAATGCAATTTGGAAAGCAGACTAAATGCCTTACTGCCTCCAAATAGCTCCTCGTGCATCCAGAGAAAAAACATTCCCATGATTTGACTTTCTGAAAATCCCGTTCTGCTTTTTGCCTATGCATTTATACCTGCTTGACCACATGAAGCCATCAAATCTCATGGCAGACCTCAGCTGGTGTAACCTCCTGCTCAAAGCTTCCAAAGTTGCTCAAGGCTTTGTCCAGTCAAGAACCTCAAAGGGCAGCAACTCCACAGCCTCTCTAGGCAGTCAGTCCCAGTACTCGGTCACTCTTAAGAGTAAAGAAATTTTTTGCTGCTTTCAGTTGGAATATCCCTAGCTGTGTCTGTTGCCTCTCATCCCGTCATACCTGTTCTTTTTTGTAATCTTACATATAGTAGGAGGTTGCAGTATTCCAGTAGCCTTCTCTTCTAAAGGCTGAACAGTTCTCTCCAGTTTAGTTTATAAATACTAATATTTCAGTTTAGTTATATATACTCCAGCTCTTCAGCTATCTCAGTAGTCCATTCCTGAACTTCTGCCAGTTTGTCGGTCTTTCAAAACTAGACACAAAACCTCATGTGCAGCTTCACAAGCACCAAGTGCAAGAGGAATAATCAATTCCCTTGACCTGCTGACTTTTCTCTCTCTAATATAGCCACAAATGCAACTAATTTTCTTTGCAGGAGGATGCATTGTTGAATCACATTCAACTTCTTATCCAAGAAGGGCTTTTCCCAGTGCTTTTCCGTGGGAGCTGCTAACCAACAGTCAGCTCCAGGCTGTAATAATATGTGAAATTACTTCATCCCACAAGCAGGACTTTGCGTTTGTCCTTGTTGAACTTGATGAAATTTCCATTTGTCCTCTCCTCCATCTTGTCAAGGTTCCTTCTAAATGGTAACCCTGACCTTTAGCCTATTTACTGCCCCTTCCCCAGCATGGCATCATCTGTAAGTTGGCTGAGTGTGCACTCCATCACCCTTGCCTGGGTCATTCATGAAGGTGTTAAATAGTATCAGCCTCAATATTGAGCCCTGAGGATAGTGCCAGCTATTAAACTTCACATTTCATGACGATAGTTACGATCTTTTTTACACATTTTTGCCCACATAAAGGCTGAACCACCTTACAAATCAGTAGAACAAGATGTCTCCAATTAACATACAGGACAGGATAATAAAATCATGGCATAAGAAAGGGGAGAACATGATTAATTTTACAAGGTAGTTATGAGAGAAGTTATTTAAAAGGCTTGCCTCATGCATTTGTATTGTTTGTATGTGGAAAACACTCTGTAAAATTCCCTTTTCTAGAAGGAGTATGATGCTGTATTTGAACTGAACCAAGCATCAGAATTCTTGTGCTGCTTCAGAGTGCAGATCCACATAGTATAGGGCATCCCAGCACTTCAAGTTTAGTTTGACTGGCCCTGCACAGAACCACTCAAAAGCCAGCATTTCCACTAGAAATGCCAATGCTTTTAAAAAGGGGAATACGTAGCAACTCTTCATTCAAAACTGAAAATTAGTAACGTCGCATTTTCTGGAAGAAAGGAGAGCTTGCAAAAACTGATTAATAAGAACAACCAGAGCCTTTTGTTTGTACACTTCCATAATGAAACTGTTGTGGGAGTTTGTGGGCAGAAGGCAAGGTGCTTGGGAATTTTAGGCTGGATGGTAAAAAACAGAAGCAAGAAGTCACAAGAGCCTTTGCAGGATTCAGGAACTTAGTTGCCTCCAGAAGGCAATTTAGTCTGCCTAAGTTACATAGGCAGCTGAAGGGAGAGATGCATTAAGGTATGAGAAAGGTATACCCACTTTGCATCCAGTTCACTTGGAGCTCCAAGGAAGCACTGATGAGATAGAAGCAGCAGCAGTTGAAGTGTTTTACGTTAGCCCATTAAGTCAACATACACTAAACATGGTTGTGTGGGAACGCATACATATATGTGTGGTATAAACTCACTTTATGATGTATATAACCTAATGAAGAAATCTTTTTATTGTTGTTTTGTTACCTTAAGTGGGATTGTCAATGTGAACAGGAAATCTCTTAAGTTGTGATGGAAAATAGTTTCCTACAGTTTTCAGAATAAGGTTAGTCACAGTAGAAAAGTCATTTTTTCTTGATTTTTCTGTTATAACAGCCTTTCACAGTACAGTGATGAAAACATGATGGATCCATACAACCTGGCTATTTGTTTTGGGCCAACCCTTATGCCTGTTCCAGACATACAAGACCAAGTGTCCTGTCAGGCACATGTGAATGAGATAATCAAAACTATCATCATCCATCATGAGGCTATTTTTCCAGATGTGAAAGAACTTGATGGACCAGTGTATGAAAAATGCATGGCTGGCGATGACTACTGGTAAGTCAGAATATTATCCTTCTGTCTTCTTAACAAAATCATTAAGCTGGTTGTTTGGATAACTCCTGTGATACAGAATTAGTTTTGTACACAATAGAAGTATGAAGATCCATAAGAAGGACATTTAGGTTCACATAGTAAAGTGTTAACTATAAAGATGTGAAGCAAAGGCAATCATGATGAGATTCCTTACAACAATTTGTGGAGGAGGCTACTGTGTGTTCAGCCAGACACAGCCAGAATTCTAGGTGCACTGTGCAGGGCACACAGACGGATAGGAAATTGTTATTCTGGCTGTGAACCATCTTATCAAATTTCAGCTTATGATGCCTGCTCCTTCTCTCTGTTGTGGTTTAACTGGCCAGGTAGCTAAACACCACACAGCCACTCACTCACTCCCCCCACAGTGGGATGGGAGAGAGAATTGAGGGAAAAAAAGTAAAATTCATGGGTTGAAATGAAGACAGTTTAATAGGACAGAAAAGAAAGGGCAAATAACATTAATAATTAGTATATACAAAACAAGTGATGCCCAGTGCAGTTGCTCACCGTTCATTGACTGATGCCCAGGCAGTCCCTGAGCAGCGTACCCTGAGCAGCTTGGCCAAAGTTTATATACTGAGCATGACACCACATGGTCTGGAATATCCCCTTGGTCATTTGGGGTCAGCTGCTCCTGACTGGGTCTCCTCACAGCTCCTTGTGCCCCCCAGCCCACTCACTGTTGGGGTGGATGTGAAGCTGAAAAGTCCTTGACTTAGTGTAAACACTGTTCAGCAACGACTTAAAACATCAATGTCTTACCAACATTATTCTCATTCTGAATGCAAAACACAGCACTGTACCAGCTGCTAGGAAGAAAATTAACTCTATCCCAG
The DNA here is from genome assembly GCA_013390005.1 of Calyptomena viridis. Lineage (NCBI taxonomy): Eukaryota > Metazoa > Chordata > Aves > Passeriformes > Eurylaimidae > Calyptomena > Calyptomena viridis. The sequence goes on from WEIV01015434.1 coordinate 217,593, forward strand.
CCAAAACCAGGACACTCCCTCACAGGACAAACACACCTTTTTATAAATAAAGGATTCAAGTTGTTCTGAGGACTTCTTAATACTTCAAGGTGTTGTTTCAAGGAAGGTGTGTAGGCTTCTTCACTAATTGTGTATTCATAGCACACCAGGATGATTATGTTGTGTGTAACTTTGTAACATTATAAGAATAATTTTAAATAGTCTCATGGGGGTGGCATGTTTTTGATGTACGTGGTTTCTCTCTCCCCTCAACCTTTTGTTTCCCTTCAGTGACAGCCCATACAGTGAACATGGTACATTAGAGGAAGTGGACCAGGATGCCAGCACAGAGCCCCACACCAGTGAAGATGGTATGTCTGTTACTGTGCTTTTGATGGTAGTAAGTTTTACAGGTGTTCCATGCAGGAGACCTTCTTCCTTTCCTAGTTGAAATAAGGAAATTCTTTCTTGTTTAAAAGAAGGAAAATTCAGTTCTGGTGTTCTGTAGTAAATCTTTAATCTCTGTGTGCTTTTGCACTCTTGATTCATCTGTGTTTGACCAGCTGTTTCCTTGTACTCTTCTGATTTGCTCAGTCACAGGAAGGGCAAGAGAAAAACTTCCAGTCAGCACATACTATTTTCTGACATGATGTTACATTTTTAGTGACTCTTTTGTCTACAAAATCTAAACTTTTCCAAAGTGTGCCTTACAAATATTTCAGCTAAGGGATATTTGCCATTCAGGCTCTATTTGTATATGAATTTAAAAGCTGGTCTATCTAAAGGATTTATAACAACTGAAAAACATGTGTACCCACCACAGTGAAAGTTCTGAACAATGGTAACTTTCTGTAAATATCAATCATATATACTCTGATAGTTCTGGGTATGATACATATCCATGAAAAAAATGGATTCATTTCTATAATATTAATTCTTTTTACCCGTGTGTCACAAAGATGTATTTGACTGTGACAATTGGACTGTCCTTCAGATGACCCTCACAGTAGCTTCTGCCCAATGTCAAGCAAATTTAGCAGATAGAAAGAAATCTCAAAATTGTTAAATAACTACCATTTTTGTAAGAATTAGTAGCCCGTTAGAGATGAAGGATTCAGAATAACCCTCCCTGTAAAGAACAGCAGCAGTATGAGCTCACTGCATGTTGGACCAGCAGGGAACCCAGACAGAGCAATCAGCACACCTGCACTTAGAATAAGCAACAGAAACAAAAGCTTCCCCTTGTCCATCTTAGAGGATGTGTGGAAGGAGGAAGAGGAAAAGAGCTGCAGCAAAGAGGAGGTTTTTTTCTTTTATTTTAAAGGACGTCATAAGGGATGCTGTTCAGGAGCTGGGACAATTGCCATAGGGAAGGGGAACCGGAAGGTGTGTCTATAGGAAACCTGGCTACACTGGTCCCATTGCACACAGAACAATGTAAACAATAGTTCCACTCTAGCTGTACCCATCTGCTTTGTCACGTACACAAGCTGTCTGTGACAGATTGTCTGTCTTCCCCTTCACTGAGGTGAGGAGGGGCAGGCAGAGTGTCAGTGCAGCTGTTTGGAGAGGAGGGACAGTTGGATGGACAGGCATCACAGAAGGAGGAAAAACTGAGGATAGGAGAGAAATCAATGTTAATCTTCTGCCTGGGGTGTATAACTATGCTGTGACCTCAGTCAGGAATACTGACAGCTCTACGAGACAGACTGTGCATGGGTTCCTCTTGACCAGCTCTGTGGGACTAAACGCAGCATCTTTCTACAACACATCTCTGCTAAACAGTGTGGACAAACTTATAATTGCACTTTATTTTTCCAAGACAGTATAGCTTTACTTTAAAACAGCTCCATCTGTCTCTGACTTACAACACAAATGAAGTAGTGAAATGCAGGCAACACAGCAGTTCAATATATTGGGACCAACTTCAGGGTCCCATGACCAAACCGAGAGATGATTGGGCGTGGAGAGGAATTGCACCTTTTCAGCAGCAGCCAAAAGCAATTACTTCAAAGCCATGCCTAAGAAAGATGAAAACATCAGCAGGATCCTGAGGAGCAGGACTGTGGCATCACACGATGCAGCACCTGTGCCTCGATTGTCATGGGCTCTACCCCCCGCCCTGTGCTGTTACAATACCAGTTTTACATTCCCGTCACTGGTGTTATGACTTTGTCACTGATGGAGACAAACCCTGAAGAGAATAGCTGATAACAGGACAAAGTTCTGTTAAAAGACTTAACTGCTCGAGACATGGGTTTTTGTTCACTAAATCAGCCAGCAGTTTAATTCTTGTTGCCTCTTCACACCTTTTTAATTAATTCAGTGCTGAAAGGAAGCGGACATTTGTGTTTATAGAGAAATAATTGCTAACACGAAAATATTTGTAAGCTAGAGAAATACTGCTGCAAATATAAAGCCTGGATTGCATGCAAAACAGTTTTGATCTTGGATTCCCAGCCTGCAAGCTCTAACCCATTTTTTTCCCCATGGATATGGCTTTCTGTTGTAATAGCACGTTTTTCTAATGTAGGTTACAAACTTTAAATTAAATGCACTCACCATACATTCATGTGTTTGTGCTTTGGATAATTCCTTTTAAAAAATATTATTGACATCAGATATGAGAAGAAGTGAGACTTTTTCAGTTTGCGTATTTAACTTCATGAGAGTCACTGACTGACATGTGGTGAATAAAAAAAAAACCTTGTGTCTGGAGTATTTGGGGGATTTAATGTGATTGATTCATTGATTATAAGCTGGATGCATCACTGCCAGCTGTGTGTGGAGAGAGAAAAAGGGAGGTGCAGCACTGCTGCTGTATTGATCAGACACATGGTACTTACATGTTTCCCTCTGTTAGGACATAGAAGAAGCAGATTCTGTAAATCTGAAGAGTTTTTTTTCTATGTTGAAAATCAGATTAGTTTTATGCTAAAATGTTGTATACATCTGCAAAACCAAGCCGCTAAACCCATAGGAATTACAGGGTTATTGAAATATAATCCAGGGCCTATGATCAAAAGTGAATTTATTTTACTTATTGTTTTTATAAAGTTAAACCAGAAGTGACTCTCTCTATGCCTACAGAATAAACCCATCTATAGGGGCTGTGTCAGAAGTGCTAGAAATGTTTAACTAGAATTTAGAAAACAACAAGACTTTAAAAATTGAAAATTAAATTATGTCTGCAGAGGTAAAATATGGTAGATTGGGGAAAAGAGGGCTGGAATTTATAACTGAGCATATAAATACTTCATAACTGCTTTATTTTAAGCATATAAATTGCCTTTTTTTTTCCCTAAGGTTACTGATGTTCATGCATTTCAGCTGATCACTGGAAAGGAAAGAGGGAAGGAGAAAGGGAAGCATTTTACTGTTTTCAGCCACTTTAAATGTGTAGAAAGTATCCCCATAAGGAAAACACATAAGTTTTTTCTTTCTTCTAAATCTGGAAATGAAATTTAATTTGTGAAGTTCAGTACTCAAGCTGAGACACAAAAAAAATCTGTTTGTAATTTTGTTGTAGATGAACCTTTACCTGAAAGTGTCTCTGCAGTAAAGATTCAAAGGACATTGTTCGTGTTTTGCTTAACCAGTTTGTAGCATATTTCCTTTACCTTCAAATTGCTGGAGATTTTTATTCTTGTTGGAGTCATATGGAAAAGGCTGACTAGATCTGTTTTCAAAGGAAGTAAGCATTTCCTGAGGAAGTTTAACAGATGGCATTCTCCTAGGAAAACATACATGAATTAATATCATACACTTCACAGATGTCTCATAAACGTAGAGTAAAAATTTAGATGGTAGTTCTGCTGAAAACAAAAATTACAGGGACATGTCAGACTGTAAGTTGTTGTTGTGTCCCCAGCCCATTTTCTTGCTTTCCAGTAATGTGTGCTGTGATCAGTGCTTTGCCAAATTCTGTTCTGTCAACACCTCGCAACGTTTCTTTGCTTTTGGTGTTCCCAGTCAGAGAACTGCTGTCCTGAGGACAGGACTTTGAAATTGCAAAACCACTCTATTCTCCAATGGGATGCGGAAGAAAATAAAGACACCGGGAGCTAGAATCTTCCGAGAGAATTCAAGGACATACTTTATTCCTAACACACAGAGTACACCTGGGAAAACTGAGGAAGCACAGAGCAGAGCAACAGCAACTCCTTCCCAAAAAAGTGCAGGAGATGGTCTCCCCTCCTTTCCTTGGCTCCTTGTGCCCTGAGGCATAGAGGGTAGTGCAGTGCCACTTCAGTGCTATCACCTCTGTGGGGAGGTTAGTACTACATCTGGCACTCCAATCCCAAAATTAAAATTATCACTTCAGTTTCTTCTGCCCTTTCTGCTCTTACAAGCAGTGGAAGTTTTTCCCACAGTTCTTCAGTTTGTCCTAATTTTTCACTTCCATAGCATTTCCTGATTCACTAGAGATGATAGCTGGTGAGATCCTATATGCCATCAAATACTTCTTGCTATTGCTGGTGAATGCCCCCAGGTATGGACAGAGCAGTGCATTGTCAATTTTACTGTTAGACATTGATAACACAGAATTTGAGTTACAGATCCCAAGTTTAGCTTTCATCACCTTAGCTTTTTGGAAATGCTTGTCATTCAGTAACCTTGATATTAAATGACCTAACTTTCCAAAATGCCTTTATTTATAGCAGTAACTGTCATGACACTTTGGTTTTCACTATTAAGGCTTAACCTATGACAAGATGTATTACTATTTAAGTACAGTCTCAGTACTGTTTGGTATAGGAAAGTTATCTCTGTGTAAAAGCAACATTCAAGCAAAAAAATTCCCCTTTCAAAATAGAAAACCTGTCTGAATTTACATTTTGTCCTCTTAAGAAATCTGTATGAAATCTACTGGGCACTCTCAAGGAGGTGGGATTTGTTACCCAGGCAATCTGCTATACACATCTCAAAAGTCACTTCTATTGTGGGTACATTGTCAATTCATACAGCTGCTTTCAGTGGAACAACTTCTTTCAGACCTCTGTTAGTCTTGCAGGTGGTAGAAAGATACCATAAACAGATTCCCATTGTACACCACACTTAGATTAACATAATTTCACTGAGGGAGATAGAACTTTCTAGTTTAGTTCATTAACTTGTAACTAAAAAGACCTGTATACTCAAATGCAGGGTACCATATGGTCTGTTGAAGTAGCAGAGAAATGGCAAAGTCCATAGCTCATCAGTGTAGGGGTTTATCAATCAATCCAGTACTCATGACCATTAGCAGCTAACTTCAGAGAATGTCAAAGGAAAATATGTGCAGGAAATCTGAGATTTCATGACTTACTGTGAAGTTTTTTTGTTTGGTTGATTTTTTTTTTTTACGTTTTAAAGCATTACTTGTTAGTGAGTGACTGGCCCTCTGAAACCTGGGAGGTTTTGTTTCTGAATTCTTGACCCAGGGTACCATAACCCATAACTTAGCTGCAGTCTGAGAACAGTGTGTTCATACAAATGTCTGCTCCTTTTTAATCTTACCTGTTTCTAGTAATACCTTGTTAACTCCATAAGCAATGCATATGATATGTGTAAAAACTGTTCTTTTGTCAGTGTTACATTATTACCTTTGGATTTCATATTGCCCTCTTAAAGACAATGCAAGAAGAACAGGCACATTTGGTTTTATTTCTTTTTGTCTGGCAATAGTGCCTTTCTGTGCCAATAGTCACTTTGTCCCATCTTTCTGTTAAGATAGACCGTAGACAGAATATCTAGAAATCACAAGATAGCATATTAGAATATCACACCATTATTAAAGGTTTCCCAGTTTTCCAAAATGTTTCCTTCTATGTCAATACATTTTCTTTGCTTAAAAGCATAAAACCAAGAAACCTTTCAGCCCTCACCCACCAGGGAATGCCTGCCAGCAAGCCAGTGTCACTACCCATTGGTGGGAGCTGTGATGTTCATCATAAATTCTCATCAGGCTGAACAAAGACACCAGACGTGTCAGGGAACTCTTATGTTTTATTGTACCGTCTCCGTAACTTCAGCAACCAGCCCAGTATTTAGAGTCAAAAGGTGTTGGCTGACACACCCTTACATTTCTTACAATAGACTTCCACAAGAGTGGAGGTGAACAAGCACTTAATTTTGTACAGTACACTTCGACAAGTTCTCAACTCCCACAACACACAACCAAAGGTGCTGGCTCACAAGCCTCAGCAAACCAATGTTCAAATGTATTGGTCTACAACCCACAAACACCTCCACAAGCTGTCCCCTCACACAACTTCAGAACAGAGTATGGGGTAGAATACGATAGCCTGCTTTGCCCAGGCAAAGCAAGGGAGAAAACAAAGAGTATCACCAGTCCTTAGATCCTGCATTGGTGCTGCCGTGTGGATGGTCTGCAGCTGGGGTTGCAAGAAAAGAAAATGAAAGAGGAGAAAGAGAGCCAGAGAAAAGAGAGACAAAAAAGAGACTGAGGGGGCCTGATCCACTCCCTTTTATTGTTCCTCTGGAGCACCTGTTATGTAAATTAGACTTCTCATGCATTTTGTTCACGTGTGCACAGCCAACCCTTCTCCAGAAGGCGAACTGGGTGGGGGTACTGAGCACAAGTCTCACGGTGGAGCAGGGAGTCAGCTCAGCACAGCACTGCCCCATGTCCACGGGACCCTTCCCTTCAACCACACCTTTCCTGTAGCAATACTCAGAATATTTGAGACAAAATATGCTTTGGTCTGGTCCTCTACAGAGATCCATCAGGGATACATTTTCAGGAATTAATACTGTTATTTGTCAGTTCTTACTTGTATTTATGTAATTGAAGTAATTTCTGCCACCATACATTACTTTTGCATTTGTAACAGTGAATTCCTCAAGTCACTCTATTCGTCTCTGGAAAGTTTCTGAGTTGGTAACTTCTAAACATCCTGCAGTTTGTCACTGACAGGAGCTCTTAACATGACTGCAGAAGCAGCAAACCACAAGACAGCCTTCTGCAGGCTGGACAAGTTATTAAAAAAATGAGCTGTAAACTATAACCTCAGTAAAGGTGCTATCATTATGTTTGCATGATGCAGGATGAAGTTAATTTTAAAAAGACATTCTTGTGCAAAATGTTGTCATAAAGGGACACTGGCTTTCATTACCAGCCTGGTTCTTTGGGGAATTACAACCTCAGCGATTTTAATTTGCACCAGACAGAAAGATGCTCTGCTAGTCAGTAGCCCAGATGTTAATTTCCATCTAAATGTTGCTCTAGTTATGTAAAGAAATTGGTCATATCAGGGACTCTTAAGTTACTGGAATCATCAAAGTGTGTGATTTTTAGACCTGTGTTTTGCAGGTTTTTGTTTTGAGACGGTGATGACAAATTTTAATCTGTTTGAGCTCAGGTGCTTTTGGTTTTGTTCAGAAGAAAGTAAAGGTTGTTAAAATCAGAGCTGTTTCCTCAGTGTCCGTGCACAGCTCTGACAATACCTGCAGGGGCCCTTTGCTGACATCAGTAGTTTCCATCCCAGGTGTAGGTTACGTGAGGAAGTCCATTACCAGTGTAGGGCTGCATTTACCAGCGTAATGACAGATTAACCAGGACTGCTGTAGCCAATGGTTTGCTTCAGAAAACACCAGCCTTCCCTGCGGAAACCAGGGCAGCTCGGGATTTTGGAGCAGGCAGAGGCTGCTTTAAGGAACATGAGGCCACACGAGGACTGCCCCTGTAGTGGGGTCATCCTCAGGCAGTCTGGAGCCATCTGTCTCACTCAAAAAGGGTGTTAAGGAAGCAGATTAAAGCACTAGGCTTCAGCATTGTGTAAAGCTAGGTTTTCACTAGGTCTGCACACTTGACACATAAAAGAAAGCCCAGTTAGGTAGCATATCCCTACTCGTACACAGGATAATCTTGTCTTCCTTCCTTTGCCGCTGCAGATGTCAGGGCACTCCTGTTTACTTTTCCTTTATCACACCAATTCCTCAGGCCTTTGATTATTCATTTGAGTTTGTTAGGTTTATTTTCAGAGGTCTTCATTGCCTGGCCTTAATCCCACTCCCCAGCAATACAGGAGCCCAGAAAGAGGCAAAGATCCCTCTCCAAGCAGCAGTTATTGTAACATTTGAGTGTGCTGTTATATTTTCTACAGCTTGCGAAGCGACCTAGATGTTCCACACCTGGGACACAGATTAATTATGTGTCTCTGTAAGGGACACATTATAATTACTGCCTGAAGTCTGCCTTAGTTCAGCTGATCTCTGTCAGCTCTGCTCAGTGATCACTGAGAAAATACAAAACATGGGTTTGTGAAACCAAAATGAGCAGATATGCCAGTGGAATCTGATATCTGTTCTTCTTCCCTCCCCACCCAGAGTGCGAGCCCATAGAAGCTATCGCCAAGTTCGACTATGTTGGAAGATCTGCGCGAGAACTCTCTTTCAAGAAAGGAGCTTCCCTTCTGCTCTATCACCGAGCATCTGAAGACTGGTGGGAAGGAAGGCACAATGGAATTGATGGTCTTGTCCCTCACCAGTACATAGTGGTGCAGGATATGTAAGCAGTGTCTGGTGTGACTAGGTTCTTGATGGGGTGTAGAATCTGAAGCACTTAGCAGTGTTTTCCAAATGGGTCAGAGATTTGAAGGCTCAGATAGATAAAACATTTGCTTTCTATGCAGAATTCCTCTGTCATTACTGCCCTGAATTGACATCTCAGTCAAAAACCGCTATTAGGCTAAGCTACTTTTATGAGTATGTTCCCATTACGTTAAGAGAAAGAAACTACTGAACGTATTTTAATTAGAATATATCTTTGCAGCAATTACTGACTTTTAACTTCAGAATAGTGAGAGCTGGAGAAATGCAGCCCTGAACTTTCGTTTTACAGGATTAAGCATGTGCTTTGCCAAGGATGACAAAGTTCTTCTTTCCAAAAAGGTTACACTGAAAGTGTAAAGAGCTCAGTAGATAGAAGAATTTGAAGTAATTTTATGAGACATGCAAGGGCTGCAGTGCATTATAACATGCCTGCCTTTCCTAAGGGAATTAAAATCTGAGAATTACAAGGTGCTCTGTCACACTTTACTCACTGCCTTCTCATCTTACCGTGTGTGTTCAGGGATGATACTTTCTCGGATACACTGAGCCAAAAAGCAGACAGTGAGGCCAGCAGCGGACCCATAACTGAGGATAAGTCATCATCAAAGGACATGAACTCTCCTACTGACCGTCACTCTGATGTGTATTTAGGAAGGTAAGCTTCAGCATAACATGTTTCAGTAGTATTGCTCACAGCTCAGGTAACACAGTAATTGCTCCTCCACATGCTTATGGTGGGTCACTACAACTTGTCCTATAACCACTTCTCCATTGGTGCAGGCAAAGAAAGAGATCAGAACCTCCACCTCCTCTAAGACGCCCTGGCAGGAGCAGTGATGGGCACTGCCCAGTGCACCCACCTCACCCTCTCTCCAACTCCGCCGTGGAGCTGGGTTCCCCCAGCCTGGCAACTCACTGCAGCTCCAGAGCCCTCCTTCAAAACCGCAACCTCAATGCCGACAGCCCGGAAAGGCGACGTAGGCCTGGACACGGCAGTCTCACTAACATCAGCAGGCACGATTCTCTGAAGAAGATTGATAGCCCTCCAATTAGAAGGTCTACGTCATCTGGGCAGTACACAGGTTTCAATGACCATAAACCACTGGACCCAGAGTCAATAGCTCAGGTTTGTGTCCTTTTTATTTATGTCACTGTCTGATTTTCTGAGGAGCAAATCTCACTGAACAGTACAGAGCACATGCACTAGTAAAAAGGTGTGTGCAGGGCAATATCCTGCTTAGCTTTCAAAACAGAGTGTGTGTGGAAGAAGAGGCGTTAAGCAATCCTGAATAAAAGAAGCACGGGGGGGAGTAAAGATTGCAGAAGCAATAAAAAGAAATTGTTTCCCATTATACTGTAATAAAGTTGCTTTTGCCACACAGAACACTAGGACAGTATATGATTATGACAGCTATGTAGGTCACTGTGCTCTGTTGAAGGCTGGCCTATTCTAACTTGTATGTAATTAGCATTCAGTTATTTCTCAGTAATGTGGTAAGCAGAAAAGTGCTTTGACTGGCTAGTAGTGACCATTGGCATTCAAAGCACAGATTTACAGTCCCGGGTCCTGTGGATTTTATGTAGTTTTCATATAGTTCATATGCAGTTCAGACTGTATGTGGATTTGATGCTTGTAGTAGAACATAATGTGCAAGACATTGCCCCTGAATAAATCGTGGGTCATGTTATCCCTGTGTGAACACTCACTGGTCTCATTCCTGGTAGTGGAGAGGTGAGAAGGATAGAATAAGGAACACCCTGATCATCAAATTGGTCTGTTGTACTGAGCTGGTAACAGCTCTTAAACAAATAGATACCTCTGTCTTCAGAACTCTTTGTGTAGGCAGGATAACATGATTACTAGGGGCACCCTGATACGAGGGAGCAATATGATTGCAAACACATTTTACAATAACGCTGACACTCATGTTTTAAAATTTAATGTACTGGTAATGCTTGCTTTCAAACTGCTTCCAGCGAGGAATAAAAGAGACTGTCATGCTTAGGTCAGAAAGCTGAACCATGTATTAAGGTTAGAAAGTGTAAATGTTGTTACTGTTTTATTCTAAATTATTTATTTACTAACTACATACAGTGCTGTTTGGCTTAAGCTATCTATTTTTTTATGCCTAGACTAGTGATCATTTGATTAAACTATGTGAAAGACACTGTGAGCAGGCAGGGAACACCAGATATTTTAACCTTAGTTGTATCTCAGTACCACTGAAAAGCAGTAAACTAGTGTCTTGGTACATAATTTTAGCATTCATGCCAGAAATCATGATTAAAAAAAAAAAATTCTTAGGTATGCGTACTGAACAATATCTTGCTGTTTTTTCTGTTTAAGATTTCCGTCAGTGAAACAAGAGGAGACAAAAGCTGATAGGCATGCCAGATTTATTTCCTTAGAAAAGCTGGGTTTATAATCCTTGTGAGAGAATACAGATCCTGAACACCTGAGCTGAGGCATTAGATGAGAGGAGCAGTTAGCTAAGAGTTAGCAAATGGACTAAAATCTTTTCAGTTTTCAGTACCTAAGAGATGACAGAAATCTTTAACACCAAAACACTGCTAAGCAAGTATCCATTGCTCTGACAATCACTTGTTAAAATGGTTTGGAGATTTTAATTAATTTTTTTATTGTCTCATGTAAACAGGTTAAATATTTGTAATGTCCAGCCAAAGCTGCCATTTTGTCAGTCATTGTGCCTTTCAAATAAATCTGGTGGAAATTTGTTTTAGCACTGTAGTAATTGTTAGAGGATGGTTGGCAAATTAATTCATGCATTTTCTGCCCCCTCGCCTTGCTCCTCTGGTGCATTCAGTAGCAATTGGAATGACGTGCTGCTCTCTCTGTGCTCTGACCCAGGACATCGAGGAGACGATGAACACAGCACTGAACGAGCTCCGTGAGCTGGAGCGGCAGAGCTCAGCAAAACACGCCCCTGATGTCGTGTTGGACACCTTGGAACAAATGAAAAACACCCCCATCCCTGCCACCTCCACAGAGTCTCTCAGCCCTCTCCACAGTGTTGTTTTAAGGAGCTCGGAGCCTCAGATCCGCCGTAGCACTAGTTCTTCCAGTGACACCATGAGTACTTTCAAGCCCATGGTGGCCCCTAGAATGGGAGTGCAGCTGAAACCTCCTGCTCTTAGGCCAAAACCTATTGTTCTTCCAAAAACAAATCCTAGCATAGGACCTTCCCCTCCTTCCCAGGGTCCAGCTGACAAATCTTGCACAATGTAGACAGCTCAGCCACCCACAGTGCCCAGCTGGGGTATGCTAGGGAAGGGATGAATTAACAACAGAAGTCAGGGCTCCATAACATCATTTGTTCATGTTTGTAACTGGAGAGGCTTTGTTTTTCAGTGTATTTGAATGTATTGTATGAAAGTAGCTACATTAACATGGGCATTTGTATTTTGTATGGTTTCAATTAAAAGAAAAACTGGACAATTGTGCATAGTTTTAAAAAACAAACATAGACTTACTTGAAAACTTGATGCTGCACCATTTGTAATAAAACCAACACAGATCACAAACAGCTTGCCACGTTGTACCATACTTCACAGTCTTACTGTAGCTATATAATAACAGATCCTGCACAAAACTTGGGGGCTGGGGAGGTTCAGGGGAGGTGGGGCCTCTCATTTCTGGGTCACCAAACTAAATCTCAAGCAGGTTAGTAAGAACTGAAATCTAGCACGTAAGGATTAAGTGTCTGTATGGAATGTCTAAATGATCTCAGGTCACATTTCTTGTTTAAGACACACCAAAAAAAAAAAAGAATCACCAAACCCTTGCAACTCATAATTGGCACCGAGTTTTAGCTTTCTTGTTGGCAGTGTCACTAGAGGCAAGCACTGGATGGAGCTGGAGATCACATTGCTGTCACTGATACAAAGCAGCATTCCAGGACACAGCTAAAGCACGTCTCCAGGACAGCATCTAGAAACTCCTTTTGCTACCCTCTGTAATAGCATACCTTTAACCATGAAGCTAGACCTTCATTCCCTGATACCACATTTTTCACAAAAGCTAAATTCATTTAAAGTTCATAGTTCAGGAAGCCAGGCTCTGGGAAGTGCATAAACCTGTTGGTCCATTAGGCAGGTTGATAGGCAATGAAAAAGATCAACTACACAGTAGTTCAGAAAAGTATCCCATTGACTTCATTACTCAGTGTCAAATTAAAGACATGATTTGAGTTGTAATAGTCAGTTCTGAGCTGACCCAGCTGTGCTGACTGCCTTGCACAGCACAAACGCTCGGTTATGCTGACAGCAGCAGGACAGGGACCCTGAAGAGTGGCTGCCTCCTGCTAGTGGTGCAGGGGTCACTCACAGGACAGGCAGCTGAGTTTCTACCGCCTAGATTCAAAGTTTTCCATAATTCCTTTCCCCTCCCCTTCCCCTTTGTCTTAAATGACAGAAATCAGTACCTTGCTTACATCTCTGTGAGTGACGACTGTTAACTTTGCTTAGCACTCTGTTGTTCGACTTCATTAAGCTTGAACTAAACGTCCAGCTGTTTTGCACATTGCAACAGTAAGCCATAATATTATTTCTGTGAATATATTTTTCAACAGCCAATCCATAAAATGAGTTTCAATGAAGAAAATGGGGGGAAAAGTCACTTGTGGTCCATCTACAGGAGTACAACTGACTGTAATTAAGATCTGTCTTTCCACATATTCTGTAAGATCTCACTGTTGGAAAGCTTGAAGTTGTACTGCTCACTATACATGAACAATTGAATTTGGGTAGAGTGACAAAATTTGATAGACATAATTGCTGAGGTGACAGAAGTATTTCCTGTTGTTATTTAGGAGCAGCTTACTCTGCTCTGATTCACACCCTCCAGGCAGGTGATGCAATGCAAAGCCCCAGGTGTGAAAAGTACCCCATGAACCACCTCTGAGTCTCAAACAACTGCTGGTGTTTACAAACTCTTCAGTCCAGCCACAGACTTCACACAGGTTAGAGTTAGAGGCAAAGTCTTAATCCACTGCAGCAGGCTGTGCAGCATCAGTCAGCAAATCTCCATCCTTCTCCACTGTACTGCCTAGTCCTAACGCCAGGGCCAGAACCTAAGCCAGGCCAGCCCCAGCCACAGCCAGCACTAGTCTGTAGGGTCTGCTCACTTGGGACCAGAGATATTTTCAAGTAGTTTCCCAGTTTACTAGCCTCAGTGGAACAAAACTGGAATTTCAGCTTTTATTTACATGCAGTTTTAGTCTAGCATTTTTAAATTAACCCACCTGGCACAATTGAGATGGATACCTGTACCTTTAAATTGCATAGGGAATTTTGTATGTTTAAATAACTATACTGGACTCCATAATGCTTATATTAGAAATTGTTTAGCAAAAGAAAATATTAGAAACAGTGCATTTAGTGAATGCATCCACTTAGTGCATTCACACAGTTAAATGTGTAGTTTGATGGTTATTATAGATACTTTAAAGTATAGTAAGTGGATATGTAACAGGAAAGACTGCTACAACTACAGGCGTACTAAAGGGTAACTCCTGCACACCTAATCCAGTCAGTATTGTCCTTTACTGTCAAGTTTGATGAATTGCAGTACTGGTAGCTTCCTGCTTGTTGACTGTTACCTACTTGTGTCAATGTACATCTGTAGTATGTACATGTGAAAGTGCCTTTAAATTTTAGAGGAGCTTTAGCTTTGCTCTTGTACTGTTGCATTTCCATTGCATCCTTTCCTGTTTGTGTATGGCTACATTCCCATTGCATTCCTTCCACTCTTGAAGAACAAATAAAGACATGGAAAATTCATGGTTCTGGAAGAGAAATGTACTGTTAATCTGTTGTGACAATGCACTTTTATGTATAGTACTGTACATTTTTGGCATGTACCATTACAAGCTTCAGTATACATTCAAGTTTGTTCCTCATAGTGTATCTTTATAATAAAGAAGATAGTTCTGTCTGTGTAGTTTTGCTGGGTAAGCTGCCATATCTTCCAACATGGATTGCCAATCTACCCTTACGTCCCACGTAAGGGCACAGAAGCAACCCCCAGCCACCCACATTCCACATAGTGCATCAAGTCCCATCACCCTCTTGGCTGAAGAAGGACTTGTTCCCCGACAGGCTCCTACCTAACTTGCCTTAAGTTGTTCCCACACTATTGCTTTAAGCTCACTCAAGTCCCTCTGTACCTGAAGACCCCACACAAAGATCCACCAACCTCACACAGTTCTGCCTGAGCACCCATCAAGAGCGGCCAATCCCACTCCCAGTGGCTGCGGGAATCCCCTGCCACCAACTTGGCCAGCACCCTGGCACTGCCCTTTCTGCTCCTCACGGGAAAAATGAAGTGCAAAAAACACTCCAGCTTACATATTTTAAAAACAGAGTAAGAATAATTTAAAAAGTCTACCTGAGGACATTTCTTACAGAAGAAGAGATGCCACACTGGGGTCAGGGGGAGTCCCACAAGTCAAGGTTATCTTCAGTGACCCTGAGAGAAATGGTGGCAGTACACTCACACCCTCCCAGCTGGCTCCAGGAACTGGAAGTCTGTCAGGCTGATGGCTACATGAGAGATGTTCAGCCATACATGGATCAGATGCTGTAAAGGACAATTCCTGGGCTTGGAATACAGCCACCCAGGCAGGCTCACCATGCTCCCAAACTTACATGTGTTTAGGGGCAGAAGAGCTGTATAGAAATGCGTTTCCAACCTTTGCTAAAAAAAATAGTCATCCCTGGTGGTCGTTGAGGACCACTACCTACCTTCCCGTCCCTGGAAGTGTTCAAGACCAGGTTGGATGGAGCTTTGAGCAACGTGGTCTAGTGGAAGCTGTGCCTGCCTGTGGTAGGGGGATTGGAAATAGGTGATCTGGAAGGTCCCTTCCAGCTCTACGATTCTATGTGGGACAGTGCAGGGTGGTGTGGGGGTGTGTTCATTCTTCACTCTGAGAAAGCTGCCGTAAGGTGACTGCTCACTGGTCAGCCCATGGTGGCAGCCTCTGTACCACAATGTCCAATGACCAGCTTTGGCTATTTCTTCCTGTACCCTACTGCACAAAAGCTGACTAAGGCATGCAGGCAGGGACAGCAAAGGTCATTCTTCATTCAGGGTCCTGCACAGCCCAGAGGATGTGTAACCAAATTTCCACTGTCAGATTGTGCACTGGTGAGGGGAAAGGGTTACATGGTGGCACTTAATCTGTTTTAAAATAAAAAAGCAAAGGAGCGATGAGCTGTTTTGCTGAGAAAAGTTTATTAGCTGACCAGAATATAAGCAGAAGTGGCAGTGGGGTGTTTACCTCTGAGGCCACTGCTGCAAATCATTGTTTCAAGCCACATGCAGCTCCAGGACGTGGCAGTGCTCTGGCCTGTACAAACGCCTCTTCACCCAACATGGAAACCATGGAGGATGCACCCACCTTTAAGCTCTATGTTGTAGAGACACATGGTTTGTTACTTACTCTGTGTCTCACATGGACTTACTCTGACCAGAAGGATCTACAGACACTCTGTTCAGTCACTGCTACCCCATGGGACAAGCTTTGAGATTGGATGGAACTGATACATGGGGTGCAACTGAAACCACAAAAGTATTAACTAGTGATGGTATGGGATGAAAGTATCATTCTTGTAGGTAGGAATATTTCCATGAACTTGGCTCTTGAAGGAAAAAAAATTCCACTACAATATATGAAAGTCCAAACAAGTATGGTGCATCCTGTGTCGATCTCTTCTCCCACGCAATGAGTGACAGGACAAGAGGAAATGGCCTCAAGTTGTGCCGAGAAGGTTTAGATTGGATATTAGAAAATTTCTTCACCAAAAAGGTTATCAAGCACTGGAACAGCTGCTCAGGGAAGTGGTTGAGTCACCATACCTGAAGATGTTTAAAAGCCATGTAGGTGTGGCACTTAGGGACATGTTTTAGTGGTGGGCTTTGCAGTTCTGGGTTAATGGTTGGCCTCAGTGACCTGAAAAGTATTTTTCAACGTAAACGGTTCTATGATTTTGTGATCCCCAGTTGTGTCACTTCCATCTCCCATCAGGATCAGGCCATACTGGTCACTGCAAACACCCAAGAGCAGCAGATTTCTGGTCCAGGGTTGTAGGTTGTGGGTTTCTCTTTTTTAATTAACAAACTGGTTGAGGGTTTCTCTTTTTTTTTTTTGAATTAACAAAGTTTTTGGGGGGTGGTTTTTTTGGTTAGTAATGAATAAGAATGTGAAGTACAAGGCAAAACAAATTCACTTGTAAAATATAGACAACTTGTGCTGTACAAAGGAGGTCAAACACTTAAAGCATTGAAATCAATAGTTGCTGCACTCAGTGCAGCCGTGTGGATAAACCCAATCCAAACCCTGCCTGTTCTTATTTCCATGGAGCACATTGATTCCTCCCTTAATATCTGATATGTGCCTTTACAGTAGTGTACACCGAAATCTACAAATACTGACCCAACAACATAAACCAGTGATTTACATTTATTGGAATGACTTACGGTCTGGGAGGGACAAATGGCTGAGCCCAGCGCTGCTCTGATCGGGAATGAGAAAGTCACTGAAATGGTCAGGGGTTTGGCAGGGACTTTTTGATTGCAATGCAATGGCATTAACGTGGAGGTTGTTACCAGAGTCATGAACAGAGAATTTAAATTTGCTAAAGGTGGAAAATGCCTAAAATCCTCCACAACTTCAACCTAGAACTGCTGAGTATCTTAAAACAACTCACTGCAACACATACTTTAGTTGTTTTTTCCTGCCTACAATGTTTTCAGAGATAGATCTTAGAGTAGCACACCAGCACATGTGGTGACCAGCACAAATACAATAGGGTTATCCATCAATAACCACAGGTTTAAGCTGAATTTCACTTGGACAGTTTTCTGAGCTCTTTAAGTGTGGGGTTTTTTTCCTGAATGCAACCACAAGGATATGTCAAAAATTAATTTCAGACCATTTTTTAATTTGTCATATACATCAAAAGGCTTATTTTATGACTAAGTCATGTTCTGAATAAAATTGGTATATACATATCATTTCTTGAAAAGATTGAGCCAGGTACATCGCAAAATTCCTGCTGCATGTTTTATTTCTGGTTAAGAAAACACAGTAATGTGGTCTGTTTTGGAGGGGGAAGCTCTCCCTCCCTGCACGGTGACAGGCAGCAGCATGTGGGACACCACATTCCCCCTTGGAGGGACCCCTATTTTCACACCCCCACAGGACCACCCTTCTGTATCTCCAGGCTGGCAGCACAGCAGGTCCTGCCCAGCTTTCTGCAGCCAGAGCCTGGGCAAGCTGTGCCTTGATGCTGTCATTACACCTCAGTCCTTCGAAATGCTCCTAGTGTTAAAAAATAACAGTCCTGTCTAACCCAAAGGAGAGACTTCTTTGGAAACTTTATTTCCCTTTATGTAGCATTACATGCACTACTCAAAGTATGAAATATCAAGCAATTTATTTTAAGCTCTCGCTTGTACCTCTGGGTAACAAAATATTAAAAATTCATGGTTCAGTTCATAACAGTTTCTCATAATTTTTGTGGGTTTTCATGGGGTTTACCTTTTAAGGGGAGCTGAATGCACATTTCACGGCCCCTGAGCAAGAGCCAAGTCACCAGCAAGTTAACCCGTATGGAAACACAGGACTTACTCTATTGGCTTGTGCTACAAAATATACTTTTGGAATTTTTTAAAGGAAAAACTCTCCAAAAGGCCTAAACCAAACTGTCCAACAGTCCCTGAGTAGCTTCTGTTTAAATCTGGCTATTTTACAAGTGACATGTTCTCTTCCGGACTTAAACACCCAGCCAGTGACTCCCACAGTCTTTTAAGAGACTCAAGTTAAAGTCAGTTGCACCTCTCATCCTATATATCAGATATTAACTCTACATTGCATCTTTGTGAAGTATTGTATACCTAAGTTATAAATTACAGAAGGCTAGACTGTAAAGATATCGTGCAGCAAATAAGTTTAAGCAGTCAAAAAGTCAACAACAGAGAAAACATTATTTCTTGCACAGCCAAACACCTCATTAATACAAGACATAAACAAAGCCAAGCAGCACAGAGAGAGAAAACAAAGCTGGTTTGTAATAGGATTTCCTCTTTCACAGCAAATTTTGCAAGCTTAAATGTATTTTCCATAATTAAAATGGACAAAAAAAATCTCTGTAACTTGTTCCTAAATGAACATTTTATTGAAATGCTTTGCTGAATTTTTCATCCTTATAGGATGAATGCATTCCATTGTAACATCTTATATAAACCAATTTTGCTTTAACATAAATAAATACTTTTTGTTTGTTTTGCTCTTTCTAGAATGAAATATTGCTGAGAAGTTTGACTTCAGGAAATATCAGGTTTCACGAAGCAATATTTTCTGATTTCTGGGACAACAACTTACAGGAAAATTACAGGTCAGTTTTGGGAAACAGCTTTGGGACGTCTCAGCTCCCTTGTGCAGAGAAAGCCTGCAGGCCACACAGAAAAACCCAAACTCCAGGTCAGGGCACTGGGGAACAAATTACTATTAAAATAGTAATACTTAAGAATGCAAAGGAAAAGCTGTCAGACTAAGAACTTCTAGTTGAGAAAGACAGATGAAAAATTTAGCAGCCTTGTGTTTTATTCAGAGTTCAGCTCAGCAATCTGAGGACACCAAAACCTGACTGTTCTCCCTCTCTCCAGCAGCACATGCTGCCCATGGCTCAGCAGGACCCCAAAGAGGAGTTAATGTATATTCGTAACTCACATAAATTGAGGTTTTCCTAATACTCTGATTAGCAGCAAGTCTTTCCCCAAACTCAAGAGTCTCAGCTCTTATCTACCTAGAGCTCCTTCCTACTTGTTTCCTTCAGTTGTGAGCACCCCAGGAAGTGATGGAAACTTGTGGCCTTTAACACCAGCTTAATTAACACCATAAAATGTTAATCATTTATGGTTTGCAAATGTTCTGCAGACACTGACTTCTCAGAAAAGTTATTTTTTGGACACTACTTTCTTTTAACTGTATCTATTAACATCAAGTGTCCCTTAGAGTATTTTCTAGAGAAACAATCCCCATATTTATTTTTTTAGCAGCCACTTGATTAAACTTCTACAATATCATTTTTCATTTCTCCTTTTTATTGAGCAACCAATTACTTTTGGATCCCTGCAGGGACAAGATCGGTATCTCTTGGTTGCTCTTTCAAGTCTGCATTACACACGCACATGAACACACACACAGTGTTCACACCACTATCCCAAGCCTGAAGGACAGGCATTTTCTGCTCCCAAGGTTTTTGGCAAGAGACCAAGGCCTTTCCATCAAACAGGAATAACGTTCCTCAGGTGTTTTATGAATATACATATATTTACATATTTAGGAAGGCTGAAGGGGACAATATCACACATTGAAATCATCTTTTATGCAAAGCATATGTTTTTCCACCATCAAAACTAGCCTGGTTACCTTCACTTGGATGCCAACTTCTCCTCCCTCCTGGACTTTGCATTTTAACAAGCAGGGTTCTGCAGTCCATTCATGGCAGAGCATCAAAAGTCTGTCATCTATTGCTTGACTTTGTTCACAGGAGGGAAATGATTGAACCACATTGGGACAATTTCTTTTGCTGGGTATTTTTAACATGCTGCAACATCTCATTAACACACCTTGCCATGTAAAGAAGCAGCAATGTACATATCTGAGTTTCATTGCTGTTTGAAATTGTCTCCACACATCTACTAACCGTAATTGTTGAACATCTGGGAAAAATCTCTAGGACAAACATTCCCTCATCAGAGCTTCCTATTAAAATATTTGCAGCAATTTCATAAACCCTCTTTCCAGCAAGAGAACAAGTTTCTGAACCAATGCCATCCCTGTAAATAAACACATTTTCCAAAGATGAGAGGCTCATGACTGTATCTAGTAGAGTTAGTTTAACATAATTGCAAAGTTCCCTCAGAGCTCATAAACCCCAAATTTATTCATTAGCATACTTGCATGTCCTCTAATCTTGTGAGCACCCTCTGCAGTAATAAGTCACTAGTGTGACTTCAAAGAGTAGCCTTCATCTCATCAACCTTCAAAGTTTTTCAGCAGCTGAATGCAGTTAAATCCACCTCTCTCAAGATACAGTGACAGACAGAAGGGACTCCTTCCCTTTCATTTGGGAAGGAGAGGGGTGGGAGCACTCAACAAGTCTGGGCATAAATCTTCTAATCTGTACCAATGTAATGCCAGAGTTATTCATGATTTCAAAAGCCAGTTTTCTTTTATCATCAGAAAGACCGATAAGGTAGGAAAAAAAAAATCACCATGGTATGAGATTTCTTGAGGTCGTTTTCCAAAAATCACAGACAATAATATACCTGCAGAACAACAGCACAGTTTATACAAATCTTTATTCACTGGCGTCAGCTGATCTAGGACCCAGTTACATTCACATCACAGTTTATGCCTGAATAAATATCCAAATAAAGATCCTATGAAGTCTTTCATACTTCATTTATTTGTAATTGCCCCATGACCACAGACTTGTATTAATCTAAACAAAAGTAGACTGAACAGATCCTAATAGAGAGCAGGGACAATCTGAGGCTTCCAGGGCTGATGCAACACCTGAAGAATAAGATGGGCACTGCACAGGCCTCCCACTGATTATTTTTTTGTGTCGATGGGACAACCCAAGATATGTAGCCATATCTTACAGGCCACACCCAAGAACACTCTGGATTTAAGTCCAGCACTTGAAAGATTCAAGCGAGCAAAAGCTCAGAATATTTTGTATGAAAAGCAATAAATGATAGCACAACAAGATGACACAATGGAGGCGTCACACCTGTTAGACCTGTAATGAGATGGAACAACATTTTCACAACATTTTAAGCAGCTTCTAGTAAAACTAATGGGTCTGAGAAGCCTGTGTTAAGAAGCCAGTCAAGGAGGGCTGCACCACGTTTGACTAGAGGTCCACGTAGCTCTGTACCTAATCTCTAACAAGGACCCACAGATACATTCAGGAAAGTTTGGAAAATTAGAACCAGCACACAGTGGTAGCTCAGCAACCTGCAGCTGAGAGGTTACTCACCCAGAGACCTCACTTTTTTTTTTTCCTTAAATTAGTATATGAAAACCACACAGTTCAGTGAACTTCTGAAAACTTAAGTTTCTTAGGTTAATGCATTTAACATCATTTATTGGAATAGTTATAAAGCTCCAAACAAGGGGAAAAGCAAAAGAAAAAAACCTCTAGCTTTTGTAGATGTCAACAGCAATGCTGTAAGATCTGGGATTCACTTAGAGGAACTAGAATGAACAACTCCAGGGCATGCAGTCAACAGGAGCTCTTCACATTAGTCATATGCTGAAGCCTACAGCAATCAGAGATTTTTAAAACAAAAAGGACTTAAAACATAACACTGTAATTACTTTCCTAATCCAAAGTGACACAGCCTTGAGCATAACCCAGATTCCTACCCAGTAATATACAGGTCCAAATTTCAAGATGTTTCTGAGCCAATATTGTTCTTATGTTCCCTGGCAATTAATACAGTTCTACTAGCACACCCAAAACTTACCGGCTAAGAGGCACAGGGCACAATGAAATTGAAGACACTTATGAAATCTTAGTGCTATGAAGTTGTGCACCCCAAATTCAGATTTTCCCTTTCCTGGACTTCCTGGTGTCTGCAAATGAGTGTTTATGAAAGCAGCATGTAAGCCCTGTTGTGAAACATCATTACTGCCATTTATCAGGCTTCATATTGAGGCGTATGTTTTAGCACAGCCACTTACATGTAGTGGAGGGTCTAGGGATTTTTAAAAACAGTTGATGAGTAAAATATTATGTTCTTTTAAAATAGCCATGAAGCTGAATACATTTTTATCCTTACAAAACCAAATTGCCAAATGTGTTCTGCAGTCTAGGAAATTACTTTCTTGCACAACTAAAGAAACATAGGTGATAGGTGTGCTCTTGGTTTCCATAGGGGTAAAATAGGCATTACACCTGCTCTTCTAAGGAAAGAAATATTGAAAGCAATACCATTTGCATACAATGCACTGGTCCTGTTGATCACCTGTATTAAAAAGCTCTGACAAGAAGGAACTGATGTATATCCCATAAATAATGGAAGAAGATGCTGTATTGCTCTTTAAGCCCAAGAAGGAAGAGAAAGCAAAGGCAATTTAAATAAAACTGCAAAAACGAGATGTATTTCAGAGGCAGCACATACATCACCAACCCTGTGAAGTTCAACAAGGGCAGTGCTGGATTCTGCACCTTGGATGAGACAACCCTGGATGTTCATATAGACTGGGGAATGAGATGCTGGAAAGCAGTGCCTGGGAAAGGGACTTGGGGGTCCTGGTCAATGGCAAGTTGAATATGAGCCAGCAGTGCCCTGGCAGCCAGGAGGGCCAACCTTGTCCTGGGGGGCATCAGGCAAAGCATCACCAGCTGGTCAAGGGAGGGGATTGTCCTGGTCTGCACTGCACTGGTGTGGCCTCACCTTGAATATTGTGGCAGTTTTGGGCACCACAACATAAGAAAGATATTAAACTATTAGAGAGTGTCCAAAGGAGGGCAATGAAGATGGTGAAGGGCCTTGAGGGGAAGCCATATGAGGAGCAGCTGAGGTCACTTGGTCTGTTCAGCCTGGAGAAGAGGAGACTGAGGGGAGACCTCATTGCAGTTACAACTTCCTTGGGAGGGGAAGAGGAGGGGCAGACACTCATCTCTTCTTTGTGGTGACCAGAGACAGGACCCGAGGGAATGGTCTGAGGTTTTGTCAGGGGAGGTTTAGATTGGATTTTAGAAAGAGGTTCTTCACCCAGAGGGTGATTGGGCCCTGGAACAGGCTCCCCAGGGAAGAGGTCACAGCACCAAGCCTGGCAGAGTTCAAGAAGCGTTTGGATGACACTCTCAGGCACATGGTGTGACTCTTGGGGATGTCCTATGCAGGGCTAAGGGATGATGATCCATGTGGGTCCCTTCCAACTCAACATATTCTGTGATTCTGTGATTATTCTGCACTAAATTGGAGTATTTGAAACAAATTTACTTCAGATGAGCTTAAAATTATTTTTTTCAAATGGGCACCTAATGTTCTATTGAGTTGTATCATGGGCAAATACAGATGTGAAGAGCATACACCAGATTAAGTGTCTGGAAACAGCCTCAGTAGCAGAAGTATGTTTTATTAACACACCTTGTATAATAATAGTGCCCATAATTAGGTTAGGCTTAGCAATTTATAGCTTATCAGAGTGTTCTTAACTTTATAAATGTGAATGAAAAACTTAGCATCAGGACATGGAAAACCAGGTAATGGTACTGGAGGACATTCACTGACTGCAGCAGATGTGAGTGTTTCTACCAAAGAAAAAGATATAAGGCAAATGGTCAAGTTCAGAGCCCCCCAGAATGGCATCCATCACCCTCCTGCAGGAACAGGATGAAAAATTCTGCTCCATCACCATGACAACTGATGCTATACCATTGCTATAGTAACTGGCTGAACATCATTAGCTTTTAACCATATGCAGTGGCCAACATGCAAATGAGGAGGAGCCACTGGGGCACTGTCTCTACCCTGCAGCTGCTCCCACCCCAACCTATCTTTGCAGTTTCACCCAACCTCCTTCCATGTTCCCCTAGCCCCATGCTGTCAGCCAACCTGGCCACCACCACCAGCTCTCCAAACCCAAGTCTGTTTCATCATTAGAGCACTAATTTCATGCATTTTATTGCTGATTTTGGTGGGTTTTTTCCCCTGAGTGATTTATCAGGCTAAGATTAAATGCAAGTAGAAAATTTCATCTTCCCCATGAGTCACTGAAAATCTGTTTTATTAATCCAGCACACCACGGGGTGGCTTTACATGTTGCATTTGCATCCTACGCACGCAGTCACAATATCAGTTCAAAGGCACCACCCTGTCCCCTGAGGAGCCATGATTTCAACATCGTCATGGTGCAAGAATGCATTTACTGTGCACCACCAAAACCTGTGTGATCATCCTTTTAATACCCCAACTCAGGCCAGGACAGTGCCTCACTGGCAGCATAGTCATCTTGTGCAGTGATGTAAAACAGCAGCAGGGAAACACACACTAACGCTTTTCATATGACATCAAAGCCCAAAGTTTGCAGCTTTTATCCAGCTACGTTCCAACATGGAAGAAGGAAAAATAAATACAATTACTACTGGGTTTTTACCCATTCTGGGGGCAGAGGATGAAGCACAAGCTTGGCTGTCATCACAAAAGGATGCAACATGTTTGGAGCAGTTTGTTGCTGTCCAGGGCCATCATCTCCACCTGACTCCCTGGCAGAGCAAGCCTGCATCTCCACCAAGTGCTGTAGGTACACCCTGTGTGTATCAGTCATGCTGAAAGTGCCAAGAAATCAGCTTGTCCTCCCTATTGACTGCTCCTTTGACCCTTGTGTCCCCTCCACTTTTCCTCCACTTCTTACACCCCTCCTCTGCCTCCTGTAGGTTCTCCTTGGGGTTGATGGATGCTGTAGCATTGGCAAAATTCCCCATCTCCACGACAAAGGGCAGCAGTGACTGACAAAGGCACCTGCCCACAGCCCCCACACCTAAGCACACCCAGCAGCATCTTGTGGGGCTTGTGAAACATGGAAGGTGTCCCTGCCCATGGCAGTGGGTTGGAACTAGATGATCTTTAAGGTCCCTTCCAACCCAAATAGTTCTATGACTCTATGATGACCCAAACCAGCACAAAAACATTTGCCTCAGGATCTGGATCAGCCAGCCCTTGCACTGCCCTCCCTGCCTCCAGTGCTCAGGGTTAGAGTGGTATAACCATAGTTTGGCTGGTACAGTATAACCATACATCAGACACATGGTGATTCCATATTCCATTCATACATAGACACACACTGTTACACCATATGTGTATATATATAGTTATATACCACAGTAGCTCTGCCCACATTAGACTATCAAAATCCTATTACTTTGCATTAGGCTTAAACTCTAACCTGATGTTCACTACATGGCCTTTAACAGGTCATACTGCACTGCCGTGGTAAACAATAATTTTTCAGTTCTCCCACTATTTAGGAAGAAAAAAGAAAGGAAGGAGAAGAAAAAACAAAAACATTATTTTCTAAAACGAAATTCTATTTTAAGTGAATGAGTAGTTTTCAAGAGAAAAAAAGGTAACTCTTTTACAGCTTTTTTTTGCAATTCAATAAAAAAGTTTCTCACAAAGAAGATGAAACACCACCATTTTAGTATTCATTTTGTATTATGGTATGGAACCTGATACTTGCTATTGCTGTTTACAGCTGAAACAGAATTACATAAATCATTTTAGGGGAAAAAAGTCAACAAGACTCAAACAAATCTGACTAGAGCAGCAAAATCTATCCCATGTTTATAAATGTGTAGGAAAGTATAAATTATTTTATTCTGGAAAGAGATTCCAAATTACTTTTTTCTTTTTGTAATAATACCACCCTCTAGTGGCAGTTTTTCTGCTTTATTGAGGCAAAAATGTGATGTATACTGAGGCAAAAACGTGATGTAACATACTGATTGTGTGCATTAAGAAACGGTACAAAAATTGCAAAGAGAATTTTTTTTATCTGTGCTGAATTTAGCACCCACTCTCCGCAGTTTCTGAATGTCTGCAGCTTTGGAAAAAGCTGTGTCTGGCTCTTTTCAAGCATGACTTTTTATAAGTGCTTAAGAAAACGCTACTATGAAAAGCATAACATAAGTCCCTTTAATGCACAGTTGCAGGATAACCTTCCAGATAGATGAGTCCCTCAGTGCTTGGTGAGCAAATTAACCTCTGAAGTATGACCCTTATGCTTTCAATATATTATTATCTTATTAGGCCCCTGAAAATATTTTGGTTGACAGCTTTAAAGGTAGATATTTCAAGAGCTTTTGACTATTCTTTCTCTGGACTTGCACCTCCTTCTTGGACATACTACAAACTCCACAATAAAGTGGCAGTGGGATTTTTTTACCATTCTCCTGCAATTTCAGACAGCAACAACTAGAATAAGACATTCCTAACCTAGCATCCACTGTTTTAACAAAAAAACATGCCTGAGGCACCCACAGACTATTTAGAAATTGAGAGCCTTACATGTATGGATCTGGGGTATCATTTCAGCCTACAGGGATAGCAAGAATAATTAGATAGTGCCACAAATCCCACTAGGGGACCAAGACTTACATCCATCTCTTTTTATACCTGGAAGAGAGTTAACACACAACTTCAGAAATTTGATCCTGCTTTTCTCACTGTGAGGTACGGTCAGCAGGTCAGACAGCTTGAGACCACCACACTAGGAAAACTCAGCATACAAAATTTTGGAGCCCTCCGAGCAAAGCCAGATTGAGTGCAGAGTATAACTTCTTCATGGAGGTGGTTCATCAGCTACATCCAATTGCACTGAATTTCCAGGCAAAATTGTAGATAAATTGCTTGGGAGGGTGGGGTAGAGACTAGATAGACTGCAGTAATTCCTTGCTTATGCAATGATAAATGAGGTTCAGGTTTTTCCCAAAAAGCTATTATCCAATGACAGTTCAAAGTAATTTGCTCTTTCTCTCTCTGGACAGGGATGCACGAAGAAAAGGGTAAAACAGCTTTTATTTGGCTTACATATCTTGCCTTCAGCAGAGCTCCAGGCACTTTACTCAGAGGCAAGCTCTACACCTAGAATGGGAATTAATCCACCAACTTTTTAAAATAGTTTAGACAGATTTCCATCAGCAGATTAAAAGCAGAAGGCTAAACCTGTTAGTGCTCCCAACCCCTCGCCCCATCCCTCAGAAAAGAGCTGGCATCACCCAGAGTTGGGACACAAGCCAGCAGTTCTGCTGGGGGCAGAAGCAGCCTCAGCTCTCCCACTAAGAGGAGATCCCTCTCAAAAATGGCATGGTATTGTATCAAGTCCTGTACATTCCTAGTGATGTCTTAGATTTCTTATATTCTTTATATTTCTGGATTTTAGAATAGCTGCATGGGTTCTCACCTCTAGGATGGTAGAAAACCTCTTTCTCATGGTCTGTGAAATGTTGTTTAACATTCTTTTTGGAAAAACAAGTTCTAGCAAGGACATCCTGTTTGGGATACGAAACTGGAGGGAAATAACAAGATATGGGGCAGACAAAGCAAGATAGAAGGCCCAAAGCTCCCTGGAGAAGCTCCAAGGGGCAGACCCAGGGGGAAGGACAAGGGATGAATGATTTTGGGATTGGATATATCCATTAGATATGATAATTGGTTAGTATTGAAAAGGGGTATGGATGCTGGGGGGGGCTCCTCTGTGCATGGTGGACCTGGAAGCTTCCATTAAAGACCCATTCTTCACTTTACTCCTGTCAGGGAAGACTTTTTCTCTCATTTAGGTATCACTAGAGTTTTTTCTCTAGGTGATATAGAGTCACAGGCAGTCAGGCAGGCACAGGCAGACCATGGTGAAGCATTACTCCTGGTCTCTGAAGAACCAGACTCAACAAGAGCACTGGAAAGACATGTAACTCCAGGCTGCAGCCGCCAGCTCTGATCCTGCTGAAAAAGCAGGGTGGTCTTTTTGCTACTGTTCACACAGTTATGACTGCACCCACCCAGAAACCAGATGAGTTTCTCCTCTTCAGACAATTTAACCTCTCATCCCCTATTTGTGAAGGGAATGATCTAGGGACAGGGTGAGGAAGTTTGCTCCTCACCTGAGAAAGCAGAAGAAATACCTGGAGGCTCTGCTGAACATCTGCATAACCACACAGAAGAAAGGTTGACTTGGAATACTCTGGTCAAAGACAAAGTTGAACTTGGGTATGACATTTTACTAAGTAAATGCTTAAGAAACCATCAGGCTATTCTGTACTACAGGAGACAATTTTCTCTGCTTGTGTTCTCAGAGAGGACTAAATCAAAGACAAAATCAAAAGCTGGGAATTAGACACCCCCAGCCTCCCCTGGCATCTCTCGCTGGTCCTCATTTTACCGAGAATCACATCATCTTTCTCACAGGAAATTTACAGTTCTTGGTTTCAGCTTGTGCATCCCAGTACAGGTTCATGGTGACTCCGATCTGAGGAATTCAACTTGTACACACTAAAAAACCTCTCAGTACCTTTGTAGCAGATGATGGATACACCACAGAGTCAAAAGTTTAGTGCCATTAAATATTTTATCTTATCAGCAGTGAGCTGCACAAATAAAGCACAACACTGCACCACACTGAAGTTTCAGATGTTAGCTTGCAGCATAGCCCATCTAATAACGGGATACCACAAAGCTTGTCTTAATCACCTGCCTGAAAACAGCTGCTTTCCCAAGATTGTTGGTTCCTAAAGACTGAACACCACCATTCTGGAAAACAGTAATTTTAAAGTAGTTATATAAAATAAGCAGCTGCAACTACAGGCGGGGTCTAGCACAGCTTTTCCAGGACATAAAATTTATAGATACCTGTGAAATTAGGCCAGGAACACAGAGAGGCCAACAAAAACCTTCTGCTCACAGTCCATCTGCAATGCAGTCCTTCTGCATCTGTTTTCTCCCTGCCTGTCCCAGAGCTGTCATCCACTCCAACCCATCTTGTGACTTGTCTCCTCCCACATTTTGCCATTCTCACCACTGCCATGTGCAGTTGGGAACAGCCAGGTCCCAGCTGCAAGGTGGAGAAATCTCTGACCCTACAACAAACACAGTAGCTGCAATGTCATGTTAAAAGTTAGGAAAGAACTGAACTCAGACCTGCAAACTCTCCCAGAAAAGATCCATAGCAATTGCAAAAATAAGTCAGGCAATATGGTGAATGCATGCATGCACAGGAGAGGGAAAGAGGCAGTTGCTGGAGGAAAACGATTGAGTACTTAAAGCAATTCCATGGCAAAAATCTGTTCCCTTTATCAACCAAAGGAGACTTTAAATCAGCCCTTTGCTAACAGGAAATCCAAGTTCAATTCCATCTTGCATTTGACTTTTGTTTGTGTCTGCTCTGCAAAGCATTATGCTATTGCTGTCCTTTGTCAGCACTCTCATTTCCAGTGCCTCTCCTGCTTTTCCTGGTAAGGGCTCCTGCCTCTGCACAATTGCAGCCTGGAGGCCACCCCTGCTGAGCCACACAACAGCTGTCCCCAGGGGGCAGGACACTGACTTGCTGCTCCTGAGGCGCAGGCAGTGCTTGGCCTCTGCTGCATCCACCCGGGCAGGGCTGGCTTACATCTCTCAGAGTCTGCAAACAGGACTTCTGGAGAAAACAGGGGCAGAAACAAAATGTTTTCCAGCCAGTTAGGCTTAGCACCAACACTTCTGGAAGCAACCACAGAGCTAATCACAAGCCAGGACCAGCCGCACTGTGCAACACTCTGCTTTTTCCAAGAGAAGGAGTTGTAGGCACTGGGCCAAAGAACAGGACTTGAGGAATGAAGGATAGCACAGTGATTTTCTTAAGCAAAGCTTGGTTATGAGAATATCAGGACCCACTGCAGTAGAAGGCAGCAGCAAACTGACCTGTGGCATGTACACAAGGAATCCTCAGATAAATCATATCAAAGAACCACCGCTAGAATGATCACAAGTGTTTTGAAAGGCTCATATATGAAGAAGAGTGGACCAGAGCAACAATTAATTGTGCAAGCACCATAAAATTAATTCCAGTTATAGTGCAGACTTTTTTTTAAGTGAATAAGATAAACATTAGGTGTTAGTATTCAAATAGATACCAGGAACTTACATTATTTTTAGGACATTAAAACCCAAATATTATGTGAATTATGCATACGTTGTGGTCCTTTGCAGCACAATACAAATATATTAATAGTTTCCATTCCCTGCATTGTCTTCATGCAAAGGCAGGAGAAAAGGAAAGATGTTTTATTCAAGTAAAAAACCTGAACACTACATGTTAAAGAAAACAGCTTACAAGACATAAATATAAAACACCTAAGAGTTCTTAGAATACATCTGCTGTCAAAAATCATACTGCAGGCAAAGGATGCTAAATTAAATATTCTGCCAAAGTCCTCACGGACTCAAGTAAGTGATGAGGTACATGAAATTCGCTACAAGCTCGCACACTGCTATTCTAAGCAATTTGAGTGGCACTTGGAATATCAAATCTCAGTACCTGTTTCACAAATGGTAAAATACATCTGGAAGCGATGGCTTTCATTCCACTCTCATAAATATCTTTACATCTTGCATTTAAAGCAGTAATTTATACAAGACCTTTAAAGCACATTAGTACATTTAATCTTGCTTAGCTACATTGGTGCAGAGGAAAAGCTGACAGACAGGATATCACTCAGCTCAGAAAAAATGTATTTGTTTTCCAGTTCTTATACTAAAGAGACTGATCAATCTTTCCAGTACCGAAGTTAGCAATGAACATATTTTTTCCATTTATTGAGTTTCTAGTCACCTTTACTTACTCCACAGATATGTTCTCCCCCTTGCTTAATTATGCAGGTTTTCATTACTGGTCTAGCCAGTTTTACATCATCAATATAGAATGATACATGGTTTGGGTCAAAAGGGACCTTAAAGATCATCTAGTTCCCAACCCCCTGCCATGGGCAGGGACACATTTCACTAGACAAAGTTGCTCAAACCTCCATCCAACCTGACCTTGAACACTTTCAGGGATTGGCCATCCACAACTTCTCCGGGCAACCTGTTCCAGTGCCTCACCACCTTCACAGTGAAGAATTTCCTCCCTATATCTAACCAATTCCTCCTCTTTCAGTTTGAACACAACTCAGTCTCCCCATTACCTCATTTGTAATTTAAAACAAACTCCTCAAAGCAGCAAATAAGAAACTGTGCAATAAGTTTTTACATGTCTGACAAATCTATAAATATTCATTGATTACACACAATCATACCCCCCCCATTTTTGATCATAGCACACCTCAACTCAGCAAAACTATTTGATATTGATTCTAGTGTCATCTCTCTTCAGCTTCACCTGTTTTCATCCAACCTACTTCCTACAGTCTCCGTTTTCTGCTTCCCACCTTGTATTAATTTAAGGCTTACAAGAAGACCCTCTGGGATAGGGCTCTGAAACCCACACAGCCATGCAAACGTTTCTTCAGCACCCAATTCTCTCCACCATTTGCCTACATGTCTCCCACTCTCTCTCTTCCCACACATGAGGGTAATGGTTATGGCTTTTGGTTCTTCAGAAATTCTTACCCACAAGCCAGAAGGCTCCTCTGGCCGCTTCTCCAAGATCACTGGAAGAAAACTGGAGCAAACCATCTTGGCACTGATGAGAGGCAAAGCAAGTCTCACCTCCTGCTGCACAGAAACATCACCTAGCATCCCTTCCCTGTTCTGAGACACCACTCACCAAACACTGTTGTAGGAGCCTAAAGTGAGCTTCCAGATCTGCTTAACAGTCACCTCTTTTTCCTCTCCACACAAAAACCACTGGGAACAGCCTCCAGCAATTTCAGCAACCAGTAAAAGCTGCTCCAAAGGGCAGCAGATTTCTCTTTCACCTCTTCCAACTCACCCCCTGCAACTCAGAAATGAGCAAGAAGGTGTCTGTACCATGCACAGTGTCTTTCCCTTTTCCACAGATAGTTGGTATGGCAGACAAATATTGTCCATGCAGACAGACTTTGTACAACACTTTATTACACTGAAGACTGGAAATCAGTTCTGGCAACAGTCTCTTTTCTGTTACTCAGGCTGAGGAAGTGAAAATTACAATGTTATTACAAGGTCACTGTCCCACAGAGGGAAGCACACAAACTCTCTCCATACTGTCATTTGCAACTTTGTCCTGTTAAAAGCAATTCAAGCTGCCAAGTGTTACAAACACTGTTTGTTTGTAACTGTTTGCTTGTTTGTAACACTGTTACAAACTGGTACCCTCCAGTTCCTGGAATATTTGCAACTCCTGTTATTTTCCAATGGCAAAGAGCAGACAGAGCTTTTGAGTGATGCTGCAGTCAGACCAAGACTTCAGGTGGAAGGCAATAGCACAGATATTCACAACAGACTAACACATCATTAGAGCAAAGCGTAGCAGGCTCTATTTGGCACAAAGTGGAAAGTCAGAGCTCGTATTTCAAGAACAAAATGTGTTTTATGATTGTAAAAAATCAGTACGTTCAGCCAGGCAAGACAAGCTACCACAATCTTTAGTGGGAAAAGGAATAATTAAAAGACACATTTGCAATGGTATCTTTTATATTTCAGTCTTAAAAGAAACCAACATTTTGACCTAAACTCCCTTTTAAATCGAACCTGCTGTTACAGCCAGTGTCAACAAATGACCTCATTTTACTACACACACATATATATATAAATATATATATCTCAGTCCTCCTGAATCCCCATAAATGTGTGTGCACAACTGCATAGCTAACAGTCAGAAGAATCCTGCAACATAAGGCTATAGGTACAGCCAAATTGACCCTTTTATTGTATTTGGAAACATTGATTTCCAAATTAAAGCACTTTCAGGGTAACTAGAAAACACACTTTTTCCAAACCTGCAGCCTAGAAGTGGTGAAAGAGACATTATAGAATGAGGTAAACATACTGCATAGGCTATATAATTAAATCCAAATCCCCGAAGTGTTTTGGTTTAATTATTAAATTATTTAAGACTCATCAGATTGAAAAAAACTACATACTTATAAAAATCGGAAAAAAAATCCCAGTTGACATAAACAGCAAACTAGAAAATAAATCATTTAAAAAGGGCAATTCCTACTGCCTTATTTCTTTTTTAAGTTAGCCAGACAAAAGAAGAATTCAAAACCAGCTTTGCTGCTTTTTCCATGGAGCTGTTCCTTCCAGAACACCTGTGAAACCCCAGCTTGTCTCCTTCAGTTAGTCTGAGCCAGGGCCAGTACTGGACCCACACTGTCATAACATTACAGTGAATACTGGCCTTCCAGCCCACACTGCAGCTCTTCTTGCCCCAGACCAAGTTCTGGAGCAATGACCAAGCTTTATGACACAGGACATTTAGAACAGAGACTGATGCTTAACAGAAAGTGTCAGACAACTCAATTATCATTTAAACCCTTTGAAAACTAAATTTTAATTAACAATAGTGCTTTTTCAGATTCTCATATTTTTATTTAAAATGTATCCTTGCAGGTTCACTTTTTAATATTCCCCTGCATCACCATTTAGTTACCAGAAATCATTCCTGTCAAGCAATGCAGTTTTCTGAAAAGATAGTATCTTCCATCCTCACCACATTTTCAATAAACTCTGTAGAAGACAGTCAATGTTCAGACTAAGATAAAGTGCACATATTCCTTTCTGATACAGGCAATAAAATTGTGGACTGAAAAAATAAATCATACTGAATATTGAAAACCAAAGCAAAAAAATCCTACAGTGGCCATTTAGCACTCCACAATTCCATTGCCCCACTGAGTACTGCCCAAAAATACTTTTCTTCAAGTGTTAGCTTAAAAAAAAAAAAAAAAGAATTCATAGCACTAAAAAAAAATGGTTCCTTTTCATTTAGACTCTGAGAATCACAAATTTATGTAACTCTTGAAAGCCACAGCTCCCTCAAGGCTGACATACTGCCTTGATTTCATCCTTTGGATCCAGGCTTCAAGCTCGCAAAAGCTTTGGAGTTCTTAAGGGAATGTGAAATTTCATTGAGAAAAGAAATAAAATGATAGTCCCTTTCTGACTTCTTGGACTCAAAAATAACTACAATGGTAAAGTGAGGTTCAGGGCGAGTCAGAAAGTATGTGCTTTGGACTTTGTCATCATAGAAGTGAACAACCTTCTCCAAACTGTTGAGGTCAGAGGTTCTATCAGTCATAATCATGATCACATTGGGCCAGTGCATAACAGGCCTGTCACTGGGCAGAGACACCACTGCAGGGTACTGATCCACTCCTTTGGGGGCTTCCCTGTATGAATGGGGATGATGATATCCATGTCCCTGAAAACTCTCTGATCCACGATTGTCAAAAATTAAGGAAACATTGACAGCATCATACTTCCGGATGAAGCTGGAAATTTTTCCAAAGTAATCAGGATTTGTTTTAGCAGTCAAAGTTTTCATTTCAGATGCTGTTGTCTGTCGACTAAGGGCCTCATGAAAGTAAAAGCTAAACTTGGCAAGGAGAATGTTTTTGAGCTTCATCAGCCAGAGGAAGAGGTGTGGAGGTTGTACAGCCTTCTGAGATTGGCCCCCAAACAGATGCTTCTTGGTCTCTCGCTGTTTCTCAAAAATTTGACCCCAAGTCTGTAGTTTTGTGTGAGCACTGTGCAAGTTGACCAGTGATGGAAGGAATTTCCACTCTGAGATCTGAGCCTGAGCCTTTAAGAGATGTGCAAGCACATCTACTTCCAGCTGGAAACTGCTTTCAAGAGGACTGAGGATTGGGTGATGAAATCTAGAAAACATAATGTTAGTCAAGACATGAGAACTGCTGTATAAAATGCTGAAATAATCAAATAGCATTTGCCAGTTAACAGACAGAGATCAAATATCAAAGCAGAGGGAAGTGTAAACTAAAAAATAATACTACTAATTTAAAAACTGTTCTTTTTATATAATTAGGGTTAATATTTTCATGAACAAATGGCACTTCACATTTGACAAAAAACACTTTCCAGTTATTCCTCTGTCAAAGCAAGGGAATTATATTTCATCAGATCAAGAACAATCACTGTTTATCTGGAACTACTATCCATGAACTACTATAACACCATTTTTCTTTAAATCCAGGTGGTCTCATTCCAATTTAAAATCCCTTCTGGCAATAAAATATG
Organism: Calyptomena viridis; assembly: GCA_013390005.1. Taxonomy (NCBI): domain Eukaryota; kingdom Metazoa; phylum Chordata; class Aves; order Passeriformes; family Eurylaimidae; genus Calyptomena; species Calyptomena viridis. Next base: position 252,886 of record WEIV01015434.1, read on the forward strand.
TCTTGATAGTTTTGGAATAGCAGTAAGATGTTAAGTTAAATCAAAGGAATTATGTTATAAATCTGTTGTTTATATAGGGAAGCTATGAGGAAACCAAGTTGAGCTTTTTTTTGTTGTTTTTCATTTGGTTGGTTTTGGGTTTTTGTTTTTGTTGGTTTAGGGTTTTTTTTGTTAAAAGTCACAATAAAATTGTGATGGAAAATTAATCAATAGAACCATAATTAACCTTATTTACCAATTCACCAAGTCTCAAACTTCAAACCTTGGTGTGCTAAAAGCAATAAATCGAAAAACCATTTGGCAGGATTTCATCATATCACAATCAAGATGCTGTAAAAACCAACTCATCTTACTAAAAACTCAGGTCAAGATCAGCTCCTAATTTAAGATGTTAACCCCCCACAAAAAAAACCAACACCTCATCATGAGGTAGAAGTGTCATTGCACATCTTATTCACAAGAGTGATTCTCCTGTGAGAACAAATGTTGATGAAATTGAATTTTTAAAATCCATTCTATGGGTTTCTCTTCTCACTTCATTTTTTCTAAACATCAGGGAAAAAAAATACAGATCCATCCAACCTCTCTTCCCATGATACTCAAATTACTTGTCAATTTATAGCATCATTGGTAATAACATACTTAATTGAAACTGAAAAACTAATGTAAAATATTTCACTTTAGAAGAATGAGCCTTCAGCAAAGACAGAAGTGGTCTTTTTAATAAATGTGTTCCCTCATTGGCATTTAGGACTCCTGAAGAACCATCAATAGTTCAAAAACATGACTTGACAGGGTTTCCACTGAAGTAAAGACAGATTTATGCTCTCATTTCAGAAAAATATCTTGGTTATTGGTTTAAAACAAAGAAGTGTATACTGATTTTTTCCAACTTTGAACAGCTCATCTTCAGACAAACCTAAAGCAATGCCATTATTCCCCTCAGCTTCCAGGACACTACACACACAACCCACTTTGGAAACAGTTGGTTTAAAACAAAAACAGTTAATTTTGTTGTGGACCAGAAGAGAGAATGAAAATTTTATGCTTTTCAGCCCCTCTCCCTTCGCTGTTTGTATTTTGACTTTTCATCAAGTTCTTGTCAAAACATTAATTCTTAGACTTGTGAAAATTGTCTGACGATTTTATCACTATTTTTAGGCAGCTCTTTTTTTGAAAGCCACGATTTAAGTCCTGAAAGGATTTGTTATTAAGATGCAAGTCCAAATTTATTTGAAGAAAATGAAATACGAATATCATAAACCAGCTGAGGCAGCACATCGTGCAAACAGGCCATGCTGGGTGACCAGCCACCTTCTGTACACAGCACACATCAGCCACCACCACTGACCTGCTACACCAGAGACACAGTGTGTGCTGGTCACTTTGGGGGGGTAGAAGTCCAGAGCATATTTATATTTCTTGGAACAAGTCAATTCAAAATAATATTCTGCTAGGAGTCAACATTAAAGATCTCCAATGGTTTTGGTATTTACCAGAAAAAGAATTTTGTTGCTGTGTATTAGGAGAGGGTAAAAAAAGCATTATACAAGGTAGCTTGTTCCAAACAGTCCCATCACAGCACAGTGGTTTCAACACACTTGCAGTCAGACCAAAAAGGTTATTCTGCAGTCTTAAAAGCAGTTTAAAAAGCCATACTAAGGCAGCACTGCCAAAGTCCTGGAGTAACACTGATACACAGCTTCCCACTTCTACTTCGCTTCACAGCTCTCTTAATGCTCACTGCACAGCAGGATTTGCTAAACTGTTTTAATTCAAAAATACACACCTCAACCACAGCTGAGAAGCTTAATATGGTTGCAGAGTAAGCTAACGAGTTATGTACTAAATATATCTCCTGATACATAATTGAGTTTTGTAACAGAGAAGCATCTGAGCTCAGTATTATGCAAAACAGAGAGGTTTTTATAATATTTTAACAAGCCAGAATGCTAAAAGCTTAAAATGACAGTTGAATTTTTTTTCCCTAATGATTTTCAGACGTGGAGGGATAGTAGAGTTTGGTTTTGCAGACTATGATGAAGCCACATTTTTCTTTCTATTTCCATCCCTAGATCACACGTTCATGCCTGTACTTACAAAATGCTGACAGGATAAAACACATTCAACACTTAAAAATAATTACATCACAATAAGTTTTATGGTTACTTATTCATTTTATACTAAGCTTTTAAAGGAACTTGCTTCTGATGCTTTTTTAATTATTTCAGTTAAGATCCCACCGAAGCCAACAGTTAAAAATTTCAGGAAAAGTTACTCCTCCAGCTGTATTCTAAAGAAAAATGGGAGAGGAAAATGTCTAGTATTGGCTGTGTAACAAAATAGCTTTAAACTGGTCAATGACTAATGATTTTTCAGATACAGACAACACAACTTGTTAACAGTCATTTAATTACGGGCTTGCTGGTAAAGGAATGGTGTATTTCCTCTACATTATCTGAACAGCTATTTTTACATGTAAAGGAAAGAAACCAAGGCCAGAACTTATCTAGAAAACACACCTCCTGCCTGGCCTTAGCACAGCTGGCTGAAATAATGGCACACATCCTCAACTACAAGTGAGGAATACATTGAGAGAGGGAAGAGACTGGATAAGGATAAGTTTATTTGACCTTTCTCCTGAGAGGATCATCACGCTGTAAAACAAAAATGCCTTCCAGCCAGTAGACATCAACGTAAGAGCCCCCCAAAACTGATCTGAGATACAAAGAAACTAAAAGAAAGGACTAAAGTAAGACATAATTAAGCCCACTTTTTTCAGAAATACTCATTATGTGACTGGGGAGGACCCCACTGCAGCTACTGAATTTGCTCTAACAGCACCTCAGATTGTCTCCATCTTAGAGGTTTCTCGTTAACCCAGAGAAAGATCATCAGTATTTTTCCCAGGGAGACATTACTTATTTTGAGATGTATATATAATTACATAAACACACTATATAATATATAATAAGACCTTAGAAGTACGGAGGTGTCACTGAAATTTATTTAAATAGCATAGTAAAATATTTCATATGCGACACTCTCTAATCAATTCATCAAAGTATGAGTTTTAGTTTTCAGATTTTTAACAGTGCTGTTGATTCAGCACATGCTCAGAACAGATGGCAATGGTTAGTGTACAATATAAATCAACTTTTAAAAAAAAACCCTCCAAAATGTACTTCCCTGAATGTTTATCACACCAAGGAAAATAAAAATAAGTTTCAGTTTCTGGACTAACAGCCCTGAGCCCTTGTAAGGGTTCACAAGCTAAGAATTGCAAAACATCACTAGTAAGATCATATTAGACTGGGTTTGATTTTCAAATTGAAAAATTACATAGCAATTTGCCAAAGTTATTCCTAAAAAAATGAGGAAGTCAGCTGCAGTGTTTCAATTTGGAATATCAGATAGCAGCACTGAATTATTTTGATTTTTCCTAGTGAACACTTTAAAAACCATAACTGAAAAAAAGTAACACCTAAGAATATTCTCCCCAAACATCTTAGACACTATTTCTTTAATGAAGATTTAGTTTGGTTTAAAATTAAGAGGTAGAATTTGAGTGTGTTGACAAGCATTCAAAAAATCTTTTTTAAACTGCCATCACTTTCAAGGCTCACATATACTAGGTGTGAAATACCCACCCCAGCATCATTTAGAAACATTCTGGGATTCTTGTAACAAGATTAGATCTTAACTTCAACACACCAGTGTCAGGAACCAAAGGCTCAGAGGTGTTTCTTCTACTGGCTCCAAGACCTCTCAAGGGAAATGATAAGAGAACACCGTAAAACCCTTCCAGGTAGGCCAGATAGCTATGGTCTGGCTTTTAGAATTAACCAGATATATATTACAGCCTAAAAAGTTAAATTGTCACACAAGTGTCTGTTTTATTTATATGTCACTTTTACCGAAGTCCATATGGAATCCAGACTTGTTTCCTCTCCCCTCACAAAGAAAAAGCACAAGAAGCCTTGAACTTTATAGGTAAGGAAAATCACTGTTCCTCTCTGCTGAAAATGAATAAGCTGAGTATTAATTAAGGAATAGGGGTGAAGGCTCCTAGGACACCACAGCTCGAAAACACTCTCCTTTTGTTATTTTTCTTCTTTGGAGGAGTTATATTTTGAAACTTCATGCATCTGATGCTGCTGGCCAACACAGACTGCACACATGAATTCATGAAGGGGTCGTGCTGCTCAGCAGTCAAAGGACAACAAAGTCTTTAGGCTTGTTTTGAACTTCGACATCAGTTATTACAGATCACGTATCTGAGCACGTACAGCCAGCAAACAAGCACTGACCTTGAGCTGTATTTCTTTAAGATGGATTCCAAAATGTTTACCAGTTCCTCAGAGTTAATGAACTTTTGGGTGCTGAGCGTGTACATTTTTTCATAGAAGTCAGCAATTTCCATCCGAGCCTGAACAAAAAAACAGAGCTGTTCAGACAGGTGAGAAAGCAGCTCTTCCAAGTGAGGAGCTGTTCCTCCTAGTGCATTGTGACCCGTCGCCACCACCTTCTTCAGCTCATTATGCAGAGATGTGTAGATGGTTCGGATGGAGTCCTTTCGGCTGAAGAATGACTGACCACCTGTTCAGATAAATATGGAGGTATTACCAAAATCCAGGGACAGCAAAGATAAATAGCAATACTGGAAAATTTTACATAACCACAATTGTTTTCCTCTAGCTGTACCTAAGTGTCGTTTGATCACAGTATCTCTTCTCACCAAGAAACAAAATTCAGTATGTTATTTTGTAACTGAGTTATATAGAGCATACAATTACACTTTATGTAATTTCACACAAGCTACACTTGTCCCAGTTTATATCTCAGCAGCCAATGACTACTGCAAAACTTCAACTCCCTCACCTATGATGTGACTTTTCAGGAAACAAGGGTTCAGTTAAACTTGCTACTACGACACATGACCTGGAAACACTGTTATCTATGGGAGTCAGAAGAATCAAGTCATCATGACCTGACTGATCAAATTTTAATAGCCGTCACTCCTACTAATAACTCTAGATCTTTTCAGGAGAATTCCCTTAGCAATCCCTCTTCAATCATGAAGCACTCAAATTTGCAAAGCAACTTTTAAGCTGGAGCCATGTGCCATCTCTGTGTACAAATCAAACCTTTCTAGTCCTTACGCAATCTTAACATAAACCAAAATCCAAAGGGAAAACCATTACATTTTATCTCAGGGAGACCATAGTGAAGGTTAATCCATAACTAAAAGTTGGGGGGGGGGGGAAAGGGGGAAGAAGTCATCTGTGCTTCTTTCTACCTGCTCAATACTATGAGGAATTTGAAAAAGAAAGAAAAGATAGAAGTAGAGGGTGAAAGTAGAGGATATTTAACTTAGACACTACCAAAAGACTGTACAAATGTACTAACCTTATTTCATATTTTCTATTTACAGAAGGTCTTACGTGCCACTGTGGCACTCAACAGCTGCAGCAGAGCAAGGATCACAGGGACTGAGCTTGGGAACTTTTAAAGAGATTCCAAATTTAGGTTCCACTTTGAAACTGCTTATAAATTTTGCAATGGTGGATCCATTTTACATATATAATGTTCAAGGGTGACCTTATCAATTTGAGGCAGAAAGGCAGTGAATTGGCTATCCCTGCAAAACAGCTCCCTTCCCAAGCCATGAGTAGCCCCCAGGTCATGGGTAAGATGAAGAATCATCTATTGCAGTTGTTCATGAAGTATATAAACAAACAAAACTTTGTCCCTTCTGTTGTCAATTTTATCCTTTCTGCAAGTACCAAATTGAAGTCAGCCTTATAGCCTTATAGATTTTTTCGGCAAAGACTCTCTTACACAACAGGTCCAAGTCACCACTTAAAAAACAAAGAAGCCTTTTCTTGACGCTTTACTGAGTTACACATCAGACTCATACCCCATGATCCATTTTCTATGCCCATCTGCAGTTCAAAGACAAAATAAACAGCCTTGCCCAGAAGGCAACACGATGACAGCTCATCCTATGCTAGTTTGGGATTTTTCTATTCATGCGCTGAGAAAGCGAGCAGCAGCCAAGATTGTGGCCAAAGCTTCCTGAGATCCTGCAGAGTCTGCACAGGTAACAACTTTTGAGATGCTATATTCAGCCCCAAGTACTTACACATATACAGATGTAATATAATGTGAAAAAGCTTTAACCCTTTGGTCACCCCACTGAACTCATCTTTGCCCAGATCTCAGCCAGAGCCTCTCGGCACAGAAACGCCTCTGGCTAAATCTTGGGAAGGGCAAGCAGGCAGCCTGCTGGCCAATGGAAGATGCATCGATTGGCCCAGCAGACACTGTGCCACCTGCACGGCACCCGCACTCTTGTTTATTCTTTAGGCGCAGCACAAAGGGCGCAGCCGATGTCCCGCCCGGGCACTCGGTGACTCGTCACTCGTCTTTCA
>WEIV01015434.1:277292-300847 GCA_013390005.1 Calyptomena viridis
AGCTGTTTATTTTGGAAGTATTCCTATGAAAAGATTTTTCTTTTATATCACCTAAAATTTATGGTAGGTATGTGCTGCTGCTTTTATTTTGAACCTGTTTCTTACTGTAAAGTAGAAAGAGAAAGAAACAAATCTGAAGAGATGAAGCAAGTTGCTGTTGAGGACGACCAAATCTGACATTGCTTTAGTTTTTTTGGTCTCTCCGTTCCCAGAGAAAAGGAACCAGGCAACTGTACTTTGCATCTAGGAGGCAAACGTTGGTTTTACTTCTGTATGTTAGACATGGGTAGTACAGTCTGTAAGCTTGTGCCATTTAAACATAAGTTCTGCTAATATTTTTGTGTGTCTCTTCTTGCAGGAAGATGATGTAGATTTTCTGGCCAGATTTTCTAAGCTGGTCAATGGGATGGGGCAAGCATTAATAGCTAGTTGGACAAAACTGATAAAAAATGGTGATATGAAGAGTGCTCAAGACACTCTACAAGCTATTGAAGCAAAAGTGGCCCTAATGTTGCAACTGCTCATTCACGAAGACGACGACATCTCCTCTAACATCATTGGCTTTTGTTACGACTACCTTCACATCCTGAAACAAGTAAATATGTCTGGCTTCAATTTAACACCAATTTTGACATGATTTCCTTGGATTTTTGTGTGAATATATGGATCTCATACTATGTGCAAGCTGAGTTGCAAAAGAGGTTTTTTGACTAATAGCATTCAGTATTTTTAATACCTGTGGTCATGCTATTTCTGTAGTGTAGTTTAGAGATCTGAAGGAATTCCATTAAATCTTGTGTTAAGTGGAAAGAAGGCTTGCAAATCATGTGGCTGTTAAAAAAGCAAGCATGTCTTTTCCTATTAGACAGTAATAAAGAAGTTAGTATGCAAAAAAATAACACTTGAATTTTGTTTTACAGCTTTCTGCACTTTCAGACCAACAAAAAGCTAATGTAGAGGTAAGTATTTTATTTTTACTGCAAATTCTATTCTTCGAGAACACATTGAATCAGAATATTTCATTTCACTGAAATAAATGATGTTTTATTTATATGCCTCAAAATATGTGTGTGACAATAATTAAAAGGGAAGACTTAAAAGTAAGGACAGTGTGTTCCATTTTCTGCAAAGTAACTACAGTAGTTTCCTTAAATAGGAAACCTATAATGAATTGTGTATAAAGATGAAAGGTATTTTAGTGCTGGTCTTCCGGAACAACTCTTAAGTATATGTTAAATCAATACAGAAGAGTTGTTTACTTGAAGTTTTATTAAAACCTGCCCTAATTCTAAAGGATTGGAAGAAGTCTAGGAAAGGTTGTCATAACATCATTTTTAGGCACCGGAATGGGCTGCTCAGGGTGGTGGTGGAGTCACCATCCCTGGAGGTATTTAAGAAGAGACTGGATGTGGCACTTAGTGCCATGGTCTAGTTGACAAGGTGGTGTTGGGTCGAAGGTTGGACTCAATCTCAGAAGTCTTTTACAACCTGTGATTCTGTGGTGGTTCTGTGAAAAATAATCCCTTGATTGTACAAGTTAAACTTATGAAAGAAGTAGCAATTCAGCTCTAACAGTTGTAATTATGAGCAGCTATATGTTAAACATTACATTAAATATACATTAAGATCAAGTTTATATGCTTGAATTTAGATAAAGTTAAGTTTATATATAAAAAATTAAGTTTAATAGGGAAAGTTTATGTCCAGTTTTGGGAGCAGATTTCAGATTTTTCAGCCCAGTCCTTTAACTTCTTTTAACTATGACTGTTCTGCACCAATGTGGATGTACTAATTTGGTGTTGAACTGGTTAGATTGGTGCAAGTATTTTGTAAGTTCATACAGCTGACAGGTGTGATTCCTTTTCCTTTACGAAGAAAACTGAATTCTGTACCTGTTCTAACATGAAAAATTGAATTTGGACAACTGCGGTGTTATCTTGATCTAATGATTCATCTAATGTCTGTTTAAATTGGATTAAGTAATAAAATAAGAACTTTGATACCATCACTGAATTTTTTTTTTACTGTCTTTTGTTCTTATAACCAGATCAAACCATATAACTACTGCAGTGCACTTAAGATGCTGAAAGTTTGAATGTGTTACTGTCCTGAAGTATGTTGTTTTGCTAAAGTTGCTTTCATCCTGGAGATCCTTGTGTTGCAATTATTTCATAATTTTACTTGAGCACTTCTTGATGATTTATGTTAAAATGAGAAGCCATCATACAAATTTTTTTTCTTTCATCTAACTCATAATAAATCCTGGGAAATAGTCTAAAACTTGGTGTCTGTCTTAAGCTTTAAATTCTGTACTTGGCAGCATTCCTTTAAAGTTTTGCATGTAAGTTCTCACTTTTACTTGTTCATTATTTGAACAGGAAAAAACATGGTGTTTATTGTGCCTTCAAAGTTTTTTCCATCAGCAGGATCACATTTTTAATTCTTGGAATGACAAGTCTGAATGTCTTTGGTTACAAGCATATTGCATTCATATTTTGCAATTATTTCAATTCTTTAGTATCAGTTCTTACAGAGAAACAGAGACTTCTCACAGATGGTGCTGACACTTGGTGTCAAAGTATCTATTTCTGCAATATCACTAAAAATTTATCAAAAGGTTTTTTTGTTTCATTGGGTTAGGGGTTTCTTTGATAGTTTTTTGGTTTGCGAGTTTGTGTGTGTTTGATATTTTTGTTTGGTTTGCTTTCTTAGGGTTTTTTGTGCCTTGTTCCCTTATTTGTCTGAAATTCATGGCTATCCACATTCAGGAGCTTTCTGTATTGGAAGACAATCACAAAATGCTAATCAGGTTCTTGCCGATATGATCAGGGTTTTCATTTGGTATAGTTATAATAAAATCTGTTGACTATTAAATTTAACCAATATGAAAAAATTGACAGAAGTTTGTGTTTTCACCTGGTAGTAGATACAAGCATGAGGTGTCCTATAATGCTGATTAAATACCTGTTAAAATTCTACTGAGTCTTCTCCAATATTCAGTGAACCCATTCCTTGTAATGGGTGTGTGGATATATCCTGCCTTGTTACCTGTTGCTACTTCATATTCTCTTGACTTTATTGCTGTCATATATATAAAAATAATCTTCCTTTGTCTCAGTTTTAATTATTCGGAACAGCTTTCTGTCCATTTGGCATAATTAGACTTAATACAAGTTTTTGTAGGTTCCCTAGAACTAGAATATAATAGACTTTTACACACTTGGACTAACTCAGTGAGCTAAAACAATTTTTATCCATCCTGTCAAGCATGGATGGAATTGCATACTCCATATATTTTAAACATTAAATCAGAATTATGAAAACCTGTATTAATAAATGCTGAGTAAGATCAAAGTGATGTATTTATTGTTTCAGACTTAAATAGAGCTAAGATCAAGCCTTTATTGCTGTTTTAAGACATAGCAACAGTCCTACTAAGGTGAAATTGCACTCCAGTGGAATGGAAGCTATGGATAAGGTTTATTAGAGGGACCCTCCCATTGAGTCATGAGGTGCAGAAAGGACCCCCTTGCTTTCTAAACTGCTGCTCAGAGAGGAGTCTGGGTGTGGCTGGATCTAGGCCTAGTGCCAGACTTAGTGTTCTATGTATAAAGGACTGTACAGGTGTGATTGAATCTTTGTGCAGCTTTCTCCCAAAAGATTAAAGATGGCAAACCAAATATATTTATATTATATAAATGATTATTTTATTGATGATTATAGTATTTAGACTAAAAGACTTCAATCAGAAGTATTTACTACATGCTACAGATAGTCGTTACAGCTGCTAGTGTAGAGTGCACTGTTTCTTGAAGCAATATTGAAACAGCAATATTAAAGCTAGCAAAACAATTATTGAGTAGAGATTGATGTTACTCATCCATCCCAATGACTGTGAGCTATTAGAGAAGTTGATATTGCAGCTAAGCTGACCTGTCCCTTTAAAGTAGTATCTTGGACAACCTGTTTGGCTTCCCTGCCTAGTTCAGGCACTGTTTCAGTGTGAACTGAACAGCACAGAGTACAAGCAGGAAATAAAGCCAGATAATACTGTCAGAGGCTGAGAGCTCCAAGCCATCTATGTTGTGTATCTGGAATAGCATATGTGTATTGTTTGGATATAATCCATCTGCTTTGATCTGGACTGTTAATCTGCTAAACCTCTGAAAATAATAGTTCAAATGGGATTAGAAATATTTGTAAACACGTAATGCTTGCTTTCATGTTTTCTTTTACTGTAGTGTTTTTAACTGTTTGTTCTTATAACTTGTCTGCTTCTGTGCTTACAGTTCTGTTTTTATCTTAGGCAATCATGTTGGCTGTTATGAAGAAGTTGACATATGATGAAGAATATAATTTTGAAAATGAGGTATTGTGTTAGAGGAATAAACAGACAAATGCCATTTATATGTAGTAAAACTTGCTCACGCTTTTAAAATCCGTATTTTTCATAGACTAAAGATTTAAAGGTAGGAAGCAAAGGGTCTGTAAGCTGAATTTTTTTTTTCAATATGGAAAACTTTTTTAACTTCCAGATGTGTCTGCATTGGACAGAACAACACAGTAAATGGGTATCCAAGCCAGTTCAGTTAACAGTATTCCTGGCTGTGTTTGTGCTGGGATATTCCTAGGCAAACACAGCTGTGCTGATAACTAAACATAGCTGTTGGGGTGGCTTGTTTAGTGCAGATTTGTGTGTTCCTGCACATCACTTCTATCTTGCAAAAAATTTTAGAAATTTAGTGTAATGAAACTCTTTGAGATGCTGCTTGAGCTACTAGAGTTGGTCAAACCTCTGCAAAAATAAGATAAAGGTGTGGTAAGATCTTTGATTTCACTCTCCTTCCATGCTTACATCTCTGTCAGCCAACTGTAATGTTTGAGTTTGTTAGACAGACACTTTTGCTCCAGGGTGTTTGGAGAGTTGTAGTCTTAAAAAGGTTAAGTTAAACTGTAAGCAGTCCATCATCAGTGTTGCTGTCAGTCCAATTTTAAAACTAAGCTAGATGCTGAGAAAGAACATATTTGAGGGGTGAGTCAATTTTCAACAACTGGGTCAATAAGGCTTTGCCAAGAGCATTTTCTTTGTTGTATTTTTGGCTAGTTTTCAGTTTGGAAAGCCGTTTTAATATGCTTCTAGACTGAATGCAGTGTATCTCCACATATTACAACCAGCCATAAAAAGAGTCCCTGCTGTTATGTTGCAAGAGCATAGGGTGAGCATTATTGAATTCTCTGAGCGTGCTAGACTGGTTTTGTACGTGCATGTGTTTTGTTTTAGGTGTAATTGTCTAAAGTAATTGTGGATGAATTTAAACATGAAAATATGGACTTTACTGACATGAATGCTTTGTAGGGTGAAGATGAAGCAATGTTTGTGGAGTACAGAAAACAGTTAAAACTGTTGCTGGACAGACTCGCTCAGGTTTCACCAGAATTACTGTTGGCGTCTGTCCGCAGAGTGTTTAACACTACGCTTCAGTAAGTTGGGATTTCTAACTTGTTTTGCACATTGCCTTTTGGGCTGTTTTTGCCTTTTGTAAACTGTCAGGGATAGTAATGAACTTGTGTGATGCAGCAGTATGAGACCAGTTGATAGAATGAGCTCATTTCAGCTTAACAAGAAATAAGACTTGTATAATCTTTTACTCAACTCCTTAGAAAGAAAAAGCTTTATTTTGTCACCTTAAATGATAGCTTTCTTTCCTAGAGATGTTCATTGATCTTGGTCACTCACCTACACTGTGACAGCCACTGGGACAGATCCTCACTTTGTCATGTCTCATAAGAGTTTGCTTGAGGTGTAAATTATGCATTACTTTTTATCAGAAAAACAAGGGTGGGATAGGGTTAAAAATGTAAGTGAAGTATTTTTGTAAAAAAATAAATAGATCCAATCCTGGAAACTGCATGTAAATAAAGAAACATGGTTACTAATTGCCTGACTATGAGGACAGTTGTGTGTATACAAATAGGAATCGAGTAGTGTTGGTGTCTTGCTTTTACCTTGCTCTTTAGTGAGCTTTCTCATGTGAAGCTGAATGGCTTGTCCACATGTCATAGTAGATGGTTTTGTACCTAAATAAGCACTTAAGTCTTTAGCTTTCAAGTTGAAACTGGTAAAAGACAATTGGTAGTGTCTTCATGGAGAGGTAGTGTGTTAGTGGATGAAGTCTTTCAGAAGCATCCTGAAATACTTCCTGGGCCTTACAGTGTTTTTCTTAGTTTAAAGCTATTCTTTTTATGCCGTGCATGTGAAGAAGGCTCAAAGGAAAAGAATCATGATTCTTTCATAAGGTATTAAAGAGTAACATGATCTTCATATTCTTGCTCTAGAAATTGGCAGACTACAAGGTTTATGGAAGTAGAAGTAGCAATAAGGCTGCTGTATATGTTGGCTGAAGCTCTCCCTGTGTCTCATGGTGCTCACTTCTCTGGTGATGTTACTAAAGCTACGGCTTTACAAGACATGATGAGAACGGTAAGTGTGTGTTGAGAGCTATTTAAAAATGCCAATAAAGACTGGAACATATCAGTTCAAATGGCTCGTATTAATTGCCATCATGTCTGTTATGGTTTGACTCCAGCTAAATGCTGAGAGCCCCCACACACATCCAAAATTTCTCAGAGAAGGGAAAAAACCCCCTCAACTTTTGTGATAAGGATTACAAGCAACTGTTTATTAACTACTTCACACAAGCATAACAGGCTCTAACTTAGAATATTAAGTATTCACTACTACTACTACTAAAATCAGAGCTTAAGAGTTTAAGAGTGAGAAGTTTGATAGATGTTACAGACACCTTTCTTCCCCCCCGCCCCTGTTAAGATCTTTCTCCTTCCCCCAGCAGCATGGGAAAGCAGGAGTGGCCGGCGGGGGGTTACAATCAGAGGTTTTCTTTGCTGCTGTTCAGAAGAGAGAGAGAATCCCACCCCAGCTTTCCTGCTGCTTAGTGGATTTGTTACTGACAACAGCTTTTTTAGGTATTGTTGTCACGTAAGTCACTTTACCATAGGTGCAGTGATTCACGTGCCAGCTGCTTGGCTGCTTCAGCATAGGTGCCCCCGGGCCACCAGTCCTCTCCAGCGTGGGTCTCTTCTTCCCATGGCCCACAGGACCCCATCAGGCCCCCCTGCTCCAAACATGGACATCAGACATCCCACAGGATCACAGCCTCTCTTTTCCAGCACTTAGCTGCTCCAGCGTGAAAAATGTTCCAGTCTTTCCACGGGTTGCAGGTGAATCTTTGCCCCATGGGTCCTCACAGATTGCTGGGGCCCTATTCCAGTGTTTAAAGCATCTTCTCTTTCTTCTCTCTCCGACCTTGGTGTTAATCAAACTTCTCACTCTCCTCTCTCTTAAGCCGCCATGATGTTCTACCCAGCCTTTTTTTTCTTCTCCTTCTTAAATGTCACAGAGGCATTGTTGGCTGACCTTGGCTAGCTTAGAGCAGAGAGAATTCCAGCAGCTTCCTAAAGAAGCCTCTCTCATAGCCCCCCCCCCAGCTAATAAAAAACTGGCTACTTAAAGCCACAACAATGTCACACTTGAGTTAGGTTTTATAAACCACTGAAATACTGACTTGCTAATGCTTTTATTTGTAGCTGGTGACTTCTGGTGTTAGTGCCTATCAACATACATCAGTGACCCTGGAATTCTTTGAGACAGTGGTTAGATATGAAAAATTCTTTGCTGTCGAACCTCAGCACATTCCGACTGTTCTAGTAAGTTTCATTGCATTTACATTTTTGACTAGGTAAGACTAGGTAAATTCTTTAGACTTGGAAAATTTTTCTGAACGACACTAAAGAAGTTTGGTTTCTTAAATTGTTGGATTAGATTCCCTGCCATGTTGTTTATGGATTCTAAGACTGAGATGCTTTTCTTGATTGCAGATGGCATTTTTAGATCACCGTGGTCTTCGCCATACGAGTCCCAAAGTACGAAGTCGAACAGCTTACCTCTTTTCCAGATTTGTCAAGTCTCTTAAGTGAGTAAACAAATGTATCCAAATGGCACTGAATTTACCATGCACAGTCCTCCTGTAAGTCACAGTTGTCATTGAAACAGTCTGGGCTTCAGATGAACTGCAGTGATGTAATATATCAAAAGAGTGCACTAGCAGGGTTGTCATGTTGTATAATACTAAGGTAGCAGTGGAAGGGTTTGACAGAGCAAAAATGGAATACATATTATGTATTATTACATTTTTATTATTACATTACATTATTATGTATTAGTTTATTTTGATTAGGTATCAAAGCTGATCAACAGTGTAAATGTCTGTTCTGCTTTTCCTCAATGAGCAGTGCTGAGTGTTTGTGGATCTGGAGATTCACAAGTAACTTTCCCCTGTCCCTAACCAAATTTTGAGTATTTATTATACTCATGAAGTTACTCATTGTATTAGAGCCCTTTGAACAGTCCTGTCCTGTTGGTTTTATTTCACAGGCTTGTATTTAATGTAGAAGCAGAAGTAGCTCAGAGATGGCTCAGATTCCAGCATGATCCTATTTTTCAACTGTTACTGAAAATATTTCACTTAGATGATGCATGTTTTTGCAAAACGAGGGGAAGAAAGAAATTGTTTATTTCCCACTATGCTATGTATCTATTTGGCCTACCACTAGCACCATATCCATAATCCAGATTTTTCTGCAGCAGTGCTTTGATATTTAAGGGAGATTTCTGTATTGAGAAGACAGTTCAGTGCCTAGCTTTAATATATCAGTAAACCTGTAAAAATGCACATGCTTTTAAATAGTGTTATGTACTTTGTGTTTTACTTCAGTAAGCAAATGAATCCCTTTATTGAAGATGTTCTGAATAGAATACAAGACCTGATGGAACTTTCTCCTCCTGTGAGTATTTGCAGCAGATTTTAGTAATGAATAAGGTTTGCACTTACTTATCTGTGTATCTGAGTACTTGCTGAATTTTAAACTTAGCATGACATTTAAACACAAATAATTATCCTGATTTTTTGTTGTGAGATCACTGCATGTATCCTACTTTTATACTTAATTTTAATAATCTTGCTTATGTGGGTTTCTGGGAGTATAGGATAGAGATGAGTGTATATATAGAAGGCTATAAACTTTGAGAAGACAACCTTAATAAAGGACACTTAGTGAATTATGCGTGTTATCTTCCATTTTAGGAAAATGGTTACCAGGCACTGTTAAGCAGTGATGATCAACTTTTTATTTATGAAACAGCTGGAGTATTAATAGTTAACAGTGAATACTCTGCGGAAAGAAAACAGGTTCTAATGAGGAATTTGTTGACTCCGCTGATGGAGAAGTTCAAAGTATTGTTAGAAAAACTGATGATGGCACAAGATGAGGACAGACAGATGGCACTGGCTGACTGCCTCAATCATGCTGTTGGGTTTGCTAGGTAGGTACAGCACAGTCACTCTGTGTATGTTTCTGGTTTGAGTAAAAGGGAAATAAAAAGGATTTATTGGGAGGAGGAGCAGAGTTTTCTGCCTGCTCTTTTTTGACCTAGAAAATCATCAGTGGTTGTAGAATTTTCTGTGGTAGCCCAGAAAATGAGTTAAGTCCCCTTAGAAAAGGCTGCCATGGACGTAGATAGGATATTGAGCAAGTTTATAATGAATCAGCATCTATTTCTTTGCTCAAAGAATTGTATGGAGCTATTCTAATCCATATGTTATTTGTAAATTGTTAGAATTTAATTCTCAAAATGTGCCAAAGCAATGTTACTTCAAATAATTCTCTTCATTACTTCCATTGTTTGGCTCCTGTTTGATGAAATGGAATATTCTAGTTTAGTGCATGGGTTTTAAAGCATTTGTTTACTGCTTCTTTGTGATACTGGAACATGAGTTTATATAAAACTTGATGTATTGCTTTTACAGCCGAACCAGCAAGGCTTTCAGTAATAAACAAACTGTAAAACAATGTGGATGCTCAGAGGTTTATCTGGACTGCTTACAAACATTTCTGCCAGCTCTCAGTTGTCCCTTACAAAAGGAAGTTCTGAGAAGTGGTGTCCGCACTTTCCTTCACCGCATGATTATTTGTCTAGAGGAAGAAGTTCTTCCATTCATTCCTTCTGCCTCTGAACACATGCTTAAAGATTGTGAAGCAAAAGATCTTCAAGAATTCATTCCTCTTATAAACCAAATAACAGCTAAGTTTAAGGTATGATATTGCATAAGCTTTTCAGGGTCAGAGTGTTGCTGGTGTCTTCTCTTTTCGTGTTCCGGGAACACAGGTATGTGTTAGAACCTTACTGAAGAATTAAGAAGTATATTTTGAAGGCTGCTACTGGGAAACATTGTCTTCGATCATGGTCATTCGTTGCTGGACTCGGTCATTAAAAGAGGTTTTTTTTCTTTGATTAGACTTAGAATTTTATATTGTTTTTATATTTTAAAATAGTACTTGCAGCACAAATTTATTTTTTTATTGACACAATTAATTCCATGCCCTCCACTGAAGTGTTAAGCTAATCTTACAAACTATGCAAGCTCTAAAGTGAATTTTCTCATGTCCTATAATGAGATTTCCAGAAGATGGAGATACAGAAATATCAGATTAGGGATATTCCTCCACGTATAGGGAGGAATATTGATTTACAAGATCTCTATGCAGTGATGTTGCATAAAAATGTACTCTGAGGCTTAATGCATTATTATTAAAAATATATTGACAAATATGGAGGTTTGGAAATGGCACACATGAGATATGTATTGAATAGGAGTAGGACTGTTACAGGCTCTTGAAGTGTAACCTTAGAGGGCTTCCTAGTTTCAAACAATTCAAGGGTAAAGTCATTGAAATAGATGAAGTTCATTCCCTGGAGCTGCCACAAGAGTATTGCACTGTTGTGAATGGTATGGGAAATTCATTGCTGTATGAGTAAGTTAAGAAGCCCTTTAGGCTTAAATAAGTTTTCCATCAGAATGCAAAATTTACTGCAAGTGAAGAGAGGTGCATTCTGTGAGCAGTGGAGCAGAACTATAATACATGTGTGTGAATCTAGCATGTAGACCTTGGTTTGAAGTATCCCATCTTTGGAGCAGGGAAGGAATTTTGAAATACCAAGTATTTAAGAGATTGGGGAGGAAGACTTACTGCTTTCGTCCTTTTAGAAGGTTATGCTAAAAGCAATCTAAGGTAACAGCAGATAATTAAAAAGTCAGTGAAAGGTGAGGAATGTGAAAGAAAAAAGTCACAGGAGCAAGACTGGAGAAATACTGTGTTTGGGTGTAACGTTTAAGTTTGTATGATACAGTACTATTTTTATTTTTGTAGAGTAAAATAAAGATTCTAGCTTCTATACCTTGAATGCTTTCATTTATTTTATCTTTAAAGATTAAAAATAAAATCTTGCTTAAGAAATCAGGAAATAAACATCTGAGTTGCATCTTTATGGAATTCTAGGGCTTAACTGAATAACACACACCTTCAGTTTTGCAATTCATGTGTGTTCAAATGATTTATTGCCCTTACATATGTTTCTCACTAAAAGTGTTGGTGGTAAGTGTTGAGTGCATTTCATAATGTCCAAAGTATTTCAGATTCTTCAGTAATCCTTAAAATAAAATTCTACAAAAGGTGGCCTTGACATCTTAGAGATGGTATTTCAGGAAATTTGAAATGGTATCTACCTGAACAGAAGGATGAAAAGTCCTGAAAAAGCTTCTGTTCCTACTCAGAATGAGACTAGATAGGACTAGTCATTTTTGTGCAGAAGGCTTGAAATAGTTGGTGTGCAAGTCAAGATGCAGTAATGTTCATGGTGACCCTGATGTGACTTGCTTTAAGTAGTTGGTACATGAAGTTACTAATGTTGAAAGTGACCAAGCTGAGATTGTAACAAGCCCTGAAGTTTTAACTAAATATTTGATTCTCCAACTGTTTGCATTGACACCCTCTTCTGATTTCCACAGACACAGGTTTCACCTTTTCTGCAACAGATGTTTATGCCACTACTTCATGCTATTTTTGAGGTATTGCTCCTTCCAGCAGAAGAAAATGACCAGTCTGCAGCTTTAGAAAAACAAATGTTACGAAGGAGTTACTTTGCTTTTCTGCAGACAGTAACTGGTAGTGGAATGAGTGAAGTCATAGCTAATCAAGGTAAGGAGTTCAGTTTCTTAAAGGATAGTACTATGCTTATTCTCACCTAGGTTTTATCTACTAAAATCATTAACCTCGTTCCTATTAAGTGCTATTAACTATGTTAAGATAGAGTGGATTAATGTAAATACAGTATTCAACTTGCCTGATTCAAATTACCTGTTGTACAGGAATTTGAGGTTGTGTAATCCAGCTATAATAGGCATATTCTCCCTATTGATCTTTTCAGCTTAATGTGATCACTGTATCTGTAAGGACAAGAATGCATCCTCATGCATCATTGTATTTGTCTGGTGAATCTGTTGGGCAAGACCACTCACAGCTGCCAGTATTCATTGGGTTCATTTTCTGAAGGACACATCAGTAACTTCTGTAAATTTTTATTTCTTTCACCTGATCTTACCTGTGGTAGAAGGGATCATGTGACTTGCTATATATGTAGTTATCAGGTTTTCCTCACCCTTAGTGGCCAGATGCAAATTACTTCTTTTCACAGTAGGAATTAGAAGTCAGATATCTAGTTGCTTGGTTCTTTAAAGTGACTCAGCTGGTAGGTGGAGCTCAGAATTCCTTCCCCCTTATCCTAAAATAATGGTAATACCAGTTGGAAAGGAAAGTATTTAGTAGTGAGAGCTTTCATGAAAGATACACTTGGTAGTTGTGATGAGCCAAGAAATTTTTAAAGGAATCAAATAAGCATAGATGCAGCAGAGAAATTTTTAAATGTGTGAAAAATACCTCGCCATGTGTTGCAAGATAAGCTAACTACTTCAGTGCTACTGAGTTTTCATTAACTCTACCAGGTTTAGGTAGAGAGGAGAAAATTTGTGTTTGTAAGCAGGTCAAAGTACCCTCCTCACTTCTGTGTGTGGTTAAGGCCAGAAGAGCCATTTGAATCTCCAAACTTTAAAAAAAAATTATAACCTAAATAAGAGTTGTCTTGCATCGTAGGGGAAACTTCCCAAAAATATTTGAAATTTGTGCAAAAAAGAGCTATTTTGAAGTTGAAGCATGTCTTCCAGGTCAGTATTTATATAAAATAGTGTAAGAGTACCAAAATATTTTAGGCTGCAAGTTGAAATGACAAGCTTATTTTAATGTGTTTAAGGTGCAGAGAATGTGGAGCGTGTGTTGTTCACTGTCATTCAAGGAGCTGTGGATTACCCAGATCCTATTGCACAGAAGACTTGTTTTATTATTCTTTCTAAGTTGGTGGAGCTTTGGGGTAAGATTGTCTTTGCAGAATTCCTTTGTAGCTGTTACTACCTGTGAAGCAATAATAGAACTTTGAATGTTTTATCTTTTAGGAGGTAAAGATGGACCAGTAGGTTTTGCAGACTTTGTCTACAAGCACATTGTTCCTGCATGTTTCTTAGCACCTTTGAAGCAAACATTTGACTTGGCAGATGCCCAGACAGTACTGGTGTGTATTATGGACTGTTTTGGGGGTTTTTTTGATTCATTCTTGTGGGGTAGATTCAAGCTAAGAAACCTACAATGGTCATGTAGTATTGTAAAGGTTTCATCTCACCCTTAGTTGGTTTTTTTTTGTTTGGTTGGGGTTTTTTTGTTGTTGTTTTTTTTTTTAGATTGAGGTACTTGTATGGTTAATTATTGAATATCGTGGTAGTGTGTTCTGTGGTTTACCTACACTCAAAATCCATTGCAGATCTGAGTATTTAACATTGACTTGTATTATTTATTAACCAATGTGCAGTGAAAGCGAAGATACAGAGTTGGCTGTTCTTTAGTTCATTTTGGATTCAGCTGTGCAGAAATTTTTCTGATTAGAGTGAAACAAAAACTGGAAGGTCAAGTCTCAGCATTGTGGGAAGGGAAAATGAGGGAATAATTGCCTGGTAATTGTCCTTGTTTTGGTCCTCATTAGGTTTTTTAGCTTTGGATATTTAACCAATAAGCCAACGCAACAGTATAATGTTATATATTACATTTCAGGCTTTATCAGAGTGTGCAGTGACATTAAAAACAATTCATCTCAAACGGGTAAGTTTCATCATACTTTACAGGGAATAACTTGCAGGTTTCTTTCAAGTGCTTTTATCAATTTCTAAAAGTTAGATACTTACTAGGATGAATTCCAGCTGTACTGTTACATAAAATAACAGGATGACCATAACGCTGTGCAGGGATACACAATCCAGTAGTTCCACTTCTTGATAAATTACTGCAAAATACTGACTCTTCATTAAGAAGAAAAATCTCACTTGATTGTTACTATGTTTAATTGATCAGTTGCCATTCTTTCACTTTTCAGTGTAGTAATTAAACTGACATAAAAGATCAATTAGTGATGTGTACTGTAGAGCACTTATGCATGAAAAATAAGTGTCTATTTTGACAGGTAGGAGACTAATTTGAAAAACATTTATGGAAAAAATGAATGTTGTGTTGTCTAATGCCTAAAACGATGTGGTATATTCCATTTTTAATGGGAATGAAACAGTTTCTGTGCTCATGTTAGTTTCTTGCTACATTTAACTTAAAGGCCAACTTTTCTGTCAAATGCAAGTAAAAGTCACAACTACAGCAAAATTGTAAGACATTTTAAACAGGCAGAAAAGAGATTGTGTTTTATTTGAGGAGACCTTTTGAGTTTATTCCTTTTTCCCCAAAAGCAATTAAGAGAGACATCTGTGGGAAATCAAGCTTTGATAAAGGAAATAATTTGCTATTATGAATACTGTTTCTTTAACACTGTTGTGGTTTTAGGAATGGTATTCCCCAATTTAGTGTTCCCACTGCAGCATTCCAAACCGTTCCCTGCTGTCTCACTCCACTCTCTCCTTCCTGCTGTGGGTGGCTGGAGAGGAGAATTGGAGGCATAGAAGGTAAAGATCACGCGTTGATGTAAGAACAATTTACCATAAACAGCAGTGGTATAAGAAATGAACAGTAACAGCAACAATATTAATAAAAGGGTGTACAAGAAAAGCCAATGACTTGCACATGAAAAAGGAATCACCACAAAGAAGCTGGTACTACTCCAACTGTCCCCTGGAGAGGTCCTATGGAATGGCCACCCCTCCTGGTTTCTGCAGAAATTAGCCCTGTCCTGGCCAGAATCAGGACAAACCAAGGCATACAGGAAAATTATCTGAAATCTTTTCCCCTCATGTGAACTGTGTACAATATTCTAGTTCTAGGGTAACTTATGTGAATTAATAAATTGATTCACTTTCCCTTGATAGACGTGTTGAGTCATGTTTGTATTCTGCCAGTGTACAGTAATCCCTCCTGTGATGAGAGTTTTCTCATAATTACAGGTAAAGAAAACAGAAACTGAACTGTTAATCAAAATGTTTTCTCAGAGGTTTGGAAGTTCAGTTTTGTTATTGCTTAGTCCATTGCAAATTACATAGTCAGTGTTACAAGAAGAGGAATACTGCAATGGGAGTAGTATGGTAAAGCAGTAGGCAGATACTATTACTCATTTCTTTTATTTCTTCCATATGTCAGTGAAAGTAGAGCTGCCTTCATACTTAACTGACTTTTACAGTTGACATGTAACAAACTGGTTCTATTGTAATTCTTATTTCAGTGCATTCTTTTCCTGTGTAACAGAAGGTGCCAAATTGCAATAGAATCCTTAATGCCAAGGCTGAGAAATCTTTTTATTTACTTACAGCTGAGAATAACTTAAGCATTTGATATGCTATTACTTCTCAGTAAAATAGTCATGTAAACCACCTGTTTTCAGTTTTCTGTACCACACAGTATAGGACTATGAGTTTTCATTTGTAAAAAAATATACTTTAAAAAACTGTATACTGCTTTTCTTTAGGGTCCTGAGTGCATTCAGTATCTTCAGCAAGAGTATTTGCCTTCTTTGCAAGTAGCTCCTGAAATAATCCAGGTAGGAATTCCTAAAAGAACTCTTTAGCAATCATAAATATTTAATGGGAAAAAAATGGATACTTATAAAGTAAACTTCCTATCATCCCGCAGTAAAACTTACTCAGTTATTGCATATCAGAATAGGATTTATTTAGCATAAGGAGTAAAGTTACTGCAGGTGTACCTTGCAAAAAAAAAGTCCAGTGCATGTGACTGCCTAAGCAATCTTCCTACTTGAATTCAGATTTTAACTTGAAAATATCCTTGTAGATAGCCCTGTTTCTATCTACTCATCTAAAAGTGAATCTGATATCCTGTACTTGAAAAAAATAGCCCAAACCAGTTTTTCACCCCAGAATGCACTTGGACTGTCGTAGCCCTTTACAAATTTTTATTAGTGAAAATACAAGCTAGTATCAATGGCTTTATATATGAGGTATTCATATGCTCCTGATGTATCTTGTCTTGTTGCTTCATATAGTTACTTAGTATTTCTTTATTCTCTCTTACAGGAATTCTGTCAAGCACTTCAGCAGCCTGATGCTAAAGTTTTTAAAAATTACTTAAAGGTATAATGATTTTTCTTTAACTAGCTTTTAGTTCCATTTGAACTTTGTCATGCAATTCAGTCATAGTAGTGATTTGAAGTAAAATCAAAATAATAAATTATTCAGTTATTTTTAGCTATAGGGAATCTCCAAGAAGTAAAAGCAGTTATTTGGAGAAAGGGAGCAAACCACAACAGACCTACATCTATGAAGTTGTCATTTATTCTTAACACCTTCCCATCCCCTCAATAGCTTGATATTCATGTGGTGTAGTTTCCTAGCCTAGAAAAAAATGTGATGCTATAATTGTAGAGAATGTCAGAATGCATCATTTTTGAGGGTATGAGTATAATCAAATAGCACAAGTCACATCCTTGAACCTAATGTGTTAACCAGTATGTTAAACACAAAAATGAGCTCTGTCAAACTAATTACCTTATACATCAGCCATTCCATGTCTTGTATTTCCTTTGTTTTAATTTTGTTTTAATAATTTTTAACAGGTATTTTTCCAGAGAGCCAAGCCCTAAGGACAGTACTGGAATCTCATGTACCTGTTTCCATAATCCAGAACTCTAGTTTTTAATTTATAAAAAAGCTAACTCTCGTGCCATTCAAACTGGTTTTGTTTTTAAGAAATGTTGCTTTGTGCTCACATCAGTATGTACTTCAGCCTTTAGCAAAAAAGAAACACAATTTTCCCACCAGTGTCTCAAACATGAAGGTATGTGACAACAAAGAAAATTATCTGAATACCTACACAAACTTTTTATTATGTATAGGATGATTTGAGCTTACACTGTAACACATACAGCAATGAAATTACACTTATTTTTTAAATTAAATGAATTAAATGTAAAAATCCCTTCAGACCATAGCAATGGTTATTAAAATGTGTACATTTTTGATACGGAGTAAAATGTTTTAATAAGACACAAAATTCATTTGTTCGTGTATGGTGACATGAAAATAAAACAATCAAAGTAATTCTTGTAGATAGTCATTTTATTGAAGTTGTCTTAATGATAAAGTATATATATACCTCCTATGAAACGGATTGGTGTAATAAATGATTTCACTTAAAATTAGCATCTGGTTTCTATCTTTTTTTATAAAAAGAATAAAATTTTATCCAGTGAAACGTTAAGTCTCTCTGAATCATTTTAGCTGAGTCTTTCAAAGCTACAGCATTCTCGAACCTTCTGGCTGTTATATTTGAGTAGGACCTGGCAATTTTTTTTACACTTAGATAATAAATGGTGTTGCACCCCTGCATGTGGAAGATGCTGGCAGAAGAAAAGAATTGCATTCACTGCAATATTTTAGTAGTGTCAATGGTCTATACAGACTGCTACTTTTGTTTTTCAGTTCTGTAATTTTACAGGTTTTGTAGCTATTTCATAGGGGCAAGGCAAAGCTCAAGTCTTGCTGTGCGTGGGATATACTACTTTCCTCAAGAACTGATGTCCACAGTAGAAAGCTGACTTAACTCTAGCATAATCAGGTGAGCATTTTTTCTAGTCTCTCTGTTACTAGGTTCTTCGTCCAATTTAAATGGAAAATAAATAATTTATAGTGAATCAGAAACGTTAGCCAGGATTGGAGTGTGGTAATGTTTTGAGGATTCTTACTGCCATTCCCTCCCTTTTCACTGAGGGCAGAAGGTAGAAGATGCTTATCTTTACTCTTCAATAGGACAGTATCACTAATGTAAGATTTTGTTCCTGATTCATGTGTTTAGTCAAGTTTCTTGTTACTTGATCTGTTGTATCAGAGAGTAAGTGCATGTGGTGCTTTTCCTCTTTGCTGGTCTCACAGTCCTGTTTCCTTCCCTTGGCTGGCTTACCAATGCCAGAGGTTCCCATGAGTCCAACCTATTTCATTTTATCCCAAAGCTCTAGAAGCTTTCCCTCCCTGACTCGGTGCATTCCATGTGTTGCTATGCACCTCCCGGCTGCCCCTGCCCATCACAAGGGGCTGCACCCCTGGCAGTGCAGCAGTCGCTGAGCACTTGCTGTCATCTTCTGTGTCTGGCTGGGCCTCCTTCCCCCTATGATTTAGACTTTTGCCTTCTGAAGTAAGGGCAGTACTGCTGCCTTTAGTTCTGTGTACAAGCAAGGAAAGAGCCTACACTTCCTAATTCTGTTACTATAATTGACTGTGTCATTGGTCTAAGAGCATGATTTAGCTATTAAGTTACACCCTCATGAGTAAAGTCTTTAAACTGGCCACTGCCAAAAGAGACTACTCTTATTTCCTCATCCACACCATCTGTGGCCCCTCCCGCAGGACCCTCTGTGCCAAATCTGGAGCTCATCTATCCCCCTGATCAGACCTATCCAGGAAGCTGAAGCAGCAGGAACACTGCCCCCTCACAGCATCTTGCTTGGTTTGGTGGTGTCAGGTGAGAATGGATATAAAGCAAAGTGCCGGGTGCAGGGGTGAGCTGTGTGGTACCCAGCAGCCCACACGTGTTATAAACTTGTACCCTGCCCTCCCATCCACAACTGAAAGAGTATCCTGTAGGACGTAGTCTGGATCTTCAGAGAATGTAATTTGGTTTATCCCAAAGAATTCAAAAAGGTGTGCTTTGACCCTGTTGAATCAGCATAATGTCCTGTTGGAGCTTATGCAAGGTGTGAGCTGCAAAACAGCATCTGGGGGTTGGTTTCTATAGCTAAATCTGTAAACACAGATTCTCGCTACTAGAGGGTTATTTTTTCTGTCATTTCCTTCTGTCGTTTCCTGCAGAGACTGCAGGTCTGCAGCTGGGTTACATGGTGGATATGCAGTGCCTAGTAATGCTTTTTGCAAACAAGCAAATTTGGAAAGGCAGTTGCTGGGTTTCTGTATCTTTGAAGAAGTGGATTCCTGCTTTGCACTTCTTTTTTTAAATCGATTGAAAAAGAAGTTCGCTGCTTATCTCCAAAGACAAATATAGTGATGCAACACATATTCAGAGTGCAAACCAGATTCTTTGGGCAGTGTTTAGATACTTGGAACATAACATGAAAACTACTTGTGCAGTAGGAGGAAAAACAGAGAGAGAGATGAGAACACTCCTCAGAGATTACACTGAGAGATTGTGAGTTGACAATCACAATTTGTCCTTTTCTAGATCATAATGATTTAAGGGTGCACCAAACACAACCACTTGCAGCTTTCCTGTATGATTTAGCATTGCTGTGCATTGGTCAAAATGCCCCTGTCTAGACTGAAGATGCATAAAATCATTGTCACGGTGGTAACTCCCCTTTTGTGCACAACAAAATTTCCTCTTGTATGTTTAAGTAGGAAACAGCTTTGAGTCTTTAAAGATATCAGGCACCTTTTCCAGAGAGATAGTACTTTTTATTTACAAGCTAGTGTAATTGCTAAAGACAAATAAGCTTTCACCCCTACAAGTATTTTTCCTGTTGTGGAGGCACTGAGTTCACACAAGCTGATGGGGGACAATTTTTTGAGGAATATCTTATCAATGCAGGTAAGACATTTTAGCAACTAACTGCTGTCCAGAGAGACAATCTGCCCTTTCTCCCTCTCTTGTCAGTATTGGATGCAACCATTAACCCAGCACCACCGAATCCACTACTACTCCATGTCTGCTAAATACTTCCAGAGATGGTGACTCAACCACATCTCTGGGCAGCCTGTTCCAATGCTTGATAACCTTTTTGGTGAAGAAAGTTTTCATAATATGCCATCTAAATCTCCCCTGGAACAACTTGAGGCCATTTCCTCTTATCCTGGTGACTGTGAAGATTATTTGGCAGATGGGTTTTACATTTGTTGCTCTAGCATGAAGGCTTTTACCTCTCTTTTTTCTCTGTTCTTCCTTCATATGTTAATTGTTCACAATATATATCCCAGCAAAATATATATCCCTTTTTAGCAAAGTGGGAGATGCCAGTCTTCAGAGTAAGGGTTTTTTAATCTAAATATGTTTTTATACTATCAATAGGAGCTATTATTCCACTGAACTCCCTTAAAAGACTTCATACCTGGGACAAGAGGAACAGTATAATTTGTATGATTCTGCACTAAGGTTTGCTTGGAGCATTAATCCGTACATGTTGTAAACAGCTTTGGAATTAATTCTCTGGTGGCAAGCTGGAAAGAGCTGTCTTACATCATGGAATTGCATGTCTTCTGGAATGCAAACTACAGAAGAAAAGGTCTTAAATAACACGGAACTATGAAAGGCAGTTTCAGCTGAAGTGAAATTTGCTGCTCAACAGCTTTGCTTATTGTGGTTCAGCTAAATACTTAAAATTGATTTGCTTTCTGTATTTGATTTAAGACTAAATGGCTCAAAAGCTTTGGTTTTCTTCAGAGAACTCATTCGTGATATAGGAAAAACTGTGTTTAAATTGTAACTTGTTCATGAGTTTCTAGAGTTACTGTTCTCACCCACTTACTGGTAAAGTTAGCTGTGGTCCTTTTGGTAAGGTTGGTAAGATGCAATTTCTCAGTCAAAATTTTTAAAAGTCGATTCAATCAGATGTTTATTCCTTCTTGGCAAATACCTACTGTGATCTCCACTCTCCCCTGCTCTTATCTCATTGTTGCTAGATTGCCCAGAGGGGGTCCCAAGAAAAAAATTAGGAGAACATACTATATTTTGCCTCAGCTCTGATTGACTATGCTCAGTTTGGCTTTTTTTTCCCTAGCCCTTTTTTTTTTCTTTTTGTTCTGGCATTCACAGCTACATGTGTGAGAGGACTGTGCCACATGCCAGCTTCAGCTGCAAGTCCCACGGACCTACTGTTAGGATGCAGAGTTGCAATAGTATACTGTGGCTTTGTGCCTTATGCTGCAGGCCAAATTTCTCCCCGAGCATGAGCAGAAGTGAGGCTCTAACTGGACATGACCTTGATCCCGTGGTTGGACAAGGAGAACTTTATTCCCAAGTTATTGGATGGCTAATGTAAACAATATAGGCTGAGATATATAAGCCTTAACTGTGCAACAAGAAAGGCAGACATTTCTTTGAGAGCAGACCCTCTGCCTGGTCATCTCCTGATTAGGCAGAGACGTGTGTCCAGGGTTCTTCAGGCATATTGCCTGGGGAACCATGGGTGCAGGGTCTGCTTGGTAGGTATTATAGCCTTTGCCATGCTTAAATGCTTACGTTCAGTATACTTAAAAACCAGTGCACAAATAGTTAAATAAATGCTTTGAGAAAACTGGAGTCTAGCCTTCTCATCATTCTGCCTCACGGGACGACCCAGCATCTACATCTGGTGAACACAACGAATGAGAATCTAACTTACAAGAGAGGTGAGGAATGCCAAAGGTTTTACTAAGACATTGAGAAGAAATGGAAGCAAGCAAAGTAAAAAATTCTAGAGTGAAACTGCAATGGCATTTTCCTTTTTGGTGTCTGTTTTTTCCTATTAAATTCAACATACCTTTTTCCTCAGATTCATACTGTGAAACAATCAAAGGTTAGAGAAGATCTTCTTTGCATAAATATCACTGATTATCTTACAGACATACCTCTAACCATCTGAATCACTGAACTGTATGAATCGTTTTGATTGCTTCAAGAACTGGGGAAAGCAGAGGGGATGGTGATTGCAGTGAGAGCCGTCAGCAGCCAGACCCTGGGGCTGGGTGACACTGCAGCTGGGATACTCTAGGTCTTAAGTACACAAGTCCTGGGGAACCTGGTCTGAAGTCAGTACTGACCCTGCTTTGAGCAGGTGGCTGGACCAGAGACCTCATGAAATCCTGTCCATCCTCAATGTGAGACTATAATTTGTCCAGTTATAAAAAGCATCATCATACTAAGCCAGCAGTTCAGTTTTATTCAAAAGTGGAAGCAAATACACATTCAAGATACAAAGTTCACAGGTGCTTTCCTGATTTTGTGAGGAGTTTTGCTAAAATCTGTATGAACAATCTGATGAATATTGGTCAGGAAGACAAAGGTGATTCCTAGGTATCCACCTGTTAAAAAGAATGGCTTGCAAAGCTGGGTACTGTAAGGAAAGGGTAACAGAAATAAACCACATAGTTTTGGGGGAACACTGCAGTGTTTTGAAAGGAGCGAGGACAGAACACAAACGTGGTGGGGAACTATTCTCTCTACAATGTAGAAGCATTATAAAGCAAGGCTCAGATGACAGCAAACGGGGAACATAAGTATTTATATTAACAGCATCCAATGTATTAAAGTCAATTTATCAGTTTCGATAAGGAGAACTTCGGAAAAAGCTTAGTGCCTTGTAACAAGTGAACCAGAGACAGTTCGGACTCGCGATGAAAGCTAAGTAAGATAACAACAAAAAGCAAAGCCTGTAAGCAAAACGTTGCTGTCTTTTATATGCTGGTTCCTCAAGAGAATAAGCTTCTAAGATGTGTGAAAATGGCAATTCCAAACAGGAAATCCAGAGAATCAAAAAAGGATAGGTGCGGGGCAATCTTTTGACTAGTTTGCCACTATGTTCAGATTACATTACATTATGCATAAAGTTGTCAATGTTTTTCGTTGTAGAAGCTATATAGATTATTTATTGGAACGGCAACACTGCCGGACGGACAAAAATACATAGGAAGGGATAAATGAGCCGGGAACTTTGCTTTAAAACATATCGTTAAAAACTAATCGGGAGTAGCGATATATGAAAACTGCCGAGATCCCGTGGGGTTTAAACGGGGCGAAACAGACAAATTACACGGGGCAGGGAAGCGTTTCTCCCGGGTATCCCTTGAACCCGCCGTGGGTGAGGTGGGGCAGAGGCAGCTCCGAGGAAGCGAAACCGCCGTCGGAGCGATTACGCAGCAAAAAAATCATCACGGAAACGCAGACCTGAACCTCTCCGCGCCAGTGAAAATACCCGGAGTGACCGCCCGTATAGAACATCCGACTTCCACTTCCTCATGTTCCCAGATGTTTCTTGCGCTCCACCCGCCTCGAGGGCGGGCGCCACCGCCTCTCCTCCCAAAGAGCGGGACTGCCCCTCTCAGGCCCCGCCGGCCGCTCCCGGGCGGGACAGGGCGCGGTGCCTGTGCCCGGTGCCGGTGCCGCCCGGG
>WEIV01015434.1:300960-319561 GCA_013390005.1 Calyptomena viridis
GCCCGGGAGGGACGAGGCGCGGCCGGCCTGTGGACTCAGCGGTGTGCCTGGGCCTCGGCCCTTGCCCCGGTCTCGGTGATTTTTATCCCCGTGAAGTGGCGTCGCCTTCGTGGCTGTAGGAGTTGTTAAAGTTCTACCTCGGGAAGGACTTCGTGCCGTGGGGAAGAGGCGCGGTGCTGTGCCCGCAGGACCCCACGTCCCTGAGTGAGGGGCTGGCGGGTCGCTCCACAGCTCTGCTGGAGCTGCAGTTCCAGACAGGCCGAGTCCTCTTTCCGCGGTGCGGACTGGAAGTGCCGTAAGCAGTGATGAGCAGCACTGGAGCCAGGCTTGCCATTTCCTTTGTGTGCCTTTGGAAGAATGTGCTGCTTCATGCAGGGTTCAAGCAGCACCTGTGCGGCCAAGGGCAGGGGATTTCCATGGTTTCGATACCAGCTGTTGGACTGGAAACTCCCGTGAGAGGGTTATAGCTGAAGAGAGCAGGGGTAGGAAGCAGGAGCTTCAGGGGCAGAAGCCTCTTTTCTAGGCCTTAAGAGAGGGCATAGAGAAAAGTATAAAACCTTCATAGTTACCAGACTGTAAATGCTAACTTAGCCTTTATTTGGAATCTTAGCACTTTGTCTCTTGGCTTTGGTGGCATATAGGATCTTGTGTGTAAACAGAAAGAGCCTTCACTTTGTCTTCTGTCTCTGCTTGCTGGTGAACTTGTACATTGCAGTTGTTAACGGGAACTGTACCTGCTTTGTGCTTATCCTGCATCCCTGAGGTTCTTCATATTAATTAGAAGCAGTCAATACTCCTGCTTTGAAGTATTGGAGTTAAAACACAGCAGTACAGTTGTTTTCTGTTACAATCCCTTCTGCTGATAAGTTAGAAAGTAGTAGCATGACCAGAAGCAGAAACATATTCAATTCAGAATGCCAAAAAAGCAGCCCCCAAGCTCTTGAAATGCTAATGAGTCACGGGGGACAATAAATCAAACTTGTAGCAGGAGAGGTTTCTTTAGATATATGTGAGGGACTTTTGACTCATCTAATACCAGACTTCATGACCGTAAGTAGGATGTGAAGAAACAGAAAGTTCAGCATTTAGTCTAGTGGCAGGACCAATCAGAGTTTGAGGTTTTTTTTTTAAGTAAGCTCTTAGTGACTTGATTTAGGAAGATAAAGGAAGATATGAAAAGAAAACTTAACATGCTAAGTGTTCAGTAAAGATCAGTTCTGAATGTGTCAGAGAATGGAGAGCTATTAAATCAAAGGAGGTCTAACGTTATAGAAGTTATTCAGTCAAATTATTATCATTTGAATATTAAAACTGAATGATACTTTGTGCCTTAAAAGTGAAGACTGCTGAAAAGGGTATAGACTTTGTTGTTATTACAAAAAATATTCTTTTGACAAAAAAAGTGTAATAGTATACTATGTTTTGCCACTGAGTATGTACCCTGGGATTAATGTTGGCATAATTAGATCTGTCATTTTAGGAGTGAAAAACCCCAGACCTTGAGAATCCCTTAGTTACTTGCTGATTTGGGGGTTTTCTTAATATCCACTGATTGATATTGAGGCTCATCTGCCACAGACTTGTCTTTTTGCTTTGTTTTTACCCATTGACCTTCATGCAAATTTAATTAGAAAATAAGAAGGCAAAGAAAAGGAGCTGATCTCGTATGTAAACTACCTGATCTTTATCATTTTGGGAAACTTAATTCAGTCTCAGGCTGCTAATTTTTTTTTGTACTTGAATAGACATCAGTGAAAAAATTCTGTGCACTTACTATCTGCTTAGGAAGGACTAGTTATGTTTCTGTCTTGGTATGAGTCTAATGAATGTTGCTTTGAAGTAAATAACAAAACACAGCTTTACTGGTAACATGTGAACTGGCTTGTTACAAGCAGGGTTTTAATTATGAGGAATTGTTTAATCTGAAGATTTTACAAATCATTTACTGAGCAGGCTCTGTGTTATTTCTTTGCATCCCCTTTACCATACCTTCTGTGTTTGTGTCATAGATAGCTCTTTGGCATCCACAGTAATTGCCAGCTGGGAGAAATTACCTTATTCTACTATAATAAATTGACTTGTCAGAGTTAACCAAGAATTGGAAGGATTTGGGGTGGGGTGTTTCTGGTTTAGATTTGACATAAAACCTTTTATCCCTTCTAGAGGCATTGAGAACTTTATCTAGATTTTACAAGTGGCGTTGCTGCATGACTGAGTTTTTATTTTCAAGTCAGGGCTTTGCATTGTGTCATTGCATTCTATGTGCTACGTGTCATTGCCTGGATGCTCTGGGACAGCTTTGCAAGAAACTTCACATCTCACATGAGTGAATAGCTAAATGAAAGTATGAAGTCTGGTGTTTTCAAAGTCATGAGAATACATGTGTGTCGACAGCATAACACAGGTAGGATGAGGAACAGTGCAAGGGATGGGCAGGTGGTGCTGTGGTGGCTGCTGTGGGGCTTCTGCTGCTGTCACCTGGTGCACCAGGGAGCTCTCTGAAAGTGCCAGTCGCCTTCAGGTAACAAATGCGTGCAGGAAATTCTGTCATACCTCTTCCTCAGTAGTTACAGGAAAAGCTTCTTTGTTGGAGTATCAGTTAGCAGTTTCCTGTAAATTAACACAGGCACATGCAGTGTCCCCTGCCAAGCTGAGGAAAGACTGCTGCTGTAGGACCCTCCCCTGGTCCAGTTGCCATTTTGCTCTTGAGATTCTTTAGATTTAGGAAGCTGCATATTTGATTTTAGAGCCTTTTGCCTGATTGCAAAATCAGTGCTTTAATGAAACCAAAAGAGAAAGGGTATTCACCTACAGCTCCTGCTGTTTTGGCAAGCAGGAAAATCTGACAGTTTAATGTTTTGTTTTAATAATTTTAATAATTTTAATTTAATCAAACTTTTTTTTTTCCTCTTTCTTTTGAATCTGTGAAGACCCTAGTATCTGACACTTCATATTTCAGGAAGGGTGGGGAAGCCAGGCTGTCTCTCTGGAAATTATGTGACTACCCAATGTGACGTTTTAGAACAGAGAGAAATGTCCCTTTATTTCTTGCAGTAGTAGTTGGTGGTTCTAGCAAGTAGGTGAAAGTACTTGTGTCAATTGTGACTTTTATCTAACTCATGTAAAAATAACTTTTTGTGAGTACTTAGTCCAGCTCCTTTACAGTTGTACTGAAATGCAACTTCTAGAGCCAAAGGGATTTAAAAGATCTGTATTCATATCTGCCATGTCTGCTCTTTGGTATAGGTACAGAATAATGGAAGTCAATTATAGGTCTTGATTATCTTTAGAAGACCTTGTGCACATTTTTTTGACTCTTTTCTGTACTTTTCGTTACTTTATTGTTTAAACACTGTACAACATAGTAAAGGGAT
The DNA here is from genome assembly GCA_013390005.1 of Calyptomena viridis. Classification (NCBI taxonomy): domain Eukaryota; kingdom Metazoa; phylum Chordata; class Aves; order Passeriformes; family Eurylaimidae; genus Calyptomena; species Calyptomena viridis. The sequence goes on from WEIV01015434.1 coordinate 304,335, forward strand.
TATAAAGCTTTCACTTTTCCAGCTGATTTTTCCGACAAAGTTTGGGGAGTACAGACCTTAAATGCAGAGAGGTGTTGTGTCTATAGCATTAGTTTGGATTGTTGGACTTGGTTTTGTTTCCATATTTCACCTCTTATTTCTCTACTTGGTTGTTCTCATTCTGCATGTCTTTGGAGTTATGGTTGGGGTTTGGGTTTTTATTTTTTCTGCTAATTAAAATAAGTCCCTTTCATGTATTTTACTAAAATATAATTCACTATATTGACCTTTTTGTTTTTAAGGTACAAAAGAAAACTGTCTAATCAAAGAGCAGAAATGCAGAGCACTTCGAATTACCTCTGGCTGTTGTCTGACATTCTAGGACAGGGAGCTACTGCAAATGTTTTCCGAGGGCGACAGAAGGTTTGTGAGGAATTACTAATCTGAGTAACACATAAACTTAATTTTTTTTGTATGTGAATACCTTCATGAAGTCCACAAGATTTAGGCCTAAAGTGAATGTATCTGTGTAATTATTGATACTTAGTTCTTAATTTTTAATATTTGTCCATTGAATTAGAGTTCTGTAGTTATTTTGTAAGATTGGTTTTAACATTGAATTATTTGTCCTTGTAAAATATTAATTGTTATTAATTCTTCATTCCTTTACTCTTCAGTTTTATGGAAAAAAATTATCCTTGTTTAAAAATTCAAATAGGAATAAAAGACCAACAGTGTTTATTACGTAATTCTATGATGTATATCTTTGTTAAATTGTCTTTTCGTTGTTTTTCTCTGTTCTTTTAAAACCTGTTTTGGTGATTTTTATGATTTTGTACTGTAAGTGAAATATTCTTATGATATTGGATGAATTTGTTGTTAGTCCTTGTAAGTCAATGAGTTGATGTTTAGGACACCATCTTGGTGACATGCCTTGAGTAATCAGTACAAAACAGTACATTTTTTTGCCATATTAATGATACACTGACATGTACGTTGCAACCTTAGTGAAGAGGCTAAAGTGATCTGATGTGTGCAGGTCATTCTATTCCTGTGAATTTCACAGTATGTCTCACAAAATGAAGATCAATGTGGTTGTGAAAGTGTGTTTCCTGATAGTAATGATAATCTGTGTGAAGTCAGTACAAAGTGATTCATAAGCTGTAGTGTTCCTATGTTCCACATTTAAGTGTGAAGCAACACTAAACAATAATTTAGCAGTTAATGTGCTTTCCTGGGTGAATGAATTTCAAGACAGAATGACTCCTCTGTAAAGCTTGTGGTTTCATGGTTGCATCTCTCACCGCCCTCACTGGTTTGAGCCTGTGACCAGCAGAGAAAGCATTTACCTGGGCACCAGTAGCACATGTAAGTGTGCTGTGCAGCACACCTCGTCTAAGCACAGAAAGGCTTTGTCCTTAGAAAGAATCTCTTGCACGAGACTGCTAGTAAGCTTATTCCTAGAGTGGGCACAGGGAGGTACTTTATCCTCAGAGGGACAGGAGTTGCATCTTCAGCTGGTGCTGTGGGTGCCTGAGCATGTTGTTCCCACTTGGGAACTTGAGACTGATTAAGCTCATGACTCTGCTTCTGATTATTATGCGGGTTTGAACTGCTCTGGGATTTTGCATGAGTGGTACATAGTGATTGAAACTGCCTTCTTTGAAGAGACAAAATACTAGTTTATCAGTATAAACAGAACAGTATAGAGAAAGAGAGCAACATTCAACTGCTTGAAATTGTCTCTTAAGCAAGCCAAGATCCTCAACTCAGGTGTGTTCGTGCCTCTGATTAATTTGTGTAAGTGACTTAGCTCTTGCTGGAAAAATATTTTTTAGCTAAGTTTATGGGTAATTCTTAAGTACATAGCCTTTATTATGCTAACTATTCTGTTTTTAAAAGCACTTAGATTTTGTGAGCTAATGAGTTTCCATTCTGCTAGTCAGTTTGCTTCTAGTCTATATTAAACTAAAACAATGTATATGAGGGTTTTTTTGTAGAATCTTAATTTTCACCTTAAAAGAATATTTTAAAATATTTCTAGTCTGGTTATGCTCATATGCACAACAGAAGATCTCAAAGTGCTTGGATAATGTCTAAAAAATTTACAATTTTTTGCTTCTGTTTGATTAATTGTTTGTTTTGAACAGAAAACTGGGGATTTATATGCAGTCAAAGTATTTAACACTCTAAGTTTCCTTCGTCCTGTGGATGTTCAGATGCGAGAGTTTGAAGTATTGAAGAAACTAAATCATAAGAACATTGTCAAATTGTTTGCCATCGAAGAAGAGGTAATGAATTGTTGTAGTTGTGATCTGAGATACATGGAAGTAACCGCAGTAGCTGTTTGTTTTATCCTTGGCTGGAGAGCACATAGTTAAATTTTTAAAGAATGGTAACATATATGGTGATACAAATGCTCCAACCCAATCACTGGCATTTTTTTTGTTTTCTTTCTTTTTTGTTGCTGTTGAAAAAATGTGCTTGCTTTCAGTAGGTGAAACACCTTCAGTGTTTAGGCACAGTTACGATTCTTCATCTTAAGCAGCCGCTGTCCTAAGCTTTATCTTGAATTAGGATTTTTAAGCTATATACACATATGAATATTTAGTACATAGTGATAGTTTCAGATGTTTCAATAATCCTGACAATTTTACGCTTTTGCTTTGCAACCAACGAGAATAATGACATTAGACATGTGAAAGTGTATAATGGTATAAATTGCAGTAGTTGAGCTGAAACTGAGTGATCAGTTGAAATGATCTAGATACTGAGATTAGTAACAAGTAAAGAAGGATGATTGGCACTTTTGGCTCTTCTGGTGTGTGTTTCTCACTTGTCCACCTATCAGTGTTGTCAACTTGCTAAGTGCCTGTAACTTGAGGCTTTCTTAGCTATGTCTCCTCTCCAGTTTGGAATACATGAAACAATATACAAATCCACCTGTACTTCTTTTGAAGAAGATCACCTGAAGGGGTTACAGATTTTCTTTTTCTTTTCTTTTTTGAGAGTAAGACCTTGTGGTTATATGTAATTTCTGACATTGGTGCCAAGTAGTCCAACAGAATCTTTTTTAATTTTTTTCCAGACAACGACTAGACACAAAGTACTAGTTATGGAATTTTGTCCATGTGGGAGTTTGTACACAGTTTTAGAGGAGCCGTCTAATGCCTTTGGTTTGCCAGAGTCTGAGTTCTTAATTGTTTTGAGAGATGTGGGTATGTAGACTTTGCTCTTTAGTCTTAATTTGTTGACTGCAACAAACTCATACTTGTTTTGTTTTATCTTGAAACAGCAAGAGATGAATTTAAATGACTCTCAACTAATTGAACAAATTAGTATGGTCATATGGAATCAGATCTTTTATTTATGTCTACATTGGTATAGGTAGCTGCATTAAGAAGCCATTTCTGTGTAAAGCAGTGATATAGTTCTTTTTTCATTCTTTGTTTCAAGATTATTTTTCACATGTTGAAGCGACTTCTAGTGATAATTAATTTCAGAAGAGTAAATTAGAAAAATAATATGGTTTACCTGTGTTTACCTGTTACAAAATTTTCCCATATTACTTTATCATAAAGATGTTACTGAGAGCAAGAAGTACTATAATTTTGCTGTTTGGAGGGGAGAAAAGCAACCTCTAGTTGTGGTCTTTTTGTTAATGGACTGTCCCTTCTCATTCCCATTTCACAATGAGAAAGTAAGGACATCTTCCTAGCATCAGTTACAATTCACTGTTTGCATAGTCTGTGTCAAAACATGAATTCTGTATTTATTTTTTTTAATTGAAGTGGCTGGGATGAATCATCTCCGTGAGAATGGAATTGTGCACCGTGACATCAAACCCGGCAATATAATGCGTGTTATAGGTGAAGATGGTCAGTCTGTTTACAAACTCACAGACTTTGGTGCTGCAAGAGAACTTGAAGATGATGAACAATTTGTTTCTCTCTATGGCACAGAAGAGTATTTAGTAAGCCCATATGATTTCATTTTCTGTTGAAGACGTGTATGAAGTCTGGCACCCGTTGTGATTGAATAGGTGAAGGTCAGGCTGCTGGGAATTAGTATTTAAATCTTTGTATTATAATTGTTTTTATAACTCTCCTCGGGACTTTTTCACCTTGGGTCATGCCATCTTCTGCTGAATACATTAGCCTTGAAATAATTTCCAGGTCCAACTTCCGCTGTTGCTTTTTGTGAAAGGAGGAACATGATATTTTAGTTATGAATGTCTTTGCATTTATCTCTGCAGTTATTTCTTAGTTTGTGATTGAACTACTTGGATGATGTTAGGTGTAGTTAAGATTCACTTGACACCTTAGTTAAACAAAGAGAGGCAGGCAGAGAAATATCAAGATAAGCACCTTAGGCATGACTTTCTTCCTGCCATGTTTGCCAACATGTGCATTGTAACTGATACTCTCTTCTGCTATGGATCTTTTTTCAATTTTTTTTCTGTCATTTCAATATCATCTGGAGGAGTACTGACTTTCTCCTCTTCTTTAGTGGTGTTTTATCCTAATAGTCACTGTTTAGCTGAATTTTAAATTTTTTTTGCAAACTTTTTAATAAAAGTGACTGTCATACCTCAAACATTCTAGTGATATTTTGTCAGAATAGCTTAAGCAAATTCTGCGATACAAGCCAACTTTGCTTTTTGATTAGAGATGAAAGTTTAGAATAAGAGTATCTTTCAGTGAAAGGATAGATCGTAGTTTTACTCTTTAAAGCAATTCTAACTTTTTTTGTTTTGTCTTTAGCATCCTGATATGTATGAACGAGCAGTTTTGAGAAAAGAGCATCAGAAAAAGTACGGAGCAACAGTTGATCTGTGGAGCATAGGGGTGACCTTTTACCATGCTGCAACAGGGAGTTTGCCTTTCCGACCTTTTGAAGGACCTCGTAGAAACAAGGAAGTGATGTAGGTAATTTAGAAGGAGAATTTTATCTGTTGATAAATTAAATCTGTCCATGAAATGCTTTTTAACAAAAAATCCTACAGACATGTAGTAAAAATTAAAACAGTGAAAATATTTAAGGAAAAAGGTTCTTTAAATTTGTTGTGGTATAGCCCCAGCAGGCAACTGAGCATCATGCAGCTGATCAGTCGTTCCTCCATAGTGGCATGAGGAAGAAAATTGGAAGGGTTAAAGTGCTAAAACTAGCGGGTTGAGTTAAAGACAGTTTAATAAGTAAAAAAATCTCACAATAAACAGCAACCATTGTCCCTTAAACCCAAAGGGAAACAAAAGCAGGAAAAACAAGTAATGCTAAAAAACCTCAGTTGCTCATGGCAAGCCAAGTGATGCCCAGTCATTCCCTGAACAAATGCCACGCTAACAGATTCCACCCACCCTGCCTGAGCTTCTGTTGCTCAGCAATATGGTATGGAATATCCCTTGGCCTCAGCTGTCCTTTCTGTGTCCCTTTCCAACATCTTTCCTGACCCCAATCTACTCACTGGTGGGGCAGTAGAAAGGTAGAAAAGGCCTTGATGCTATGTAGGCACTGCTCAGCAGTTACTAAAAACATGCCTGTGTTACTGTTTCAGTTACAGGTTTAAAGCACAGTATCGTACATGACTGTGAAGAAAATTAACTGTATCCCAGCCAAAATCAGTACAAACACCCTGCTTCAGCAAGGATTTTACTGTGTGGCACCTTAAGAGCTAAGCATCAGAGCTCCCCCAAAAGACTGATGTTTTTCCACACCTCTCTCCTTCAGCATGGCACTATGCTGGTGTGTTGCAGTGTGGTGTATATAACTTGGACATTCAGGAAAAATTGTACTATTCTGAAATGGGGTTTCAGTGCTGCAAATTTTTATTGTCCTTTAAATGATTGTCTTCTCAGGCAGTCTTGGAATGCCTGCATTACTTATGAGACTGACATTTGAGTAGTACAGTTGTGGACTGCAGCTGAAGATAACAGGCTAGCCCCTAAATGGGAAACAGAAGTTGTGTCTATGATGTGATGACTGTATTTGATTCCTGTTTCATCTTAGTCTAGTTCTATTTTGTTGTTTTGTGTGTTGCATTTAAAAAATAAAGCAAAGTGGTACTTGGGAGTGCTAACACACCAATAACATCTCCCTTCTAGGACTTCTTGTAAATCTGACTCCAGTTTTCTTAGTTAAAGAGATCACCCATCTTGTGATCTTCCCACAGGCATTCTTGTTGTAGCTGCTTGAGTGATAAGCAAAGAACATATGCTTTGTATGTACCTTGTCCTCCAAAAAGAGAAATTTTCTGTTGCAAAAAGCCTGTTGCTCCTGTTTAATTTCATGAGAAATCTGAGAAATACTGTCCTGTGCAGTACAAAGTTAAACAGTGCTGAATTGTATCCAGATTTCTAGATGTTTCTTCTCCATTCCCAGCCACTTTTATGGTAGCTAAACTTAATCTCTAGTTCTGGAACATGCTAGAACTTAGTAATTTTCATGTCTAAAGTGAACTAAATTGACTTTGATTAATTAACACTTGTGAAAAACTTTGATTCCCTTCAGTGTGCTGGAAATCTAAATTTTTCCCCAAGCCTGAGGTAGACAAAGTTGCTTCTCCAGCATAGCTTTTTGATTTTTGCTCTTTTAGCACTTTCCTGTCAGCTTATAAGTGAAATTTCCTAATTATTGCACCATCTACAAATTTAGGCCAACCTGTTGTTTAGATTTATACTATTACTGCCCCTTTGAGGATTAGTTACTAGACATATATATGTATAAGAGGTAGTAGTTGAAGTCTCTATTATTTTTGTAATGTGTTGCAGGTATAAAATAATCACTGGAAAACCTTCAGGGGCTATTTCTGGAATACAGAAAGCAGAAAATGGACCAATTGAGTGGAGTTGGGAGATGCCTGTTTCTTGTAGTCTTTCAAAGTAAGTTTGAATTGTTCACAAAATGTTTCAGTGCTACTTGTTTGGGCTTTTCCAGTTATTTTATCAGGATTGTGTCTTTGGACCAGAGATCTGACGCACTTTTTTCCTTGAACTTTTCAGTACATTGGTACAGTCTGATATTGAGTTATCAAGTGTTTTTTTCTTCCTGTCTGTTCAGATAGTTTTATGATTCCTAATTTACAAATGTGCACCTGAGAATCTAAGTAGTATGAGTGGAAGAAAGATTATTAGTGTATTTTCTCCACCTTCAGGAACAAGTATGAAGAATCAGTGACTTTGACAGCCCTCCTTTCTTGCAAGAATGTGACTTCAGACATGACAAAGATTAGGCAGTAGGAAGGAAATGATAAGAAAACAGCTCAGAGGCTTTCTTTTTACTAGGAAAAAAGTCACATCAGCATGTTTTAACATTTAGTATCCTTCAAATTTTATCATATTTTTGCTTCATATGTCCATAATATTCAGTAAGAAGAGCCATGGAAGATCTAGTCTCAATCTGACCTTGAAAATACCTCCCATAATCCATTTACCTAATTATCTTTCAGAGACTTCCTCAGTACTTTAAAGTTACTACTCTTTCATGGTAAAGGGGAAAGTAGGTTGTTCTGCAATCAGACTCTAGAAACAAACTTTTCTGAAACCCAAATATGTAGTTCCATAAGGGTTGTAGAGTCAGTCTGGTTTAGTACAGGTGAGTTTGAGCACAGCATCCACTGACCTCTAAAGGGGTTATCAGTGTGCTTGCAGGCCACTGGAGCTGGCTTCAAAATGTTAGCAGTTTTATGGCTGGATTCAGGTTTGATATGTACATAATGTTAAAACTTGGAGAAAATTGTTCATGGTAACACAGGAGTAGGATGCATAAAGTTCTTTCCAATTCAGATGCTCATGGTAGAAATGTAAGAAATTAAAGCTGACCTTTCTCTTAGAATAGTAATGAGTGTAAGGCAATAGCTGCACATTTTTCTTTGCAGCAGTTGAGCTGCATGTGTGGAGTACATCAGGATGAATTCTCAGTGTTGACAATTTAAATAATGAATCTTTGCTAACCCAGCTGATTTTGATTGAAAGCAACATACTGTGCTCACACAGGCAGCTCTGGCAGCAAACCATAAATGGCAGTACCTTCCTTCAAAGTGATGCACTGTGGTAAGTGCACATGTGGGGTGAGCTGGGTAAAATACTACAGCACTGGTGAAAGATGACCTCAGCTCTGCAGTGTAGACTTTTTTAATTTCGTGTCATTTTTGCAGTGTCTGTGAACTTTGCCAAATACCAAGAAAACATATTTGATAGTTGAACCTAAAAAGAAAAGAGATGAAGTATGTGTATTAATGAAAAACAATGGATATTACCATTAAACATTTTATTGCTCAGTGGAGGGGAAAAAAAAGACACTGGCCTATTCTTCAAGGGATGAGAGATTTGCGTTCATGAGACAAGTCAAATGAAGTATTGCAATTGGTTACAAGGTGAAAAGTTCCAAGTTGTCTTATCTTTTCCTGGTGTCCTCTAGGGGTCTGCAAGTACTGCTCACACCTGTCCTTGCGAATATTCTTGAAGCAGACCAGGAAAAATGCTGGGGATTTGACCAGTTTTTTGCAGAGACAAGTGACATACTGCACCGAATAATAATCCACATCTTTTCATTACAGCAGATGACCTTGCACAAAGTTTATATTCACAACTATAATACGTAAGTATTCTCTCTCTCTGTTCTCGTTACTTTGCTCTTTTTCAGGCTGACAGCACTCAGATCACCAGTGCTACAAATTGAGTAGCCTTTCATTGGCAGTTTATCTCAAGAAGTGAAGGATGCATTTCTTCTGTGGAGCCACAGTGCATAGAAGCATGTTGGCAAAAAATAAAAATAAAGTCATTTAGGGTCAAATCAACTGATCTTAAACTTGGTCGTATTTAGTGACAGAACACAGACTTATCCTTGACTGGTTGGCAATGTGTCTGTTTTCAGAGTGGAGACCTACTCATCCCACATTTGTATATATTACTTATTTACAAAGTGGCTTTCTAGAGACTTTGTTCAGGTCTTGCTTTTCATAGCTAGTCCTCAAAAATACAAAATGCATATCATCTCTGTCTGATGTAAAACTCTTACAGGGGTTCGAAGTGGAAATTGGTACAGTTTAGGATCCTGAGTTATATGGGGTTCATTTTATGGCCATTGAATGCTGATGTTAAAAGCTTTAAGGTATAGAAATACCTTTTTGCTGCCTTATTACAGATACGTTATTTCATCAAATGTGTAGATACAGTTCTGGCCTTTTCCAATAAGTTTTCTATTCTGTCATTTTGTATTTTGAGAGAGCCCAAATACTGTTTTGTAGAGAAATCTTGCTTGTAGCTCAAGTTGCTCTTTTTACTTTATTTTGTAAAATTTATTTTGTTATTATTTATGGTTATATATACTGTAGCTGTAGCATTAAAAAGTGGTAGTGTAGTAGTGCTGCAAAGGAGGCAAATTGGCCTTTCCTTTTAGTGTACTTAAGGTTTCTCTTATTTGTGGGAGGTTTTGTTTGGTTGGTTTTGGTTTTTTTGTTGTTGTAGTGCTGGGGTTTTGGGGTTTTTTGGGGGTGGTCAGGGTCTGGTATTATAAATTCTTATGCCTTGTATCCATTGATTGCTGGAAACAGAATTCCAAAGTATCTTTGATCTTCCTTATCACTGCTGTTTTAGGAAATAATCTTGCTGTCTGTTAGCTTACAGGCCGAATTTAATTTTTTTAATGTTTTTGATATGTAAAACACCAGACTTTTATTTTGGAGAGACCATCTATTTCTTTTGAAGAAAAGGGTGTGCCTAAGAAAACCTAAGTATGCTTCCTTCCTCTCATCTGGTGTTTCGTTTTTTTAATTGACCTTCAGACCAGAGCAAGTTTGTTTACACAGACGTGCTTTGGTGGAAAAACAGAGGTAGAAAGGAAGTTTGATATTTTGCAGGAAATAGCATTTATTTTTGTGATAGGGCAACCTGCAGCCTTAGGCAGTTTGCTGCTTTTTTTCTACTTACAAGTCAAATGCTTTTTGTGAAAAACCAGTTCTTAATTAATCAGAAGTAAAAGCAGTTTTTATTTAAGTAATACAAAACCTAAATTGTTGAACTATTGTAGTGAGTCTAACTACTACCAAATGCATTGTTTGTGTTACAGAGCTGCTATATTTCATGAGTTGGTCTACAAACAGACAAAAATACCATCTCAGAATCAAGAACTGATATATGAAGGTCGGCATTTAATACTAGAGCCTGGCAGATTGGCACAGCACTTCCCCAGAACAACTGAGGAGAATCCTATCTTTATAGTGAGCAGGGAGGCTGTGAACATTGTTGGATTAATCTATGAAGAAGGTATATGAAAGTAATTTTCCATTTCTTATAGCTATCTTTTGTAAATAGGTTATTTAATTAATTAGTTTATGTTTGTTATGTCTTAGAAATAGGATTGGAAATTTTTCTTTGTTGATATCTGAAGTTCTAAGAATGCAGTCCAATGTTTTTCAAAACTGCTGAGTATCCAGAACATTATTACACAAACAGTAGGTGCTTGTAATGTTCCGAGTGTTTTGAACCTGAACATTTGTGTGTTAAGATGTAGTGCTGCATATGGAGTTTTGAGGTTTGTTAAGCATGACACTTTTAACAAGTAGAAAGGTTTATTATAGAAAGTAATTCAAAGTTGACTCTTTTGTTCCATTACTAAGTGGAAAATCAAGTTTTGCTTTTATTTGTCATGACTGTGATTAGCTTTTTTTGTTCACAGAGGAAGTTTTAGCAATGTACATTTGCTCAGAAGATAAGGTAATGCCATAACAGAAAAAAAAAGAAGTCAAGGTTTTGAATTTCCATTTAGCATTGAGAGGCTTATAGAGTGGCCTATCCCAGAGCCCTTTTTATATATGGTGAACTGGAGGACACAGCTTCAGTTGAGAGGCCAGTGTTGCTTTGGTCAATATGTCCTAAATGCTGACTGCTCAAGCCAGCTGGCACTCACACAGAGGTGCTGAAGAGTGGGGGTAGGTGAGCTGTCTGTGGAAGGATCAACGGGGCCTTTATATTGTGTCAGAGCCTTCTGGAGGAGTCGATGAGCATGAGAACAAAGGAGATTCAGGCGATAGAGGCTACAGGGAATTCAAAAAAGCTCTGGTGAAATCCTGCCCTTAAGAGTCTCAATGAAACTAAGAAACCATGAGAGAAAGGGAATGGTCTCCCATGGGGACAAACATAGGGCTGAAGAGCAGAACTGAGCAGTTGGTGTTCCCGGTGGAGGGAGGTCGCTGCTGGAGGCCGGTGTGAGATTTGTGCTGTGTTCAAAAGTGGGTCTGGAAAAGGAAGTGAAGGAAAGTTTGCAGAAGACACCAAGTTATTTAAAACATTTAAGACAAAGGCTGTTTTGAAGGTGTGCATGAGAACCAAGAACCACATGATATTAAAAGGTATTGCAGTAACAGATTAGATTAAAACCCATGATAAAAACTGTACAGGGTGGGGAGGGAAAACAGTCTGAACTTTTGAAGTCTCTTGTGGAAAATAAGAAAATACAGATACCTGTTTTATGTTGCAGTTTTACTTCCAAAAGTACATCAACGTTATGATTTGGATGGAGATGCCAGTATGGCTAAAGTGAGTAATTATGATTTTAGTTTATATACCTGTCTCAGATAATGATACTGAAATGACAGCTACTTGATTTTCACATGAATAATGTTAATAGAACTATTTTATATGATAATGAGGAAAATATATTTGTTAACAAAGGATTTAAAAGTATATTAAGCCTTACTTTGTGTACAAAGTACGTTGTGTATTTTTTAAAAAACAAATCCAAAGTCCAGTCTTCTAAGTTCCAAGTGTTCTGTTACTGCATAATTCAGTGTTAGGGGAAAGGAGCCTGACACTGTGGAGTCCTGAAGTTAGCTAGAAGATTCATAACATCATCTGTGATGATGCAAAATTTGTTACAAAAAGAACTTTCATCTTTCTCTCAATAGTGAGGAGTCTCTAGGACTCTGCAGAAGGATGGAATTTCTTTACCTCTTAGAAAGTTTCAGACTCTGTGGGAGACAAGAAAAGGATGTTTAATTCTTTTGGTTATTTTTGTAAAACTATTGAATGTAGGTACAGCTGTGCTTGACTTTGTGATCACCATTTATACTATATATATGAAATACTGCTGAGGAGCCTTGTATTCAGGCATAGTAGTCTATTTAAATACATATTATTAAATATGTCTCTTTAAATACCAGTGTGCCTTAAAATTAACAAACAGAAAGGCATCAATTGATGCTAATTATTTAAAATAGCATAAATTGTAATTTCTGTAATTTTGTTTGCAAGTCTAAATAATGTAGCAAGTTTATAAGTGGAATTAGGTAAATTAAGAAAGTCCCTAGCTTTAGAATTTAAGGATGTGTCAGTTTTTACAAGTTTCTTTAATGTACATGTTTAATTCCTAAACTATTGAAGAAATGTACTTGTGACTTTCCAGAAATTGAAGTAAATCCTAAGTGGTGTTATTTTTGTTTGTGAGACTTGTTTTCATCCCTCACAGATACTTCAGCATAATTGGAAAAACTCACTACCATGTTTAGCTCTGCCTCCATAATGACTGTTTGGTTATCTCTTGACTAAAGTTTAGGCCAAACTATGCTTTTTAAATTACCATCCTCATGGTGCTCTTTATTTTATTAATCTCTGTTGCTATGTTGTGATGTGCTAACTTGAAGCAATTGTTAAGACAATGCCAGATTAGTTCTTATGTAGTTTGTTTTTTCCCTCAGGCTGTGACAGGTATTGTATGTTACGCCTGTAGAGTTGCCAGTTCTTTGCTACTTTACCAGGAGCTGATGCGAAAAGGGATACGATGGCTAATGTAAGCAATTGATTGCATTTCATTGTGCCTTTTTCTTTCTTTCTTTTTTTTTTTAATTGAGGAATGCCTTGATTATCAATACATAATTCTGTGATCTCTTGATATCTTGGGCGGTTTTCTTTACTCCTTGAATATGAATAGGCTTTCTGATTTTTTTCCTTCTTTTGGTCATTAAGAAAACAAAAATATTTTTTTCTGCCAATAAATTTAAGGTATTTGTAAATTCACTTTCTTCTTTGGATAATTTAAGTCTAACCTCTAGTAACGTGCAGGGACAATTGAACAGCTTGCACAAGGTATTTTTATATGAGGATTATGGTAATGCATCTCTAACTGAAAGCAATTCCTACTGGCAGCTATCATTGCAGGTATATTATTGTATTACTGATTGCTGGTAGGATGGCAGTTGAATACTTTTGTTATAGACTAATGCTTCACCTTTTTAGTGAAATAATCAAGGATGATTACAATGAAATGGTTCATAAAAAGACAGAGGTTGTCATCAAGCTGGATTTCTGCAGCAGAAACATTGAGAAAGCTGAGAAAATGTGAGTAGAAGCACTACACCAAATGCATTAATTTTTCATTATCATTTTTAGTGACAATAGTATTACAAGTTATGTTAATTTGCAGAGGTTTTGAATATAAAAATTAAATTTGAATCAGCATGGATTTTTTGATGGCAATGACTTAAGCAGATTTAGTCAATATGCTTTTACCCAAATTACAGTGTTAATTTTGCTGCTTAAGCTAGTGAGAACAAGTAATTACTATTGAGTAGTAATTGTATGTGTTCTTTTTCTCCTTTCTTGTCTGACTCAGCTCATTTGCTATTGTTGACTCTAGAAGCTATAGTAAAGCCTGGACAAAGAATCAAGTAGCTTTCCTTTCATTAGTGCTTTTGTCACTGAGTTCAGTTATGTATGACTTTAAATACTGCCCCTTTCGCAGTTTTAAGACTGTAGCATTTTCTGCATGGAAGGAATTTTAATGTTGAAATGTAACAGAGCAAACAAAACCACCCCCCACCCAGGGGAAAAAAAAAAAAGGTAAACACCCCCCAGAAAACAAAGCTGCATGAGGATATCACTGGATCACAGTGAATGCATGTGTAGGCATGCCAGAAATAAACTGACTTTTATGGAGTTAGCAAAGGACATGTCCTCTTGTTTGTCCGTCCTTTTCAAGGCTCTGCTTTGAAGCATGACAATAGAAAGTTTTTATTTGAAAGAGTAAATGAAGTATTAAACTTGAGCAAAGTATGTATTTTTGAAAGCAGTCGAGCTAGTTGTTACTGTGTTTTTAAAAATAAAATGTACCTGAGACTCAACAGAAAAAATATTGTCTCGAATAATTTATTTGGCACTTGAGCTACAGTCATGTGGAAAGTATCAATATGAACAGATGGTCTTACTGTCCTAGCCTTTAAACTTTTAGTAGCACAGCCTTTCCAGTAAGTTTCCTAAGAAAAGCATTTTGGTGCACTGAAGTATTAGTTTGCCATGTGTCATTGACTACTTTAAGTAACTTTAGTTTAGTAACATTTGAAAAATTATTTGATTAAACTAAATAGTCCTCCACTGCCTGTGAAATACAAGTAATGAGACTAGAATAAAAAATTTAAGAATGGAAGTTAGAAATTTCTTTTTGACAGTTCCAACGTAGGAAAAAAATTCACGGAATTTTTTTTCAAATCTAAAATGTTTCCATTATTAATGACCATGTGAGGTTGTCAGTATTTCATGGTGGTTGTTTGTCAGAGACTGTATTTCATATACAAGAAAAGGCAGTCACTGTTACAATACAGCCTGGATTCAAAACAATATTTTGAGTGTATTCACTGCTTGTCTGTTTTCTCTAACTGTGCTTTTTTTTTGATGGCCAGATGTGAGAATTTGATGCAGATCAACTTGGAAGCATCAGAAGTGGATGAAATTTCAGAGATACACACAAAACTGTTGCGTGTAAGTGTCTTAAAAAGATACTGTGTCATTCTGAAAATGGTGTTTCTAAAGAAAAAGTCAAATACACAATAACACAGGTTTCTGTGAATAACAGCTCTTCATTTTCAGTGTAATTTCTAGACTGCCAGTAGTTGTTAAAATGTCCATACTGATGTGAATATCTTTCTGAAAACAGAGTAAATACTTTTATATTAGCTCAGTTCAGTGAGTTCCTGAAAATAGTGTCTCATTTTCTAAAATACTCAAGTAAAGAATTACAACCTGGAAATATATTTTGTTTTGCTGTTATTTTGCTCTCCTTGAGGAATTTTTAACTACTTCATTTGCTTTCTAAAACATTACATACACAAACACACTTAAAAAATCTAATCAGTAATCTGATCTGAAGCACGTGACGTTTCCAGACAAATAAGAAAAAATTGAAAATAACTTTACACACTGGTGTCTTGGGAGCAGGTATAAAATTGTAAAAGCAAAAGGTGACCAGTACATTTTTATTTT
>WEIV01015434.1:333426-391936 GCA_013390005.1 Calyptomena viridis
CTGCCGCTTCGTCCTCTCGCAGGGCCTGCGCTGCGCGGGTGAGCGGCTCCGGCGGGGAGCGGGTCGGGAGCGGTGGGGCCGGGGTGCAGGGAGACCTCGGCATTCACAAAACCGAGGGACGCGAGGCCAGGTCGGGCATCTCCCGATCCGCTCCAAGAACCGTGTTCTTTGCCCGGCCCGGACGGGAGCCTGGGTTTCCCCATGTGAAGCGCCGGAGCGCGAGGGCTGCAGAGCGGGAGCCGTGTGGCCGGGACAGCGGGCTGGCACGGGGGTGGATGCGGGGTAATCCAGGTAAAAGTGGTCCGTCTCCACCCGACAGGAAGGTAACGCGTGTTACAAGGTGTGGGCAGCGCTGCTCCGAAGGGTTCCTCTGTGTTCCCACCCCTGGTAAAAAACCATGCGATCTGCGCCCTGTGCCTCAGATGGGAGGAGGAGGCTGTGTCTCGCTGTGTCTCACGGTTTCACACGTCCCATGTACACAATACGTACATGTCCTTTTGCTCTCTGGGCTCTGATTCATAGTAATCAAAGATGCGTTTTCCTTTCCTACCTAGAAAGCAACTTTTCTGCTTTCCAGCCCTTTCATTACCACTGCTATGCTGTAAAATACAGTAATTTTGTTCACCTCCTAGCTCACGGCCTTTACTGTAGGAGAACATACATAGTCTAGTGCCGGTGAAAAGTCTACTTTGCCATCCTCGATTTGAAAAGGCTTTGGCCATCTTGTGGGGTTTCATGGTCACCCAAGCGTCATCTCCGTGTGGAGCCCAGGGACGTGCTCACTTCACTGGCAGTCCCTCACCTACGGCTGCAGTGCTGCTACACTTTCTAGGACGATCTAGTGCTATCCCTAGTGGAATGACATGGTAAGGTGTATGGTCTGCTTTTGATTTACATCACTCTTGTTTAACAGCTGATATTCGAAATACAAGGTGGGAAAGAAAGGTCAGTCTTGTATTTTTTTTTTTCTGTCTTAAAGAGATCTATAATAACCTCATACTGTCCTCTGCTGATATATAACATTTCTATTATGATACAATGTTCTCACTGTTACATTCACTTTCAGCAGCTCTATTTTTACATTTACTCTTGGTATGGAAATACTTTGGCTGTGAAAATAAAATATTTTTTATTTATCATTTGCATTAGTGCACTGTTTGTTCTGACAGGATGTGTAGTGCACTGGTGTGAAAATAGATCTTAGAAGTAATATTTTTTCTTTTCTGATCAAATGCTCCATGACAAGGACTTCAAATGTCACATTGGATTATGTATCTTCTAGCAACATTTTCTCAGAACGATTACAGCTTACAATGCTATTTCCTTCTCCTCCATGACAAGCTCCATTTTAATGAGGCATAGTATTCCAAGCTGCTCTCTTTAATTGCTGTTTAAGTTGCAGAGGAAACATTCAACTTTTATGATCTAGCATGAATATAATATTTAGAGCTGTAAAGTGCTAAGGAGATGAAAGGAAACATTACCTAAAGCAGACAAGGATTGCTGTGAGAACCTCTGTTCTTGCCCAGTTTGCACGTACAACCAGCAGGCCAGACTGATGAACAGATCTGGCTGAAAAGTTGTCTGAGGGCAACAAAAGTAGTGACTGAGTCAGGACAGCTCAGAGGCCTGAGGGAGCGTGTGACCGGCTGCCCTCCTGGCTCAGGGCTGCTAAATCCACTCTGTGGGCAGATGTCAGTCTGTACCTGTAGTCACAGGCTCTTTTGTAAGCAAATATGGGAAGGAAAGATGTCACCTGCTTTGGGAAGCAGCTAGACACTGCTGTGTTCAACATTTAAAGTGTGTCTAAACTAGCCTTGAAAGCTGATTTGGATACATCCAAGACTACAGCTGAATTTGTGGCCTCTGTGATAGCATCTGTGAAAATGCCATGATCTCCTTTGGGTATCCCTTGGGAAACAGAGAAAACAATAGAGGTTAAAATTGCAAGTACCTTTCAAAGGTTTTAATCTGACAAGGTGTCACAGTGCTGAAAGGTTCCCAAATAACCCTGTGTTTTCCAGAAGCACAAGTGGTAGGGAAGTTCATTTTGTGTCATTTAAAAAGCAAAATGCCACAGCATCTTCCAGATGGCTCACTGCTGATAAAGAGGGAGGTACATACTAACTAAATTGTCATGATTCTGAGCCAAAAAGACATAGATATTACATTTATTTAAATTACTCTCTTTGAGTATTGGTTGAAGTCAATTCTCACTAGATCATTGCCATCAGACATGATCAAAGTCAGAGGCGGTGAATTTGGTGACAAGAATGAAAAGGCATGAGAAATTTCCTTGGGGATAGGGATGTAGTCAAAGGAGTAATTTTAAAGTATTTAGATACAGACTTTTTTCTAAAAGAAAAGGTCTGTGACTTCTTAATGGGAATGAGCATTTCCTGAGTGTCTCTGTCTTGCTTTCCCCACAATGATAGGAAAAATTACCGAGCTGAGCTTCAGTCAAGGCTAGACTTTTACCATTTTACTCTTTATTCCTACCATTTTCCAGTGGGTCTGTGGTCATCTCTGGGTTTTTGTATGCTCCTTGTACACATCATAAAGCGAGGTGGGATCCCTGAAGTGAATAAAGAACTACTGAGAAAAGGCCTTTCTACCTTTTAGGAGATTTTTGTTTGTAGTTCACAGGTTTGTTTTCGGGCTTCTGCTAAAAATTTAAAAAATACTTTCATTTAATTCAGGGAAGAGAGATCAGAACAGAAAAAAAGAAGTCAAGGAGATGAATGATTGTCTGTTTCAATCCAGTGCACAAGATACACATTATTCAAGCAACTTATTTCTTGAAAAAAAATAAGGCAGTGCTGATATTTCTGGACCCCAGCCCAGGAAGAAAGCCAAGTGTAATGAAATACCTGTGAAAAGGATGCTTTGTAGTATCTGACCTCTTGCTGTTGTTTTGGATTCCTTTTCAAGAGAGGCTTAATTGGTTTAGCAGTCCAGACTTGCTCTGCTATTCACCTTTTCACCTGTATTATTTGAGGTAAAAACTTGTTGCAGATGCAGAATTCCATTGCCTGGCCTGACTTCTCTGCACAAAGTCATTTGAAACAGAAGTCAGGATTATTCCAGTTTATGCAGTGGAATGGCATACAGTAAAGAGGAGGTTTTGTTTTCCAGTATTCAATTCTCCTTTCAATCTAAGTTCTTCTTTCTTATCTAAGTAATTCTCAGTTTCTTATTGATGGTGTGTAACATTACGTAGTGTAGTAGTACATAGACCTGGGATTGTTGCATTGTTTCACTGTGTCATTTGGCTTTTGAAAAATGGGGCATTTCTCATGGTTTTAGATGAAAGTCTATACTTCCAGGCTTTGGAATTGAGTTTCTGAAGTTTTACATTCCCCACAGTTTGGTCAACAAACTGGGTGTATATAGGTGGTGGGATTGTGAAAAGAATTACTTTGTGAACTACTTGCTCTGGACTCCCTAGTTCATTTCTGTAACTTTTCTTCTACCTTGCATTTTACACTTTTTCATTGAACCAAATGGAAATGTTGTTAGGCCTTTTCAGAAGTTTTATTCCTCATTTAAGAGAATATAGGGAAATTATAGATCCTACATGACTTTAATTTCAAACTTTGTGAAGATATTTAAGCAGATGGTGTTTAGATGTACTATGATAACTAGGTTGCTCTTTTCCTTTATTTAGTGATGGGACACATTTGGGAATTAATGGATTTTATTAAAAGCACTGATGAACTGATATTTATTACTCTTACCAACTGTTGCCCATGCAATAACAGGTGTATTGGTGCACATACCGGGTTTGTGTGACAGGGTTGGTGGGGCTGCAGGGGTGAGAAGACCAGGACCTTGCAAAGCAAGCAGTGACTCACAAGTATTTGTTAAGTGGCCTGTAAAAATTTGCCTCCTAATGGAAAAACCAGAGTATTTCTGTCAGATTTCTGGTGGTTAGAGTCCTTTATAAAAGTGCAATTGATGAGCATCAAGACAGTGGGTATCCTTTAAATAGCAGTTAGAAGTGATGTCCCCCAGCCTGTTTCCTCCTTGCCTATAGTGTTACTTTCTATACCTGCAGCATTATGCCTGTAATGTTATCTGGGTGTTGTGTGATCCATGTGCAGGCACACACCACTGTCACAGCACAGAAGCCTCTCCAGTTGCAAGGTGCTCTGCAGAGGTGCAGCAGCCCTCTGTGACAGGAGCAGATAAGACTGCAAGTGTCCTCTTCCTCTCAAATCTACTGGGCTGTCATTTCAGCTTTGTTCACTGAATCTTCTCTACATCTCTTTTTGCCCATTTTTCAGACTTTGTTTTTTGAGTGACCTTCCCTTGTGAAGTGTATAGCTCAGTGTCAGCACTTCTGCTGACATGGCTATTTTGGTGGGGGCCTTGTTCAATTTCTAACATGTTTTTAGATTGGCTCTGAATATTCAGTAGCTGCCTCCTGCTTTAGTGCAGTTGAAGAACAGAGACATTATGTTTTAATATGTGGTACAGCTCTCCTACTACAGGGATTTTTAAATATCTGTAAAAACAAACAAATCCCAGAACAAAAACCTTAGAAAAAATTGGGATGTATTATCTAAATGCCTCCTAATTGTCAGGAATGACAAAGAAATATGTTCTTCTATAAAGAGTAAAATGCGAAGGAAAGGAGGAAACTCAGGGATTAGTGGCTTTTTTCCCTTTGGAAGGATATTTTTTTGACCATCAAATTTGTGTAACATACTTTTTATTGGTTTTGGGTAAGAGAATAGGCTTGTCCACTATTCTGCAGTAGGAGTATGTTCATATTTAATTACAAGTAATGAGGGAGTTAAACTGCTAAAACCGCTATAGATACAACTTGAATTACCAAAACTGCTCAGGATTAAAGGAGTCTCTTAAAGTTTTGTCTATAGACTGAGGACTGGGGATCACATTAGAAGCAATGGTGGTAGGAGCCTGCTTCCCTTTCCCATTCTTTCTGCAGAGAGTTGTTTAATGATGTGCAGTTCCCACAATGCCATATATATTCTTTTGAATCCAAAATTGCCACATTTGCTCAGAATCCTTAAGGGCTGGAGCAGCAGTAGGCAACAGGGTTTGGACTGTGCTGGTGGAGCTCAGCTCGGAGAAAGCCTCATTTTCCTCCTTGTTGAATTTGAAGAAGGGAGGGTGCGTGGTCTGCTGCCCCAGTGGGGTGTTTGCTGAAGCTTGCAAAGCCGGTGGACTTGGAGAAAAAATGAGTCCCAGTGCAGTGCAGTGGAGACTGTGCCCTGCACCAGGTCATACCCAGTGCAGAGAGGAAGGCAGAGGTGTGGAAGTGGAAAGAAGGAAGCGGCTTTGGTGGAGCTTGCTCTTCAAGAGTAATGCTTGCTGTCTTCCTCAGTGCCTCCCTGCCTCCAGGGGCATTTCTACAGTCTCTGAAGCCACAGCGAGATTCCCACTGCTGGAAAGCTGAGCCCTTTCCCCCACTGTTTGCAGAGAACAGTAACTTCTCACTGAGTTCCTTGGCTACTGTAGGTCCTGTTTTCTAGGCTTCCGACATTTTTTCCTGTTTGATTCCAGTCTTCCATCCCTAAGCCATACATTGCCACACATAGAAACTTTCACCTGTTTTTGAGCACCTCTTTCTTGGTTCTTGTTTTCACCATCTGACTAACAGTTTGTTATTAATTATGGTGTTCTTCAGAGTTTGGGTGTCTCAGATAGAACCTTAAGAGACTACAGAGAATGCAAGCACTTGTTTTCAGGTTGTACAGCAGCAAAGAGAAAAATTTTCAAAATCATCCTGTAACATTCAGATGCCAACACTGAAAGGCTTTGAAAATGCTGTGTGGTTTTCCCACTTGTCTTCCTCACAGGCTTTGGAGATGCTCTATAGGGAGCTCCTGAAGAGGCTTTTTTGAGGGGGCAGGAGCCTTCTCTATCCATGTCAAGATGCCCTGGGTATACCCTGTGTTTTGTTTCACATGCGGGGAGGAGGCCAGATGCTGTAAGGCTTGGTTTCAAACAAACTGGTATTTGAGAGGTGATACAGGAGTAGAAAGGAGTCTGCTAATGAAAAAGTGATAAAACAGGTGCTTCGGCAGGCAGTGTTCATAACCTTGGATGTATTCAAGATGTGTAATAAAACATCAAAGCAATGATGTGTTTAGAAAAGCAAAGAAGATCTTAGTAATAAAAATGTTGCCATTACTCACCAGCATGATAACTCCTGATGATCTGCATGCTGAGAAAGCCTTGGGGAACCAAGGAGAAACTTAACCTTGTCAAGCGAAAGCTTTGAAAATCTTCCTGTGTCTTGATGTCTGTTCGATACAATCATACCATACTCAAAGTTCAACAGATGGTTAGAACTGTTTGGCCAGGAGTTTGTGTCATTGTGGGAGGTAATGATACAGGTGTCTTCTAAATTATATTGTGCCTGCATGCAATATACAGGTTGCTAGTATCTGTGCTTTTAACACACTGGAGAAAAAGGTAAAACTGAAGGTTTTACTGGATAATGTGGTTTGTTTTTTTTTTTTAATAAATGGCTGACATCATTCATTGCTAAAGAGGTTTTTTGATAATTTTTTCCTTTTTCTTTTGCATTTACTGAAAACAATATAAGTTGGCCATGCTAAGTCCTTAATAGAGAGTATGCTTGTATAGGAAGAAGCAGCCCTCATTCTGAAGTACTATGAGCAAAGCAGACAGAGATAAGAGAACGGAGAGATGAAGTGACTTTTTCAAGTCATTTTACTGATGAGGTCACTGGCCAAGCCAGCATTAGAGCTCATCTCTTGTCCAGGAACTGTGGTCATCTCTTCCTTCTGTTGCTATGTAGTATTGATGAAAAACCTCTAGCCTGCTTGGAGGGAGCTCTGTATCCAGACAGTTAAATGCAGGTCAGCAGTGTGCTTGCAGGGTGGCTTTAGGAGCTGCCACGCTGTACTGAGTACTGATGAATGCCTTTTTTTAGTTTGCTCAATAAAGGAAGAGTACATTGTGAACAGTACCTTGGGGTACCATAGCCTAACAATAAGTGTAGGAGCTCAGAAGAAAGTATGAAGGGCTACAATGGAAGTTCTTTTGTGTATTTTTCTCTTATAGTCCTGTTATAAATATTCACTTATTATCTAGTAGCTGCCATGGCTAAAGTAAGAAACATTCCACTTTTCTAAGCAAGAAGAAATATACAAGGTACACCCTTCTAATCTCAATCACAAACAGCATATAATCACTTAGACTGCATGCAGAGATCTAAGGAAGGATGGTCACAACTTGCTTGTACCTTAAAAAATTATAAGGTTTTAAGCAGACCAGATTAGGATGAGCAAATTTATTGTTTTAGGAACATTTAACACATATTTTTGTTTTTCTGCCTCAATCTGATTTCCCTTACTTATAGTTCCATGTGAGCTTTCCTTGAGAAGTCTACTAATTTTGGCACAATTTCACCCAAAGCCCACAGGCAAGTTGGTCTATCATGCACCAAGTCAAATCCTATGTGTCAAACTATGTTATAAGGCAAGCCAGTATGTTTTAGCCTTGAGTTTTATTTTTCCTGTACTCTAAAGGGTAACTGTTTATGTACAAAAGTGGTTTTCCTAAAGACTGGTTAGTAATTTCCCTGAATTTTCTGTTACTAGTATAATATCTACTACAGAATTAAAATTAACGGTAATCTGTTATTTTCACATCAAACCAGTGATGTGAAAATACATTTAGCTTTTGAAACTTACATTCAACTTGAATTTTGATGCACAAACCTGTAGACATACAATAAGCCCACGACCAAACTAAATTAAAATGAAAATGTGCAGCAGATGGTACCAGCAGCAGTCTCTGGGAGATAGTGCATTATCTTCCCAATGCTCAGGTGGACCAGCAGAGCAATGCCCTCTCTCTCTCACACTCACTTCCATCACAGTACTGTGCCAGTCCTGCTTGCCTCTTCATATTCCCAGCATCTAGAAAAGAACATAAAGCAAATGACAACAAATTTTACAGACTGAGGTATTCTAAATTAAACAACTAAAAACGGTACAGTACAATGGATGTTACTGGAAAGAATTGAGCAGAAATATTGCTGAAATACACAATATTTTTGTGTATTTTTTTCCAGGTAACAATGTATGGTAACATTTAGTTACAGTGTAATATATTGTAGAGTAAAACAAGAGCTAACCAGATGTGAAAAAATGTGCCTTGGCACTGTGATTATCTTCTTCAGAATCCAAGATGTGTATCATTGGAGCTACTGCTCACAAGAAACCTTCATACTCCTCAGATAACCTGTAGAAGAAGTAAGCAATTAATCTCAGAGGACCTTGAGGTGTGATTGATAGGCTGAATTTGTGTTACATATTTTATTTTGAACAGACAGCATTTAAAGCCTGAAAAAAGTGAACAAAAATCCCACCACACTTGAAGAGTGCTTCTGTGTGTGTCAGAGTTCTGAAATGTGACTTCAATTGTTGGTTATCTTTTCTGGGTTCAGCCATTCTGTCCCCCATCCCTAACAGAGATAGCATACCTGAAAAACCTCAGGACTTTACATTTAAGATGTGCTCTGCCACAGAGGAGTCAAGGCACTGCTTCCTTTCCATGCTGCTGCTCAGAGCAAGTGACGAAAAGGGCTCCCCCAGCTTTCATTATGCTTTCTACAATGCCATCCCAGCTTCTTCACAAACTGTGCAGGGCATAGTTCATCTCATGGATTTTACAACCTTACTGCAGGATGGGAATAAGTACACCTGGCCTTTCTCACTGACTGTAAAGGGAGCTGTGACAACCAGCTCAGCTGCAGACATGTATATACAACTAACAAAGCCCAACTACCTCTCCCACACAGAGACTTCCATAGGCCCATGAAAAAAAGTTGAAACTGTTCATGCTCGCTTAATACTCATTTCCTTTCCCTCTAGTTTGGATGAGTTTTGTCCAAATTTCATTCTGTTTTACTTAAAAAATCATCCTAATCATAGGAGTATGTCTGAACTAGAAGCATTTTTTTCAGAAAAAAAAAGTCAGATGAGAATTTTTAGCAATCCCAAGCACAAACACAGGCTGGACAGAAAATGGATTGAGATGAGCCCTGAAGAGAAGGACTAGAAGGTGTTGGTTGTCAAGAAGCTTGACATGACCCAGCACTGTGCACATGCAGCACAGAAGGGCAACCACATGCTGGGCTCCATCAAAAGCAGCATGGCCAGCAGGTCAAGGGAGGTGATTCTGCCCCTCGACTCCACTCTGACAAGACCACATCTGGAGTGCTGCATCCAGCTCTTGGGCTCCCAACTTAGGAAGGATGTGAAACTGTTGCAGCAAATCTGGAGGAGATCCATGAAGATGATCAGAGGGCTGGAGCAGCTCTCCTATGAAGACAGGCTGAAAGAGCTGGGGTTGTTAAGCCTGGAAAAGACTCCAAGGAGACCTTAGAGCAGCCTAAAGGGGGCTACAAGAGAGCTGGAGAGGGACTTTTTACAAGGGCATGTAGTGACAGGACAAGGGGGCTTTAAAATGGTGTTAAAGCCTTTAAAGAGGACAGGTTTATTCTAGATATTAGAAAGAAATTCTTTACTGTGAGAATGGTGAAGCATTGGAACAGGTTGCCCAGAGAATTTGTGGATGCCCATCCCTGTAAGTGTTCAAGGCCAGACTGAATGGGGCTCTGAGCAACCTGGTCTAGTGAAAGGTGTCCCTGCCCATGGCAAGGGGGTCATAACTAGATGATCCTTGAGGCCTCTCCCAACCCCAACCATTCTATGACTCTGTGATTCTGTCACAAAGTTCTGGAAGTGGTTCAGTTTGATGTGCAGGAAGGTTTGGGTTGTGTAATCTTTTCATGGTATTTTTGTCTCTTAGCATAACTGTCATCCATAGTGTAAGGTTTTCAACACTTCTCACATGCTCTTTTGTCAGTAATAGATCATCAAATTTGACAACAGATATGTTTTACATCAATTTGAGTACTACAGTTCTACAATTTTCACCTTTCAAAATGGAGGCAAGATTTTGGAAGCCACAGATTGCCAATCACTGTTTAATTTTTAGACCTTTCTTTTTGTGTGTGTGCAGCTGCTGAGAAACAAAAGTTTTTTTAGAAAGCTCACAAATATAGCTACTTATTTGGATTAGGGAGGGATGAACAGCTGAGCTGGAAATTGGAAGTATTGTGTCAGTTTTGCTGAACTAAGGTAAAATGCAGCAGATTTTTGTTTCTTTTCTTTTAGTAGTTGTGTTCTTTATAAGCTTCCTAGCTTATACACAATGATGCTGTGTATTGACAGTGTCAGGCTAATGCAGCAGTGCTGGAGCTCAGGGACTAGTTAGGCAGGACCCCTCTCTTAATAGCTGGATAAAATTTACTCTGACACATAGCTGAACAGGTTTTAAGGAAAGTTGCATCTTTTGTTTATAATTTCTAAATAAGTATGTTTCACACATTCCATTCTGTTCAGGGTATGGATACAGTGTTTCTCTGCATAACCCAGTTCTGGATTGCTAAAATCTTTTAGTCCATTTCAGATCTCTGTCAGTCAAAGAGTGAAGCAAAATAGTTCATAGAGGTCCGGAAGTCTCTTCTTTCTTCCCTGGAAGTTCAAGGTCCATCGATATGGAAAATATCCTTGCAAAGGCTGACTGGTGAACACTTCTCACTGAACTCTGCCTGTTGGTGTGTGTGCTGGTTTAGAAGTAAACCGGCAGGAGAAATGAACTCAATTTGGAGAGACTACAAGTCAGAGCTACAATTTTACTAAAAAGATCACAATACATACAATGACACGAGATCACAAAACCTCCTTGACCCACAAGAACAAAGTACAACCCAACCCCCCAGGCCAGGGACAGCACGGTGCTCGTGAGCCCTTGTCCCAGCATGGTGCCCCTGGGTGCAGAGCAGAAGGAAAGGAAAAAACCTGGTAGTTGGGATGATGGTCCTGTGGAAGACAGCAGTTCTGTTGGAGAAATGGTAGCAGTCTCCTCAAGAGTGGCAGCCACAGTCCTGCTGGAGTTCTGCTCCCTCTCTGGGTCTGATGAGGTGGTTCCCCAGTCTCAAGCCCCAAAGATTATATATTCCCCATACCTCCCCCAGGGCAGGGAGTTCCACAATGGTTGTTTTATCTCTGTGAGTCCTGGGATATTTTGGATCCTCTGATGATGTGGGCCATTGTAAGTGCCTATTGTGTCAGTGCAGCTGGGCCCATGAGCAGGGAGGACCCTCAAGCTGGGTGTGGAGGTGTTAATGTCTCCCTGATCTCTTTCCTTATCTATTGTGGCCTGAGGTGTGAAGTGTGCTCTGGGCAGCTGTTAGCAATGATTTATCATTAACAGCTAATCAGGAATGATATAGAGGGTGTAGAATATATAGTTTTTGGTTATACCCTCATAGCAATAAACCAGTCCCAGACTCTGTAACTATGACAGCGTGACATATAGCATACTGATACATACCCACACTGTGACAGGTTAGAAAGACACCACCTCATTTTCCAAATACATTATTGCCTACAAAGAAAGCAAAAACTCATTTTGAGCCCACTTAATAGGGACATTTGCTAATGCAGACAAGCAGGTGTTCCTTAATATATTTAACTTTTCCTACACAAAGGTCCTACTGTGAATAAGTATGTGTGGATCTTTGTTTCAGAAACCAGACTAAATGAAGAAGTTCCAGTCAAAGTCAAAGCAAATGAAATCCTGTGCTCATCCCAGTCTTTTGCTACCTAAGAGCTGAGGGGAGTGGAAATGGCCTTAAGTCCTCACTGAGGAAAAATGCTCTTCTGTCCCAGAGCAGAGAGAGTTTTGTATCTGCCCCACATCTGGCACCACTGGCACTCCTTCTCATGGTCAGACTTCATTTTTATGGTATCTCAGCACTGCTGTGTTGCTCTAACAAATGTCTGTCGGTAAAGAATTTGCTTTAAAACTACATAAACTCAGCACACTCCAAGAGAATATTCCCCATCAAGCACCACTGGTTGTTTATAGTTCATTATGTAAGAGTATTTCACATAGCAGTAAAGGTTTGTTCAGGGTTTTTTTAGTTTTCTCAGCTCTGTCAATGGTCATGGGAGGGCTGCAGTAAGGCATCCACCAGGTCACCGTGTATCCATCTCTGTTCAGAGCTGATCTGTCAAGCTGTGTGGGTTGGGGTAGACAGGGATGTGTCTAAACCTCTGGGTGTTAAATGAACACCCCTTTGCTTTCCAACAGGTGTGAACAGGTTTCCATGTAGAAAGTGGGTCATGGGGCAGTGTGGTGTACCCAGCTCTTGCCAAGGTGCTGACTTGCCACACATCCCTATGGAGCCTGTGTGTGCCATTCCTGCCCTTTGCAGGGGCCTGCTGACATCTGACCTTTGCACAGTTGCGGGGAGGTAGGAGGTCAGAGGCTGCCTGCATAGCAGAGGGGACAGCTGGTCACCTCCCTTCCCAGGCTGGTGGGATGGCAGTGTGGGCAGTAGTCATTCCCCTCCTCCAGACACTGCTTAGATGAGCAGAGTATGACCTGAGGGTTGAAGTCTGCTGCAGGAAAAAGACTTACATGGCTTTTTTCCTTAAAGGGAGGCAGGGATCAAGAGTGTGACTCTGCTCGCATTTCAGGTCCCTCTGTCGTCCTTGGAAAGCATCTCCATGCGCTGTCTCTTTGTCAGAGTAGATTGAAAGGTACACATGTAGCCCTGTGTAATACCTTCTTGATACAGTGAATTCTTAACTTTAGTAATGCAGGGGTGTAATGTGAGGAATCAGAGTTGCCTTAGGAGGAGCTATGGGGACTTTCTTGAGTCCAGTTGATGCAGGTTTATAGCAGTGTTTCTGTGCAGAGCACTACTCTAAAGCTGACAGTTCAGTTTGGGAGGAACCCTCATCATCATCACAGACCCCTCATGAGCTGTGGGGGACAGGCTGTTGTTCATTAGCTCTACATTTTGGCCTAATTAAGGCCATAAATTTAAAGCGATGGAGGAGTTGTGAAATTATTTGAAGTCTAACTACCACTGCTGTTCAGTTTAGCCTAATTAAGGTCCATATTTTCATATGTATTAGCTGATTTGTTGCATAGCATAACTGTCAGATTCATCCCACTGACTTTTTTTGTATGGAGTAAGATCTGTTTTCCTTAAAATAATATACAGTGGTTTATGGTCTTGCCTTTTTTTTGTTCCTGTAAGGTACTAAACACTGTAATCTGTAAACCTCCACAGGTTTTATTATTCTTATCAGCAAAGTCAATTTATCCTCTTATATTGTTACAATCTGATATGTTTAACTAAATATTTTTTGAGCACCATAAAATACCAATATAACAAAAATACTGTATCTGTATTTTCTGTTAAGCAAAAAAAAAATCTATATTCTTGTCTCCTTCCTATTGGGCTAAAGGTCATTGTATCTATATGGAATCTTTATCAAATTACAAAACTAGGTATATTATTATATATTTACGCATGTTCTGAAATAGCACGGGGGGGGTTGTGCCACTGTTTTTCATTAAATTGTATACATATAAATATCAGAAAAAAATAAGTCGTTGTTTGATCTGGTATTTGGCAGATGCTCTTAAACATTCAGACCCATATTGTTTCCTGAGAGAAGCAAGTTAGCTGCTGGGCCTTTAACTGTGCTCCTTGCCTGTTCTGAACTGGGGGACAGACCTCCTACTTGTGCTAAAACTGTCACTTTGCTACTAAATTCCTTCTGGTATGACAGGGTGGAGCTCAAACAAGAGACAAAGTCCGGTGGCCTGAGTCCTGCCTTCTGCTCCTCCACTGACACTGGCTGAAGAATTGTAGCAGATACAGTATAAATGGAAATGTTTATTTGTTTTCAGAGACATATTGACAATAGGAAATATATCTATCTTGTGCCCTAGAAGCAGCAGTATGTTAAAGAAATCAGATGTACAAAATGGAGTTAAATACTTCACATATTTTAGCATAGAAAAATACATTGTGAATTCTAGAAGAGTTATTAACTGCATGCTGTGAACATAGCTGGTGTAACAAAGCCCTTACTTTCTGAAGTTTAAAGATTGTTACAAAAGGATCTTTGTTTTGTAATGACATTAGTCTTGATTTTTCAGTGTTTTCTACCATTCAGATATAGCAGAAGGAAAAAAAATCAGATCAGATATAAGAAGCTGAAAAGAAACTTACAACAGAGTTGAGGAAATCATACCAAGCTTGAGAAATTACTGCATAGTCTTGCTGTTAAAAAAGTCTATGCTAGAATTCATGATAAATATTGCAGGGGGCATATATTAGTTCATAGCATCTCTGGATTACAATTTAATACGTGTCATGCTTGAAGCATGTGTAGTCTGTGTACTGAGATGCTGTTAATTTGTTTGGATTGTGATATGTTGATAGATATTCAATTCCTAAGTAAACTTTGGCAGTGAATGATTTGACTCCTATGTTTGCCTTAAAATCCATTAAGAGTAAATTTTCACTTTTAACATCCTGTGTATCTATAGAAATCTCTGTTAAATTTAGTGCTAAGAACCTTCAGAAGAAGGTCTTTGAGAAACACTCTAGAGAAAATCCTGATGCTTTAAATCAAGGGATTTTGAAAGAGGAATTGCCCCTATCAGTTTTGGTGTTTGCTTGTTTACAGCCTAGAAAAGGTAGATAGAGATGAACGAAGGAGCTCTTCAAAGCATTTGTGTGGAAAATGTGTTTTAACATCATTGGAAACACAGTAACAGGTTAAGACTCCGAAGCACTGGTCTTTCTTTAGCTGAAGCATCTATTAATATAGCTGCTTCTTATAATAAAGAGGGAGGTCTGGAGGACTCTGAGTGGAGCGACGGAAAGGGAGGGGATTTAAGACTAACAGGTGGTCCTGAGCTGGCTGACGCTGAGCTCAGAGTGAGCACACTCTGCGTGGGCATTCATGGGCTTTCCTCTCTCCAACTGGATACATGTGCCTGTTGTTCCTGGTGTAGCTGTGGAGCCCTTTCAGCCATGGCAATAAGAAATGACTTGAGCAAAACCATCAGGAGGATAGCACGGTTTTTTTACTGGTTTCCTAAATCATTGAGCAGTTCAAGGCGGAGGACAGTAAAACTTCTCTGGAAATCTGCTGGTAAGTCTGCTACTATATTTCTTCAGACTTCTTTTCTTGATTAAAAAAAAAAATCAAAGGGGAGAAAAATACTTATTTCCATTCAACTGGTCAACTTTTCCAGGCCAGCGTTGTTTGCATTTTGCCATTTTTAGAGGTTTATTAGACAGAACTGTAAAACTATTCTTGAAATGCAATAGAATGTTCATCAGGCTTGTTCAGATGAAGAATTCTCTTGCTGCTGTATAATTTATTCTTATTCATGTCAGTGATATTTGGTGTCTTATTTTTGTAGATCTTTTTTCTCCCTTATTTATGTATATAGGAGCTCTAATATGACTCAAATAACTGCCTGAAAATTATTTGGAATTGCCTCGAGCTGTTAGTTGATCTAGAAGGCTGTGCAAAGAGTGAACTGACTAAAGACCTTAATTAATTGTACCAGTGTTCACACAAAGTGATGGGCAGCTTGAAGAGGGCTTGTGCTCAGCAGTGATGCACTGGCCTTTGCTTCCATTTTATCAGCTGGAATACAGCATCACTCAGCTCACTAGTCAGTAACAGGCATTGCTCCTCACGACAGCTCAGTGCTCTGATCCTTGTCCAGTCCTGGCAAAGAAGTGTTTACATGTCTCAGATTAACATTCTCATAAACACCCTTAAAGCCCAAATACTGTTTTGTCCTTTTAGCATGGTCTGTTAAGGCTGGGGCTAAGGCGTATTCTCAGGGAATTGGAAGAACATGCAATGCCACAGAGTAGGAAGTTGTTTCTTAAAGGACTAATGGTACAAAATCAGTTTTATTTTGACTGCGATTCCTGGGACCGAAATGGTGAAGAACCTGTAAATTCTGGAAGTATTTAAACATTAAAAGGAATTTTTTATTTGTATGGGATGGGATTTGGGTCAGTTCCACAGCTGAGCAATTTCGTGTGGTGCTTCAGACAACAGACCTGTGACCCTTGAGAAGGGAAGGACAAGTTGTACCCTCTGAAATCTGTCACAGAAACATTGTTGGGCCACATGTCTAAATGACATGTGACTTTTTCCCATGTGAAATCCACAGATTTCAAATATTCAGGGGGAAGTCCCAGTTCATTGGAGTCAGTACAAAACTTTCCTTGATGAAGCCAGAGTTTTGATTAACCTCTCTTTGAATATTGGTAATCTCAAGTTCTTCTAATACATCAAATCAGCATGAGTCCTCATAACACAGCAGATCATTCCTGCATCTCTTTTGTTACTGTAAAAAGCATCAATACATGCTATTGAGAGCTTTAATTGCTTTAATTGCTTTGCTTTAATTGCTTTAATTGAGTTACACACATGTGAAAATGTTTGCATGCATTATCTTCTCTCTCAGTACTACAAAAAATAATTGCATCAATGACTTGTAACAAGAAATAATGTGAATAATATTTTTTGTGGGTTTTCTCTCATCTCCCTCTACATCTAGTGGTTTGAATAAGATTTGCCTTTTTACTATCATTTTAATGTATGTATTAGCATCTATTTTGAACTGAATTTGTAAATAGTGTCTGAAGTGCCCTATTCATCCTGTTCTACCTGTTCAGTGAGATGATTATCACAAAACTGTGTATTTGAGTGAAATGTGTATTTTCAACAGACAATTGCATCTGAGCAGAAAAAACTTCAGTGTGAAAATTCAACTCAAACATCACATAAATTTACAGAAGCCAAGCTCATTGAGAACATCTGTAATAAACTGGAAGCTGAAGCCTTGTGCTACTCACACAGGGGAGGGCATACAGTTCCTGTTGCACTGGTGGTTGCTCGTTAGTCTTTACAAAGACAATAAGTGGCATGAAACCTTAGCTACCCTGAAGTTTATGAACATTTCTGTCTTTTTCTTCAGTGTCTGGAATTCCCCATGGGTTCTCAACAAAATACGAAATTACTCACATGCTTCCTCAACTCTGAAACACCACGTTTTTGTAACACTTAACCAAGTTGCCCTTGCTTCCTTCTGAGAGATTTCTTCAACACATAGACCTAGTCTGAGCAGTATTGACCATCTAGTAGCATTGCTTGGTACACAAAGAGATTTACACTTGCCTCCAGCACACTAGAGTCTTCAACTTTTTCTCTGCCTCTGTCTTTCTGATGAGTTTTACTCCAGGATTGGCACTAATAGAATTTTTTATTCAGGATGAGCCAGGGCCCAGGATGAGCCAGAGAACAATTCTGCTTTGCTAAACTTACTGCACAGATGAATAATCCAGCTGGCAATTAAAGCTTTCAATATTACTTACTTATAGTTTTTAACCACTTGTGCTTTAATAGATAAACTAACATTTTAACAACAACCAAAGAGAAACTTGCCTGATTTGGACATGTTAGGAAGATCAGAGATTACATTTTCTAATATGCTTTGTCATAGATTTTGTGCGATATCATTCATCATGTGAACCAAGAGACAGGCACTGTGTCTCTGCATAGTATCCTCAGACTTGTTACTTTTGTTCTGCTTCTGTTATTTCATACCTCAGGATGCCTTGTCCTCTCTGCTTGACCCAGAAACAAAATCTGCCAAAGCACAAAATTAGTTTCTAAGCATGACAATGAATTTAGTACTGCTGTAGGTCACTGTGTTCAGAAAGTCTACATTGATGCAATTTTAGAAAGAGCTATCAAAGCATAATTAGGTTGCTGTTCATAAAAATCCTTAGTTTTCCAGCCTGTCCTTGGGTGGATATTTTGGGATTGTTGGCCATTGACTTTTGCCTACAGCTAATATGTTCTTTCCTAAGCACTAAAAGAAGGAAGAAAATTTGAGGGTGCTCTTCAGTAGCTGGTTTTGATTAAATTGCTTACTGAAGGAATGAAAAAATATTTCAGACATGCTTCAGAATATACTAAATGTAGCTGATAATGTTTTAACTGCATTTAGTTTAATTGAGGGTACATAACTTTTTATAAGATGCTTATAAAATAATAAAATTATATTATATATTACAACTATAACATATAATATGCAATATGTAATACATAATACAAATATATAATTATAAGAGGCTTATAAAATAACTGAAGGATGTAGTGGTTAGGGTTATCGAGCACTTATTTCTTTGAAAGATGTTTGAATTTTTTTCCTACAACATCTTAATAGAATTTGTGTTGACACATCATGTGACTAGATGTTTTATTGTGATAAAGTACATACATACAGGGAGAGATATTGAAGGACAAAGGAATTAGAAATATCATGGAAGGCCATGATAAGACTATAGCATTGATCAAAACAAATTGAAATAGGCAAGTAGCTCCTATTTTCTCTGTCTTATAGCAGAGGAATAAGGTGAGGGGTGACAAATGTAAAGCAGATAAAAGGGTTTTTTTATTATTTTTAATCCAGCATGTAATTAAATTGTAGAACTCATTACCAGAGGATGCTGCTGAGGTCAGGAATGTAACAAGATTTAAAGAGGGTCTGGAAGAATAAGAGTATTCAATATTATGATAATTGAAGCTACAATAAAAGCTTTGAAAGACATATAAATCTTCTTGCTTTAGGGCTTAAGCTGATTTTTAACAATTAGGGATTAGTTTGAGATAATTTTGTGGCTCAGATCCCACAACTGTTACTGTTTCTTGAAGTTTCTTCTGGAACGACTAATGCTCCCTCCTGGCAGAGATGATTTTATGATCTGCATTGATTTAAACCATTTTTCAGGTTTCTATAGGAGAAAACCAGATTTTAGATCTGTTCAGAAAAGAAGCCCATAATATCCTTTGGAAAACATGAAAAGCAAAATGCTTGCTGTCATTTTTTTTTAACTTCGTAAAACTTCCTCAGTGGCAAACCCTGCTTGCACCGAAGACATTCTAGTAAATAAATACAGAACTACAGGAATCAAATGGGTCTGAGGTGGGTGATTTTGTGTTGTGTTTCTTACCAAATCCTGCTGGCTCACGACAAGCTTTATTCTCAGCTCTCAGCTAGGGAACGTTCTCATCATTTTGAGCTGCTGTTTCTACTTGGTATTCTTCTACATTGGAAGGCTCTTTCAGAGGGCAGCAAGTGAAGTTGATTTTTACCCTTTGCTGTCGATTGGTGTTTTTTGTAATTTTTCTGCTCTAGGGAGTTACCCTTTTAGTCCTTCTCTAATGTTGGAGTATTTTTATTGATTTTGAAGGACTTTTGGACAGCATGGTCAAGCATCCAATATAATGTCATGTTTATGTAAGAATATGTGTTATGGAAAATAAATTGAAACCTTTACAGGGGAATGATGATATCCTTTATACTTGCTACCTCCTAAAAGAATTAACATATAAAGCTTTAACTGATCATACAATAAGAAAAGTCAACCTTTGAACTATCCCTCCAAAAGATACCCAGCTGACAAAATTAATCTATAACACATATGGAAAGGGAGAACATCATTTTAATGTGGTATGTCAACTTAGAATGTCTTAGTTTAAAATATTTGTAAATTGATATTTTTATTTTCATATTTGGCCAGCTAATGTTTGATGGCTTGTACTACAAGCACCTGTGTCCTTATGGGATCTCTTTATTTGGGTTATTCTGGGGGTAGTTTGGGTACGTAGAAGTAGCACAACTATCATTTGAGAGACTATGTAGTGAGGAAACTAATGTACAGATAATGTCACTGTGTTTCTGTGTTCTTGTCAAAACCCAGTTGGTGAAAGCGTTTGCTTCCCAGCTCCCTCAGGCCAGTGGCATCTCACACCTTTGCAGTCCCTACAGTCAGGTCTGTGTCTCCTGCACAGATACTGCAACTGTTCAGTGAGCCACCTAAAGGTCTCCTGTGGTTTTAGCTGAAAAAGTTCCCCTGGTCATTCACACAGTTCACTGAGGCCCTGGAATACCCGGGTTCACTGAGGCCCTTGCAGGCCAAGCTTGCAGGGCTTGCAGAGGGGGACTCAGGAGGAGAGTGGAAATGATGGTAACAGTTTTGGCCTAACACAGGTGATAGATGGAATGTAGAGGCATTTGGGAATTGTGGTTATGAGGCATTCAAGCTCATATATGTGGACAAGATGGTTGCCTCCGAGGGAATATTATTTGAAGGATTAATTAGTTTTGTTTGGGAGAGGGAGCAGAAGGAGACTGTCTCAGTGGAAGCCAGCCTGGATATAATCAGTCATATTTAAACCTAATGGGGTAGAAGATAAGGTGAGCTTATGATTGCAGGTGGCTGTTCTGGAGCAGCCAGACAGACAAAGGTCACATCTTGCTGAAACCTGCTGGAGTAGGCAACCAAGACTTCTGATCAAACTTCTTCAGACTGCTGTATCTGTCTGTTTCCTGAACATCTAGTTTGTGACTATGATTTACATAGTGCTAGAGATATGTAGGGCACAGAAGACTGGAAACAGATAAGAAATTATGGCATTTTACCATCAGGCCATCAGGTTGTGCAAACCTTTCAGCTGATTTTGTTCATCTACTTCGGACATTTCAGCCCATTTGATTTGAATGTTCTTGTCAACATTTAAGAGCCTGTGTCCAATGTTCATTTAAGAATATGAGGATTATTGATGAGGATTATTTAAAGATCCTCTGTGTTGTGAAAGCATGATTTTAGTTTCTAGTCTCCTTTCAAAAACATCTCTACATGTGCTTTTCCTGTCTCTTTTCATTTTAAATATATATATACACCATTTTCCTTGTATGATCTGCTTAAAAGTGCACTTACCTAGTTAGAAAGGAAGGTGTGCCTGTATCTGTACAGCATTTATTAACAAAACTGTAGAATGCTGTAAAAGAAACAAGTGTGTGACTGGACAGTGAAACATAGCTTGGTGTGGATAAAAATGAACTAAGCCATATCAAGAAAATGCTGACTGCACATATACAGCAGTGGCTTCCAATTCAGTTTTTGTCACTCGGAAAATAGAATTAATCATGTGGACAGTTATCTGAAGAGACTTATCTCAATGTTCAAGAAATAAAGTGAAACCCCAGAAAACTGTACTGTGCCTGCATGTCAAATGAAGCAGTTTCATCATTCCACCCTCGTAGAAAGAGTATGTAGTAGTATTGGAAGATTTTGAATTATCAAAGAGGTTAGTAAACTCCTGTAGACCAGGGCTTCTCCACTTGGTAAGGGGCACCTTCAAAAGAATATACTTTTGTACTAATAAGAGCAGTGTGGAGAATTGCAAATAGCAGAGTTATTTACTGTTTTGCATGGTGTAAAACTTAGGGTCACATCATGAAATGGACAAGCAAGAGGCTGTTCCAAATACATATGCAGGTACATAAATTCAGTAGTGGAACTGACTGACACGACATGTTTTGGAGACTAGAAGACTTGAATTTGTCTAAGAAGGGATTAGATAAAATCATGGAGGAAAGAGCCATCGAGATATATTTAAAATGATGCAGACACAGCCTCTGGCTCATTTGTTTGAGTTGTAGAATGATAGAGAACAGAACGGCATAAGAGGGAAATGTCACTCAAAAGTCACGTTTTGGTTTTTTTTTATGTATGTGTTCTCTAAACATCTTCTGGCAGGCTCTTCCCAAGACAGGCTACTAGCCTAGACAGTTATTTGGTCTAGCTCAGTGTATCTGTTCTTGTGTTTTTCAAGTGCCATACTGATAAAGGCTAGGGGATGCAAAAGCCTCTCTCACTATCGTTGATTTCTGTGTAACTCTCCACCCGTTAAATAACTGTTTAGGTTTTTTGTTATTTGTGAGTCTGAATTTTTCCAAGGGAGATGCATTTTGTTAGTGTCCAAATAGTCCATGGCATGTTTTCCTCTGTAGTGGTTTTCATTCACAACTCTTGCCAATCATGTGGCTTTTGCAAATTGCATCATGTGTTGTTTTATTCCATTTCTCAGATAATTAGAGGAGATAACTGTGCCTTCCCAGTAAATTTCTTTTTCCTTGGCTCTACCAGTTTTAAATGAGACAAGACAAATCTCTTTGCCTAATCCACCTCCCTTCCAAAGGAAAATCCTGATTTGTTCCTGGAGAGTTATTAAGATTTTCATAACTCTGTGATAAATCTAAGAAAAATAGTCTGTTCAGAGACTGAGTTTCAACTGACCAATCACTGCCTGGCTAAGGGTTACCAAAGTGAATGTCTGTAACACCTGAGAGATGTCAGTATCACCAGGAACTGCTAGTACCCCTCATGTCTATTGTGGGCTTGCTCGTCTGAAGTATTTCAGAAGATTTAATTTTACTTTCTGTTTTTCTGCTGGTGCATTTGTTGTTTCCTTTTCCAATTCAAAGCAACAGAGGTTGGAAGATGCTGTTTCTCTCCACTGCATCCCTTTGCTGCCCTGGGAGCCAGTAAAAAGATGAGAGGAAGAACAGAGGATGACCAGCTGTTGTGCATTAAACTAAGCACCTCTCCAGTATAGCTGCCTCAAGGCCCACTATCACGATGGGCAAGGTGACCTATAACATCTGAAATAAAAGCTATGGATTGGTCATTTATGAGAAGTAACATTAATAAATTAGTAGTGTGGAATTACCTGTTTTAAAGAGACAATGTAACATTAGAGCCTGATATGTAAACATAGACCAAGCTTTGATGCAGCTTGCAAAAGCATGTTTAGAATTGAACTGTACCCAGCATTAGTGGTGATCTGCACAAGCACAAATATTTTTGTATTAAACTTCATTTAGTTTGATGGGTTTGATTCAACTTTTTTTCTCATTTCACACTTAAACATAACAGAATGCAGGTTTTGTTTGGCAGGAAGCTCAAGCTTTTAAATTTCATGTGATCTGTCAGTTAAAGGTCTGGCTTCAGTCCTGCTAGGATATAATTTCTGGGTTTAACTCCTCTAATGGAGTGGTCATTGATCCTTCAGTGGCAATTCAGAATGAACACCCAGCATTGTAGCCAGGTAAAGCAGGTAAATCAACCTCTTCTGAGCTCTCAGGACTGCTCAGTATTTTTCCATCTTCTCTGTGGACTGGAAGTGGTGCCTCTTGTTCATTATTAATTCCAGCAAGAAGAGGGAGTTTGATAACTCACATCTGGTCAGGAATTCACAGTTCAGGAAGTGTCCTCAGCAGCACAGTCAGATAGGCCTAAACTATACTTTTCTTTCCAATTCTTACTGTTTGGTTGTGTTTCTCCCAAAGGAAAAACAAAATAAAGTGGTGATTTGTGAGTATCCTTTATGCTGGTTATTTTTCGGATTCAGCAATAGAGGGCACTAGAGTAAACGCTTTCAAAAAGCAGTATTTTTAGTGGATTTGCTTACAAAAGTGAGAGCTGACTTTGGTTTTTTATGTGGAAGGGATTTTCTACTCACTTGTTTAGGTTTTTAACGTAGGAAAGAGGAGAATAGTCAGAGCAAGTGGAGGTCCCAAGATGCTAGCATGTCACATAGTGGAACTGCGTAAATACTTTGGACCAATTTTTGACTGCTTCAACAGAAATTTTTCTGTTACTTTCCATCATATTTGCAGTGCAGAAGTATATGCAGCAATGTGTTCCAGGTGTTTATAGAATGTAAAACCTGATGCCTTTAATTCTGTCAAAGGTATATTTCAAATGCATTATACGAAGCTGCCACAAAAGGAAAACCAGGCATGAGAATCTGTGTGCACCCACATCCTCATCCCTGTTCAGGCTCTGTTCCCTCAGAAGTCAGGAATTCAGCATGTCCTCTGGTCTGCTGCAT
This sequence comes from Calyptomena viridis, assembly GCA_013390005.1. Lineage (NCBI taxonomy): Eukaryota > Metazoa > Chordata > Aves > Passeriformes > Eurylaimidae > Calyptomena > Calyptomena viridis. Next base: position 357,096 of record WEIV01015434.1, read on the forward strand.
TTTGTGGTTTCCACATGAAAACTTAATTTAACTTAAAGAGAACCTGGACTACTTTTAAGCTATTGGTAGAATGTAGTGTGTCTAGTGGATCAAGTTGGTAGTTGGGATTCAAATGTCTGTGGACAGGTTTGTCAGAGGAAAGGGGCTGTAACTGCTATTTTACCATTGTAGCCACTCTGCTGCCACTTGCTGTTGCAAGCGTAGCTCAGTGCAACACCAAGGCACCCTTCTGGCTGCCCAGCCATAGGGAGCAGCTAGGAAAAGTTGGAGAGAAGCAGCCAGGACTGGTTGGGGAGCTGCTGTTATCCATCCCTTTGCCTGCTTCCAGCCTGACTCTGGGGGCTGCGTCAGGCGGGAGGCTCAGCCCTCTGCTCTTCCCCTGTGCTGCTTAATGATTTGTAGAGATACCTAACAACTACTGTGGTTTTGCACAAGTAAGCTTAGAAAGAATAATTGCTAGTTCCAGGGAGATCAAATGTAAATAAATTACTGTAAGTTGATTTCCAGGGCAGGTCAAATCTAGGATTTCAACTACAGGGCACTTTCATGTGCATCTTTACTTCACTGCAGTTTAACATCGGAAATGGAAAATAAGGTTTGTTTTCTCTCCCAGGAACTTAATAATTTTGTTCTTGAACTGAAAGAGAAATACAGCTCCCTTGTGGTACCTTGGTGTTGTCACTGCAACACATGGTCAATAAAGCCTGGCACTCTCCAGGTCCATCAGATTTTTGCTGGCATTTTCTCCTATGAGCCTGTGTGTGATGGGTGCATGGTTTAATGTGTCTGCAGTACAAAAGCACTCTCTGAAATCTCTCATGGAAGGAGAGACAAGATGATTCACCAAGTTATCTGCTAAATTTCGTCTCTAATTCCTTGTTTAAAGTTACTGCACAGAGGAATTTGGCCTTCTCACCCCATCTGGCACGGAGAAGTAGGAGCCGTAGGCTCTGTCTGCTGCCCGTAAGGAGCAGTTGTCTCTCTGGGGTCTACAGGAGCTGAGCACTTAGTCATTCCCTTCACCATTCCTGCAAGGCTTGCGTATGATTTGTCAGTCTTCAATTTATTAAGTTTGAGTCTTACCAAGTCTCACCATTTTCACGTGTGGAGCTCTGGAAGACAGTAGGAATTGCAGTGCTACAGGGTGTTTAAAAAATCCATTAAATCTTAAGGGTTTTGTCAGAGTGACAGCATCCCTAGGAGGCAATCTCAGAAAACTAGCCAGGTACATGAGAGGAGATTGAAACCTCCTTTTCCCAGTTTCATCATTTCATGTCTGGTCTCCAAGATTAGAGCAGAGGGAATGATATTAGCCTAAAAGGGTTGCTCTTAAGTTGTAGCCTGAAAGTTAAAAAACTAAAGAATGCCACAGATATGTGTGTATCAAGAGGATCTAAGGAGAAATAAGGTCTCTCCTCTCCCTCACATGCTGCCATTACTGCGTGGTTCCTGTGCCCAGGTACATACAGGGGCACCCCTACAGGAAGAGGCCTTTCAGTCTGGGGAGGGAGAGCTCAACCCTGTACCCCTCAGTTTGCCTCCCAGAAACTGGCATATTCAAGAGCTTTCAAAATCATGACAGCCCTGGGACAGTCATAGGAGGGAATGTGTTCCCGCTCTCAGCTAGCTGTGATGCTGAAACAGATAAAGGATATTGTGAGAAGTAAATATAACCTTAGCTTATATTTTCTTGTCTTGTTCTTTTCTTTTTAAAGTGTTTTGACTATGGCATATTTATGTTTTAACCCTTACCTTGATTGAATGAAGTAAATGTTTTCAGCCTTGTTTGCAAACAGATTTTGTGATTATTTCAGGGTGGTCTGGCAAACACTGGGTGTTCTGTGTCTGTGGGAGTGGCAACTGTAAACAGGACTGTATGCAGAGCATTATCTAACCAAAAAAGGTGTAGTAGTATTCAGGAACAGCAGCCTGTTTATAGGCTGGTTGTGTTGAATCCCAGGTTTGTGCAAGAGTCTCCTGCGACAAGTCCTAGCTGGATCGTGTTGGCAAGCACTGGAAGGAGGGAGAAGACTTGATTGTTGTCATGTTGATAAAAATACAAATGAGCTTTACCAACAGATTAAATTGACTTTAATTCTTTAATGCTCCAGAGTAAATAAATGGGATTTATTTTCTTGTGTCACTTAGGGCAAGGTGATTAGCATCTGAGAACTAGGATAGATTTTAATAGCCGAATTATTGACCCTTCCTCACGAATGGTTTTTACAGTCGCTGGTATCAAGAGTGAACAATCCTCCCTTAGTGGTCAGGGACCTTCTCCGTGGCAGCTGCCAGCCAGCTTACCCGGCTAACAGTGGTCTCTCAGAGATGCTTCGTCCATGCAAACACCTACATCCCAGTTCTTCAACGTGCAGCTAGGTGGCAATGTCTCCTTCCACTCTTCGGAAAGGCTGGTAAGCTGCCCTGGCACGCCAGTCCCGGCCAGCCTGCCTCACCACTCCCCCGGCTGACTGTGACATAGAACGCATGTGTCTTGGTGTTTACCAGTTATCTAGCAAACCTTCTGGCACAAACCAGGCTAAGATAAGCTCATATAAAGAAAAAAGTATTTAAAAGCTCCGAAATAGTTCTAGGATTGTAGAGGTTTATTAGAGGTACCAGTGGCAAAAACTGGGAAAAAAATCCAGCTTAGGCTGTTTAATCTAAAATACCTGTAATTCCATCCTGTTTTGCTGTTTGGAAGCTAATTTCATTTATTAACCAATTATTTGCTATCTGGTGCATGCAATCAGAAATATGGTCCCTCTGTTCCCAGGCAGCAGGGACATTAGACAGTCCCAGGCTCAGATGCAGGATGCTGATTTTTATACCTCTTCCTTTGGGCCTCCGTTGGAGTTCTCAGTCTGTAATTCACTCAGGGGAGAGTTTTCTCATCTTCTCACCAAAGGGTGATTGCTCCCTTGGACTTTGCAAATATAGTTTCCTTTGGATGTGGCAAAGTCAGATTGCTGCCTGCCTAGATGATAGATAAACTGTTAGCTAAAAATTCTGATTCTTAAACTGATGGGTAATACAGCAATTTTGCGCAGTACCCAAACTCTAGCTTGGTAAAACACTTGGCAGATTTGGGTTGGATCCTGGACTGTTCTATTAGAGTTAAAGCACTTGCCTTCTGCTGAGGTCCAAATACATGAACTTACAATTTTTCAGGCCTGTGCCTTAGGCACTCTATCTCAATCACCATGAGTAACTCCTAACAGAGCCTGTTACAGGAGCTTATCCTGCTCCCAGGCCAGAGTTCCTGACCCTGAATGGGGCTGTGAAACTTATAGATAGATTCACAGTTAAAGTTCAGGCTTCTTGGAGAATTTCCCTAGGAAGCAATTTAAGCCAGTTCTACAGCCTTTCTCTGCTTGGGAAAGTGATAGAGGATCCTCTCTATGGGAAGTACGTATCCCATACAGGGCTTCATGACCTGTGGCTGTGAATGAACAGTGTTCCTGCTAAAAGCAAAGTCTGCAGAGAAACAGCAGAAGACCCTAAGTGTCAAAGTGGTACTTGTGGAGAGACACATCTTTACAGGGGTTTGGAAAATGTGGGCTTTGCTGGACTGCAGTGTGATCTAAGGCTTATGTAGCTCCACAAAGAGCACAAAAGACATAGAGATCTCTCAGGGGAAAGGATGGTCATAAGGAGCTCAGAAAGCCTGTTTTATCTGTAATAATAATAAAAAAATCCTTTAAAAATCATTATTTGGGAAATACGGTTATAATGAATTTTATTTTAACCTCAGGCTGAAGTTAAGTGAGACCAATATATAAAGAAATAATAAGAAATAAAGAGAATTCCATAGGGATTAAAGCAGTGTTACAGCAGAGCTCCACCCTTTAGCAGCTGTGCTTAAACCTTTCTGAAGGCTGTTTATTCAAATAGGTTTCTTGTTCCATTATAGCATTGAGTGAAAATTTTAAGAAAGATCTTCGTAGCAACTGTAGCATCAAACTAGAAGGTAGACATTTGACCATCAGCAAGAAAGGAGAACATCAGAATGTATATTAACCATAAACTTAAATGTAACTGGCTGATGTCAATGTATTGTAGAAATTAATACAGTTTGAATCTGCCTTTCAGGAGAAACATTGCTGAACTTCATTCTCCTTTCTTTAGTGACCTGCTGGTTGAAAATGGATTAAAAATCAAAGTGTTAAGCACCTTACATAGTTTGAATATTTTTTCCAAGAAGCTTTATGGGCATACATTCTGTAGAGCAAGGACAGCAGTAATCTCTCTTCTGATCATGGGGAACCAAGCCAAAGTCTCTCACATAAAGATGATTTTACTTGCTAACTTCCTAACGAAGCAGCAGGACCAAGTTGTAAACCCTCCTCATGCTTTCTAATGACTTCTTCAGTCTTAATGTAGTTGATAAATAATGCAAAAGTAATACAAATTTGGCTTTGAAAAAAAATTTGGCCTCAGTTGCTCAGGCACAACACACATTTTGCATATACATTTGGAAGTTAAATTTGTCTGGACCATCACAGAAATGAACACACACATTGCTCAGGCAGGGAAGACCACAGCAGGATAGACTTTGCTATTGAGCCTCTGCCTGCCTCTGCCTGATTTAGTAATGCTCTATTACTAGGTCTGATACTGAAGCATCTTTTGGGTTGCCTGCCTGTTCCCTTGCTTTCTGCTGCACCACCCTGGAGCAAACAGATTATGGGAACAGCTATTTACAAGTTATCGGGCAAAATCAAATTTCAGGTGAAGAAAACCCACACATCAGGTAGGGTCTGTTCATGAAAAATGAATGTGTTGAAGTCTTACAATTCACCTTTGTGAAGGCAGGATAGAAATAGTCTTAATTTCATGAGATTTTAAAATTTGCTAAGTTTTTTTTTTCTATTACTCAAGCCATTGTTGCAATAGAATAGTAAGTAATAAGGTTCTTTGTTATATCTCAGTAGTTGACAATGCAACTTCTAAAACATAAGATTTGTATGTTTAATAAATAGATACTTGCTTTGCATTTCCTAATGATTCAAGACAATTATGAATATTCAATGTGCTTTGAGGCATCCCTTTCATAAATAAATGCAGTGTACAGGACAGTCTGAGCATTAGTCTGAGCATCTAGCTTTTTTAGATGTCATTGAATGCTTTTATCAACTACGCCCATTTAAAGCCCCCAGATCTTTGATTTCAAAGAACGGAATTCATTTCAGACCACGTCAGAAAAGGGCACCTGGTTCTGATTGCTTTCCAAGCAGAAATAATATGTCAATCCACAATCTGATGACCAAAACAGTCTTCCCAGAATAATAGCTACTTTTTAAACTCATGGAAATTTTGGAAATGTTCCAGAAAAGAATTCCCAGAAAGAGATTTTTTTTTTAATTTCATGCTGCCTGGACATTTGTGAAATATTGTATGCCATAATTTGAATAAAATAATGTATTTAAAGCTAAAACACATATGAAAAAAATATTTTAATTATTACTGTTCTAGGACAAAATCATCCTTTTTCTGATGTTTCTGAACTTATAATAAATATGTTAAAATTTAGCTTATGATGGAAAGTTTTAGAGATGAAGCTCTTACATTTTTTGCAATTATGCCTACAATAGCCAGGTGGAAGTTATGAGCTTGTCTTACAAATGACATTATGGACTCACAAATTAAAGTTAATATAAATGACAAACAAAATATCATTGAGAGTTAATGTTTCCTAACTTAATAAGTAATACTGTTTCAGAACACTGTTTACCTAACAGTTTTTTTCCTAATATTATTTCTGAATATGCATCTTTAGAACTTCTATGTGCTCAGTGTACATGTTTACGTAATCATGGAAAGTTGGGGAATTAGCAAAGCCTGTTGTCCTACAGATTTGGCCTCATTCCCCATAACCTCCTCACCATGGAGGTGATGTGCAGTAGCTGCTTGTCCAGACACTGCCAGACAATGGTGTAATGGCTGAATTTTGCCAGCTTTGCCTCAAGTGTGGGTATTAGTTTAGGTCTCATTCCTTTAGCTGGGAGGTAATTTTCATAAAACTTACATGAACTTAATTAGCTTTTAGGCCATTTGTAGTTGAAATAGTCAGCTGTCTCAGAATACAGTGTGATGTCATAAGCATTTTTTCTACAAAAGAAGGTATCTCAGCTTGCAAAGTAAAGAACTCAGAAATTAATAAAAAAATGAAATTCAATTATCACTTTCATTTGACTTTCTTTTGCTTAGGCGTTACTTATATTGGTATATTACTTATATTTTTAATGAAGTGCTCCCATCCTGGTTTTCCCATGGGGCTGCTCTGTTCCCTCACTGAATGAACAATGGCTCTGGATTTTATTTATTCTTGTCAGGTAAGGGAGAAACTTTTCAACTGCATCTTACGTGGTCCCTTCCCAAATACAAAATCATCTCTTCTCAAGGGCTCCACAAACATGAGTGTTCTGTCTTCTCCAGAACTCCATAACATGCATGAGTCATGTGAAAAATAATCCCAGCTACATAAGCATAAAACAGAGCCCTGGCAACACCTAATTTGGGTGAAAAGCACACTTTCCCTGACTTCAGTTGCAGTTGTGAATGCACCGTGTTTCCTTCAAGTTGGATAAAGTAATTCAAATGTGGAACCCAAGAGAAACTGGGCAGCAACTGGAGCAAGCCTGGTGTGACTTGCCAACGTCGCACAAGGATGCAGGGACAGCTATCATTCCTCCTGGGCACCATGCAGCTGCCTTAATCATTCTGGTTTTTTTTTTTCCCTGTAGTCTTCTTTCTGTTTTGCTTCATGTTTTCCAAATTCTGCATTAAATACAGTGTCGGTTTTAGAGAGTTTGAGCCTTTTTTCAGTGCTTTGATTTGCAACAGGGTTGTTTGTACACCATAATTAGCTGCAAGCTATTTGCTAATGCCTGAAGAGGAGTGTGACTCAAGATACAGTGATATTACCGTGTTATAGTCAGTCTGTTTTAAGATCAGAAACATACCAGTTATGTGCCTCAGAGTGCTGATTCAGGATGGACTCACTCTGCTGGGTCACTGGTGTTGAAAAAGTTGTGACCAGTTAACTTTGTGCCAAATAAAATATCTTAATGCAAGTGTAGTATGAATTCTATACCAGGGACAGAAATGTGAATGCATGCTTACACCTTTATCCACATTATAATTTTTACTTTTGGATGATCTGCTGGTACAGGGATCTTCCATTAAAGATCCAGTCCCTAGCCAAAAGAAACAGCATTTCAGGGAATGCTTTGCTGTCTTGCCCCATTGTAGCTTATGCTGTAGGCCACATTTCTCCTGAGCACGAGCAGAACTGCTGCCCTGACTGGACCTGACCTTGTCCCCCCTGGTTGGACAGGGAAGAACTTGATCCCCAGATCACTGGGTATTTAGTGTAAACCATATAGTCTGATATATAACCTGTAACTGCCTAGCAAGAAGCAGGCAGACATGTTGCAGACTCCTTGAGGAGCAGACCCTCTGTCTGGTGTGGAACATCTAGCCAGGCAGAGACATCTGCCCAGGCCCACCAGACACACATTGTCTGGAGGGCATGGATGCTTAGTGAGTCTGCTAGGTAGGTAAGAAATGCTTGGCCAATGCTTAGATGCTTAAGCTTTCTATGCATAGAAATTAGTGCACTAATAGATAAATAAATCCTTTGAGAAAACTTCATGGAGTCAGCCTTCTCGTCATTATGCCTCATGGACCCCAGCTCCTACACCCCATAACATGACTGATGAGAGTGGATTGGAAATGGGAATGTTCAAGAATTTATTTTTCAAGAACTGTAATGGGAATCTAATCAAACACGAGGGAAATGGAGCCTTTTCAGAGGCTGATAAGGGAACAAAAAGCCCATCCAGAATTCAGTTTTACTATAAATCTGGAAAGTGCAAAGCTTTGTAACAAAAAACCTCACCATTTTTAAGTGTAGTTTAGTTAGAGAAAATGAAAGCACTTCCTCCAAAGGTCATTCTTGGAAATGGCTGAATTGTTTTAGCTGAAATGTACGAAAACAAACAGTATGATGTTCCCCAGCATGGCAACTTGAGGTACAAGTGGCTGCTCTTTGGCAAAATTATAAGCAATTTAAAACTTAAAAATAGAAAGTGACATTCAGTGCTAGACAAAAGTGGCATCATGAACTCTGTCCAGCTTACATAGAAAATGAGCAAACACAACAAGGCTGCATAGCAAATACAGGTTGTTTGTGCAAATACTCTTAAGGTGATTCTCTTTGAGATTAAAGGGCATATGAATCATCTGATTTCTTACTAGAGATGGTGTCATCTGGGCCTGTTATAATGAATTTATGTTTCTAATAGCCATCTCAGTTGACTTTGCTAGCAAGTGAAATTTCTGAATTGTTGCTGAAGGCAACTTTATGATTTACCAGCTTAATTAGGGTTCAGATAAGCCACTCGTTCTGTTTTCAATATTCATGTGCATATTCTTAAGAGACCCTAGAGCTTAAAACACGTAAAACCATGTGGCAGTAATTCCATGTGGGTAGAATTTTTTATTTGTAAATCCAAAATGTTGTAATTTCTGAGAATGGCCCCTTTTGTGCTTGCATTACAAAAGCCAATACCTAGTTTGTGGCACAGACCTTTTGCAAAAACATCTCACTGAGGCAGCCCTGATCTAACTAAAGAACTGCTTCACTGCAGCCCTGTCAGTGTGACACTGGGAGGTGTGCTGCACTGTCACCTTCACTCCAGTGAATTTACATCTTCAGTAGTATGTAGCTATTATTATCGTTATGTATGGATGGGGAGATTCAGTCCAGAGGTAGTAGTTTCTCTGAGGTCATGTAGCAAATGAGGATGTGTCTCACTCCTAGGTTCTGCCTGCAGCACCTTCATTTCTAAACACCATTTCTGTTTTGTTTTTTTTTTTTCCTTGTCTGTGTGTGGGTTTTTTTAAGATTGCAAGTACACCTGCCATGCTCACTGCCAAGACCTGGTGCACCTGGGCTGCCGGCGGAATGGAAAATTAATGGACTGCCTCGCTCCACAGGACACCTTAGATTCATCTTGCAACAACAGTCAGGTAATAGATCTCGTGTTCATGTAATTACAGCTTTCTTTTGTCAGCTCTGTAAGGAAGTGTGGTCTGCCTGCCTCACCCAGCTTCTCAGGAAGAATGTCTTGTTTAGGCATGGCCAGCAAACCTGGATTTCCCACCCAGTGCTGTGATTCCGCAGTACAGCTGGGTCAAGATGCTGCCAGCTGGGTCACTCCTGCTCCAATTAGTTTTCAGCTAAATTGACTGAAAAGGAGTCCAAAAAACAGTGTTTTTTCTGTTGGTTTGGGTCACTCAGGAGTCAGAGCAGGCAAGGGATGAGAACATGAGGACAGAACTGCTCTTCATATAGAATTGGCCATACCACAAAGCAGTTCAAAAAGTGAGCATGATGGCCCAGGTGCTCTGTGCTGCTGGGAGGCAAGTAAAACTAAGGATGGGGCTATTTGTGACCATTAGAGAGCTACTTGGTTTAGTATTAATTCCCCAGTTCTCATCAAATCCCTCTTAGAGTAATTTCAAATTTCCTTGCTTGGATTCCTAGTGGCTTCAATGGGTCATGGTTTACCCCCTCGTTTCCTTCCCTCCACCACAGAGCATCACTCCTTGTGTTTCACCCTCTGACATCAGGGCCTTTCTCTTTGTTCAGGGAACACGTCAAAGCAATACATTTCTGCAGATGGGGCGGAAGGAAGGGGTGTCCTCTTAAAAGGAGGTTCATCCAGTGATAATGAGCCCCCTAGATTTAATGCTGTGATAAAAGTTGTTTTGTGCTAATTAACTCGTATCTCTCTGTATTTACAAATGCATTTACCCTTTGTTCTCCACAAAAATCCATCCAAAGTTAATCAGATGTTACACCCTTGAACCTTTACAACTAACCAGTAGAAATTTCTAAGAGGCACCCCTGATAAAATAGAGACACTCTCTTTTTTTATTTTTTGTGGTGAGGAAGGATGAAAAAATGCATCAAGTTTTTTGTGTATAAGTTCCTTTCTTCAAGTCTTTTATTTAAGCACCAAAACCCCCTTTGCTACCCAAGGTTTGGTCTAAACTAGAGTTTTACTGGTTTAACTGCAAGATGTTATTCAAAATCTAATTAGTAAAAGCAAATTGTTATATGCATATTCACTGTGATCAATTTAACCTTTATACTGTTTTTAGAATTGTTTTTAGAATTTTGGGGGGTTTTATACTGTTTTTAGAATATTGAAGAAATGTCCTTGTTGAGGGAGAGGGAAAAAATCCCAAACAATCCCAGACCCAGCTACCATTGGACATGTTCATATTACTCACTGCAAGAGTTAAGTGATTCCTAGAACAGTCAGACCTGCCCTAGTTTTCATTATCTACAGAATTGCCAAGCACAGATGCACGCTACAAACCATCAGCTGTAGAATTTGTGCCCACCCAAAATTCTCCTGCTGCCCAGAAGTCTCCTATTTCCTCCCTTTAGCCTCACCATAAGATGCATAAATACATAAAACCAACATTCTGGCAGACACCAGTTGTACACCCTATAGGGGTTTCTTTTCCTACCCAAAAGATATCATGTTAGCAGAATTGAGGGGTGGGTTGTTTGGGTTTAGGTGGTTTTTTAATTATATGGTACAGAATAAGCATTTTTCTATTTAAGTTAAGCATATTTTGTTATCTTAAAAATATTTACGTCAAGGCCTTAAAAGACTATTTTGTATGCAAGAAACTAGAACTCTGGGGTATTTCTTCTTGCAGTATTGTTAATTTTAGTATAACTGCCTTCACAAGCTGCCCAATTAGGTACATAGATATATTAACAGACTGCAATAAGTACTGTTTTTAGACAGCAAATTCTGCTTAAAATTATTATTTCCTGAAATCAGTCTGGTCTAAGGAACAAAGACGCTATTTGTCTTCAAAGTCATTGCTATTTTCCTACTGCAGTTTGCCAGTTTGTCTGATACATGGTCACAGGTCATTGTAGTAACAGCCTTATTTAAAGGCAGATAATAAATAATGCTAACAAGGACAAGGGAATCCTTCTTGAAGATTAAAAATATTTATTCTGAATCAGCTTCAAAGTCCAACTACACAATCATGAACAAAAGATGATGTACTGCAATTTCAGTGAAATAGTCTAAGGAAACACACAAAGGCTTAACTTGAAAAACTGGAAAAAGGAGCAAGAAATGTTAATGTATAGTTGAGATAAAACCTATTGTCTATGGATAGTCACCAGTGAATCAACCAAAATATTTTCAGTACCTTCTCAGATGATTCCAAATTAAAAAACAGTGCAGCATTTTTCCTTCTCAGATTCCTATTAAGCAAAATTTCTATAGAATATATAGAAAGCCTGAAATCTGGCTAGAAAATATTTGTGATGAACAGAGGTAGACATCATCAGGCCTTGCCATAAACATGTCAGAGAAATTCCAGGAAACATTTTTACATTTTTATTTTTTTAAGCAGGAAAAAAAAAACCTGGAATTTGCTACAGACTTATGTCAAAACCAATTTTTATGAAAACCTAATTCTTCCAAAATGTAAAACAACCCAGATAATCAAAACCCATATTTTGTCACACAAAGATAGTAATGACTTGTAGTGAACAGAATGACTGTTCAGCATGAGTGACTGAGTGACATCCAGAGTGACTGGAACAGGCTGCCCAGCAAAGTGGTGGCAGAGTCACCATTCTGGAAATGTTCAAAAAACGAGTAGATGTGGCACTTCACGATATGGTTTAGTGATATATTTGGTCAAAGGTTGGACTTGATGATCTTTGAGGTCTTTTCCAAGCTTAAAGATTCTATTATTTTAAAATTTCTGAGTGCTCTTCCTGAGCTTGTGTCATGGCTCAATTTTCTCTGCAAGTGCAACATTTTATCTCATAGGAGATGCTACTCCGGCCACCCGAACTGTGACTGAGGACACAGTGTCTCTCCCGTGCTCCTCATGACTTGCTGTTTGGAAGAGTGAAGGGTAGAAACTCAGAGGCTGAAAGGAAGAGTAACAGGAATTGGGAGGAAGAAAGGCATGGCAATACAGGTCTTGAAAGTGTGGGTGACTGTCAGCAAGAAAATACCACAGCAACAGAGAGTGAAGGGTATTAAAACTCAGTTTTACTCAAAAGGACATGTACAGCTTGGCTGCGAGAGATCTAAGAAAGGGACAGTGCTGTCTTTGGTATGAATACTGAGCAAAGAAGCTGTTTCTTGCCCTTTGAGCCTTACAGTACTTAGGGAAGCCAAATTTCATGTGAATTTGTTTGTGTGCAAGAAAATCGCATCAAAGAAGTACTGGCTCTTTCCTACTGATTTCCTTCCTCTTGGAAGAAGTCACACTTTGGCTGCTTACAGTGTGTGACAGTTGTTTCAAGTCTCCTCTTTCCTCACTAGCTGTTTGGGTCAGTGCATGTCTGACAACTGATACATGTAAGATGAGGATTCGAATGCTATTTTCAGCGTCCGTCATCTCTGGGTTTTGAAGCAGCAACAATTTACATGCAGAAAACCTGGAATGTTTCCCGTTGGGTCATTTTCTTTGCACGCAGCTGTCCCACATGCACAGCGCAGAGCTACTACTGGAAGCTGCAAGGTTTGAATTCACTCCTTCCTCTGTTACTGATCTGCTCGTACCACTTTGTCTTTCTAGGACTCATCTACATTTCTTGTAGAAATGTAAAAGAGAAATTAGAATTTTTTAAGAGACTTTTAAGATCTCTGAATGAAAACATTGTTGCAAAAGCCACCATTTACAGGTTATTATTTAATTCAACCCTCCCAGCTTAGCTGCCCTCTTAAAATTCCTGTTTCCTTCCATGCTAAAATTTTCTGGACTTTATCAGCCCTAAGGTGATCTTTTTCCTGTCTGAAAAGTTTGATCCTCCATCTCATATATAAAACTGAACAGGTGTTTAGTATAAGATTGTGAAGGGTGCAGAGGATGAGAAAAAGACTGAATCTATTTTCTTTAGAAAATTATTCTTGTGTTCTTATTCTATGGTGTCTTGTCTGCAGGGTTTTAGTTAGATGCAGCAGTGTGCTTTTGAAGAAAATCATCCAATTGTCTTCACTTCCCTTGTTTTGGTTGATTTCAGTCTTAGGGCACATAAAATTAATTCCACTTCAGGTGAAAGTAAGCTGTTTCCTTAAGCTGAAACTTCTAAGAAGAGGCACCCCAGAAGTCTACCTAACACAGTCCACAGGATCAAAGCAGAGATTTTCTTAAGTAAAATCTTTGAAGTGTTAATATCGAGGACACTGGATTGTCAGCACCACACACTTTCCTTTACAGAGCTACTTGTGTTGCACTACTGTATTTGTTAACATACACATTAGATTCTTGGCATATAACAGGCCCCATTGAGAAACAAACTGATAAATGTTCCAGTGATGCCTTCTTTTGCTTTATCTACATCGTGACTGAAAATCACAGGGCATGCAAAGCCAGTTAATTTTGCATGAGCTATGCTAGTCAAATGCACAGTTGCAAAGATCGCACATATATTTGGGAACAACTCCCCCATACAGTGAACATCGACTTAAAATGTGAAGGGATTTTGCAGAACTGCTTGAACTTTATAGTATTAATGGAGAGGAATTACTTACTAACAAACCTTAATAATTACTTACTAATAAACCTTAGTCCTGGGATATACACACACATATATATTTGGGATAACCATTTTATTTTGAAGTGCAATTTATTTAGGTGGGCAAAGCACAAGTTTGAAGTCATTATGTTGGCATTCTTGTACTGGTGCAATGGAGATCTCTTTTTGTAAAGGAACATGGCACCTCTTCATTTGCATAAGTTTCTTTACACAGGGAGATTATTACTTTGATATGATGGTAGACAATGCTTTGAGCCCTAACTCTGTGTGGCCTAAGGCCATTTTAGATTGGTCAGGCAATATGAATATATCTCCCGCTTTATCCGGGTGATATAAACTGCACTTCATCCTGCTGCAGTGACCTGGTGGTGCCCAAGTGCAGGAGAGCTTGTGGCTTGGTTGTAGTTTCTGGTCCTGAGTGCTTGTTCATGCTCATACACTTTTGCATGTTCCTCCTGCTCTTCCACTCCCAGTGGCACCAGTACTGCTGCTTTTGGACAATGCTGTTTGAAAAGGGTCAGGAAAATGTTGTGGCTTCTAATGTTTGCTCTTGCAAAACCTGATCAGCTCTTTAGTTCCCAACACAGCTTGTCAGCACAACAGAGGCTGGGTGTCGTGGTGTGGCTGGAACACCTTAAACTCCAAATAACCCTGAATAAACATCTTGTTGAGCCACAGTTTAAGAATATGGGCTTAGGATTTCCCTTATGAGGAAGACGAATTTCTTACAGGCTCTTAACTGCTGATTTTGCTGAGGGAATCAACAGATTTCCAAGGATTTCCATCCTGTACAATTCTCCCAGTGACTAGAGCATCTTGGTGCTCTAGTTCAGATAGTCTCAGAATGTGGAACATGGTCACCCTGCTTGACTTTGTTAACAAGTCATTGCAGCACAGAGAACTAAACTTTGAGCTCCTTTCTCTGTGTGTATAGATATATATATATATATACACACACATATATATTTCATTATAAAAATGACTAGGAAATTCCATGGTGTAGCTGTTCTTAGAGAACATTAAGGCTGCAGGGTTAAGTTCTTGAAAATTAAACTCAAAATGCCAAACATATTGCAAGTACCCAATGGCAGAAATATATTGCTCAAGTGAAAAGAGGATGGTGTTCTGCTAATTGTGTGGCCTTAAATGTTTCCCTCTTGAACAGACTTCTTGATAGATATTAAAGTGGAAATGATGGATACAGGTTCTCTGCAGTCTTGTAACAGAGCACTCAAAAAGAGCTAGGGAAAGAGTTGCCATTTTCTTCCAGGAACAAGCAGAGTGGGATGAATAAAGCTCCTTTCCAGAAATCATCTCCTGTGCTACCAGATTGGCCATTACAGGCACATCACCTCTGACTGACAATGCCAAGGCCTTCTCAAAGTCTAAGAGTCTTCTTAGTCAAAAGTCTTCTTAGTTGAAGTCTAATCAAAGCCATTATGTGGACTTCAATTTTTTCCTCATCCCACCTCAGATGGATCAAAATGTTGCAATTTTTTATGTTTGACCCACAGATAGAATTTCTTTTCTCCTTCGAGATGACAAGCCTTCCAAAAGAGGCCTCACTGCACTCAAATTTTCCCAAAGACAGAGAGTGGTCAGAGAGGAGGTTTGTACAAGACCTGAGGCACTTGGTAAAGTATAGGAAGGGACATAGGCTGTCCCAAATGACTTGGATAGCATCAACACCCAGATTGCTTCAAATTGCATGAGCACCATAGAGAAGACTGAGAGGAGCTCACAGCGTCAACACAGAAACATCTGGACCTGGAAGGTCACTAAAGTTGTCACTTGAATATAAGTGGAACTGAAAGTGGTTTCAATTCTTTCCTTTCAGAGATATGGTAGTTGAATATCTCTATCAAAAATAACTCATTGAGAAAAAATTGACACCAGAGAGCAGAATATCATAACGTAGATCTGTACAGCTCTAGATTAATAATGAAAGCTAATTTTGAGCTCTTCATTGCTCTCCTCTACTAACTATTCGTAGTGGTGTGTACTCTGTACAATAGGCATGGATTTTATGGCTCACATATTTCAAATCTCTGTTAAACCTGGTTATGCTTGGTAGTAGTTGAAAGGAAAAGAGGACAACTGAATTATGTTTATTTTGGCATGCAAAGCATGATTTCATTTTTGCCAGTGACTTTGAAAACTTTTAAACCAAACCTGAAGCTCATTTCAGTTCTAACTGTATATATTGCTCAAGTTATTATTAGGGAAATCTATTTGGCAAACATAGATGACTTTACAGTCTATATAAAGTAGAAATTAGTTCCAAGCTTTCAAAAAATAATTTGAAAGTATCCACAAAAGTTCCTGGGGCACTACTGTCTGCAGCCTTTCCTCACAGGGATATTATTAAAATGGGCTTTGCACAAGACTGACTTAAGATCTTTAAATAATAAAGTAATTGCAACATTCTATGAAGTCCAATTTACTATGTCAGATATTTGGACTTCTTCAGTATTCTTTGGCATAAGCATCATGGAATAGCCTGTTGGGTTTGCTAGAGCACACTGAACAAGTGCTTAGGCCGATGGTGACTGAGGCAGTAGTTGAATATTGCAAGTAGGATGAATCCAAAAGTCATATTTAAGTGAAGAGGGCTTTTTAGAACTAGGAGTATATCTCAAAGCCAAATAAGTAAAGATTGGATGAGGCATGTGGTGAGGGGACTTGTATCATCATACCACCAAATAATGTTAACACTATAATTAATATTTTTAATAGAATGAATTTCAGCTTTTTGGAACCTTGTGGAAATTTTCAGACCATGGAAGAAATTTGAATCAAAAGGTTTTTTAAAAACACATATTTTGGTCAGTAAATCTGTCTTTAAACTTTTTTTTCTTAAGTTGGAGTTTTGGGGTTTTTTTTCCATTTCAAGTACTTGGTTAATATTCAGACCTGACCTTTCAAACAGAAAGGTAGCAAGGTCACTGCTAAAAGCACACATTGCTGAAACCCAGAGATCAATTATCAGTTGTTTAGCAACCAGATCAACTCTAGTCAAACAGCTCTGATTTTCTAGTCCCATAGAAAATCAAATTCAGGAAATTTGATTCAGGAGATCAAATTACAGGAAAATATTGTTTTTAGATGAGGGGAACATTTAAAATGCATTTTTGATTTTTGCACAGTTATGTGTTTTCATATTCAAGAGGTTTGTATCATGTTCCTAGAAAATGATACGTGTTTTCCTGATAATGTAGCCAGCCTCAACCTGCTGTTTTGTCAGCTGCCACTGTAAGATTAGTGTTATTTTTCCACTATTTATTTCTAATACAGACTATTCTTACTGCACACATTTTCCCACCATCCTTTCTAATTTGTACTGTCAGTGTTGTGTTGGCTGTAGGATGTAAAATACCACTGAATTTTTATATTGCATCAGTTTCCTTCTTAATTCAAAATTTTTAATATATTCTCAACATCTCAGCAGGCTCAGCAGAGCACAGATGATCACATTACAAATTTATTACAAGTAATATTGACTTGCATGTCCTGTGTGTTCCATTGTGTTCTCCAGTATCCATACAGCACTGCCTAATCATGTTGAGAAAAGGTTCAAGGAGAACTGATCCTCTAAACCCTCAAGTTCTGTGTGTTGTGTGGGTTACATTGTGTGATAAGTTGCACACTGATATGAGGGGTGGCCAGGCTCTGCTTGAGCAAGTGGAGTGGGGGCTGGCAACACACCAGGATCCTGAGGGTTGGGCTTGTGATAGATTGCAGCAAAGGGCTCAGAGAACAGTTTCTGTCTTACCTTCAGGGTAGATTTTCAACATGCAGATCAGGATAGCAATCACTGGGACAGTTGGTTTTGATGTGGCTTGTGTAGGCAAATGAATGCTGCATCAAAACTCGGCATGCTTGGAGATGGGTATTTTGCTGTTAAATGTTGTAGATTATGATTGTACATGGAAGTTGCCCACAGCTGGCTGGTACATCACTGACTATGATAGCATCTTGAGTGCCTTATTCAGCCCTCAAAATATGCAAAGAAAATGAGAACTGGCTGGGAAATGGTTAAGCAGGGGATAAATGCTGGCCCTTACAAGTCTCTGTCCCAGTGTAGTCCTTACACTGACTTTCTCAAAAGT
Organism: Calyptomena viridis; assembly: GCA_013390005.1. Classification (NCBI taxonomy): domain Eukaryota; kingdom Metazoa; phylum Chordata; class Aves; order Passeriformes; family Eurylaimidae; genus Calyptomena; species Calyptomena viridis. The sequence goes on from WEIV01015434.1 coordinate 374,811, forward strand.
CCATGGGGTGTAGATGACAGATCGACATCTGAACTTCACCTTTCAGTTAGAGATGGCCTGGTAAACAGTGACAGTGGCTTTCATTCCGTCCTTCATGGGCTGATTATTTATTTTATATCCATTTAAACACCTCTTTTAAATGGAACTACCAGCAGCCGTGTTAGGTCTGTCCTAATGTATTAATCCACAGGGGTGAAGGAGTGACTGGTTTCCAAACAGAACAAGGGCCTGAACAGATATTTAATATCAGATGCTTTCTAGTGCATTTATTCAAGAAGCTGATTTTATTTTGCATTTGAATGTTTAGGAAAGTAGCTGGCCTGATGATGTGACTACAGACTACTTAATTCATCCCACATAGACCTGCCCTGAGCAAATAATGAGGTGGCAGTGAAAATCAATTAGAAGAGAAAGTCAGAGCTGTTGTGAAACTTGTATCCCATTTTCTCAGATATTCTTGCAGCTTCAAATTATCTCTCTTTTTTTTTTTTTTTTTTTTAGTTTCAGCCTTTTTTGTTTAACTTATGGCATTAGCAGCTGTTGGAAATATACACAGAAGAGATTGCTGCTGCCTTTTGACTCAGTGCAGGAAGGGCATGATGCAAAACCTTCCCTGGTGGGGAAGGAAGGTGGGGAGTGGTTTTAGATTATTTTTAATGATAACATTGCTGGGTGAAGATATGAAAATACTTGTTCCCAGTCTTTGATCCAAGTAGCTTGCCAACCAGCAGCCACACAGACAGCTGTTAGGAAAACAGGTAGACAACAGAGCCCTATGTGGTTCTGTTTATCTTACAGGAAAGTAAAGTCTTGTTTCCCAGAGAGCAGGAATCAAATGACAGCAGGTAGCATTTTTTTTACTGATTCATGGCTTCCTCTTACTGGCAACACTGCCTGAAAGCTGCCCTCCAGACTCTTCCTTGTTGCAGTAGAGCCCACCCATTGACAGGAGCTTTGTTTCTCCCCAGTTATGTGTGTGTGCTACATGGTGGTTCCTCTTCTCCCAGGGATCTCATTCTACAGTGAAGCTCCATTCTTGTACTGCTCCAAAGGAATCATGGATAAAAACGTTCCCCATTTACTCTGCAAATAGTGTGTATAAGTGTGTAAAAATTCAGCGATGTAGTGTTAATGTTTCAATACCCTTACTGGGAAGGAGGAAATGCAATTTGAAAGAAATGACAACAAAATCGTACTAGTTAAACTTCTGGGGAGTGGTCTTCTTGTTCCTATCTAAAGCATAAACAAGTAGCTGGCGTACACAGGATCAGAACATATTGGCTTCTCTTAGCACTTGTGGGAGATCTCAAGCAAGAGCCATTTTATCATGTTTCCTTCTCCCTTTCTATTTAAGCTATTGTAAACCTCCATTCCTGCAGCATAGGTCTCAGTGGGGATCCAGCATCTCTGGTTCCTGAGACATTATGGTCCTTTATTGCCAAGTGAAAGAAGCTGCCCAGATACAAAAGGCTGTTGCATTGTTTCTTCTGAACACAGAGACAGAGCTACAAAATGTAGACTTCTACAAGATTTTTAGATCTGATTTGTTCTGCAAATAATATGCTGATGATCAGTTGTCATTGGGTTTTTATTGGGGTTTTTGTTTGTTTGTTTTGTGAATGTTTATTTCACAAATGATGTAACAACCCTTTCCAAAATTATATAAAATCCCTTCATTGTTTCTTTCAAGATACACACCTTTCATTCTGGTTGTGATGTTCCAGATGAGATTTTTGATATAACAGTAGTTTTGTATCTTGATCACCTTTCACCTGTGACCTTTAGCTTTCTTATGACTGGTTCCTAGTCAAGAAGCCTCTCCAATGGATGAGGTTTGGACCAGCTTCTGGCTGAGATGTTCTAGAGCCATGCTGCTTGAAAGCTGGACAGTCCCCCAAGGAGATAAACCCAGCTGATGTCTGCATGCCTGTCCTCTGTGGATAACCCCTAGAGAAAAATGTTAAAAATCACTTCCCCTTTACATTTGAGAAGAAAACTTTCATCATGGAATCCAAAGAGATCTTCAGACAAGTTCATACATTACAACTAGTTTTGTGAACCAATGGAGAGGTGCAAATGCTCATTTCAGGTATTTTGCCTTCAGATGTGCTGCAGTCAGATAACTGGATACAATTACTTGCTTTGCCTAAATCATATCCTCTGCTTCTCTATCTCTTTTTCTGCTGATGCTTGCAAGTGTCTATGTAGCCATGGTAAGTCTCCTTTTAAGGCTTTGTCTTCTCTGACAGGGTGTTTGTTTACAGTAAGATAAATACCATCATTGATTATTTTGCTTTACAGTGGTAAGTGAGAACAAAGCAGTGATGATAGTTACCATGGGGCAGCAGGATTAGCACTGTGCATCCTGCCTGGGGCTGACCTCACCTAGCTGACTTCAGGATAAAATTATGTTGTCTTGATTTCACTAGCCTTTTCTATCACAACTTCTTATCAGAAAATTCTACAACATTATTGTCTAGGGAAGGAAGACCAGTGTATCACAAGGCTGAACACTACTTTTACATTTCCCAAAACTTCTACATTTGTGTTTAGAGGAACATTGCTCAGTCCATGCTCCACTCTGAGTTTTCCATTTGCACTGTTCTCTTCCCTTGACCTTCCTTTTGCCATTCCGAGTAATATTTTACTTTACAGTAACCTTGAAGAGAGATTTCCTTATCTGTATATACGACTAATTAGTAAGGTCTTATGATTATTATAAAGCAATTTGTTGGAGGTAGGAATTAGAGCATGAAACTGGAACCAAGGAAGCCAGATTTGCAGTCCTTGCTCTACTAATGACTGATTATATATGGCCTTCAGCAAGTCAGTTTGGCCTTGATTTTCAGATGCACTGATTTAATTTTTAGTCTTTTGCTCCCAGCTTTCTTTTCTGCCTTCTTTTGGAGAGAAGGAAGTGCCCACAGTATGAAAACCTGCTATTTCATTTTACATCAAAATATGTCTCAGTCTGGGGAGTCGGAAGTAGAACCCAGTTTTGGAAACAGTGGCATTGTGAGTAATGTTTCTTTCCTATCACCACACTGAGGATGAGCTCTTTCATACAAAGTATTATTGGTGAATGAATGCACTGTGTGGCACAGAGTTATGTTCTGAGAACTTGATTGTTATGAGTATTCCTGAATTTGTTAAATAATCTGTCATCTGGGGAAGAAAAGCAAGGTTGAATTCTTAAAACTGAGGATTACAGATAAGGTAAATTCAGAGGTAACTCAGTATGAGACAGTGGAAAGAGTAAAATCTCTGACAGCTGCGTTTATGAACTGTCATTTTACTGAGTTCTTTATATTATTTTCCTTACAGTTAGCAGATATAGCTAGAGATAGGAACAATTTATTGGAGTGAGTGAATACAAGACGTGTTTTGGAAATACATAGGATCCATATTTCCAGTTGTCATTAGGCGCTGCTGTCTGTCTGTCTCAGAAGTGTCCCTAATGCTACTCTTTGGCAGTAGGTCAGGAGTCCTCTTTTTTGGCTGAACGATCTTTCTGAGGTCCTGTGCTTCATCTCCCAGCAGGAATCTCCCAAGCTGTGCCAGGCTGCACAGCTCCCACAACTCCCCCTGCATCAACCTACACCTCAGGCTCCTGAGCTTCACTTCTTTGCTGCCAGGTCCTTCTCCCCAGTTCAGGAGTAGCCCATCACATGTGTCTATTCCACATGATGGGGCCAGAGAGAGGGGAGACCTTCACTGCTAGCGAAAGAGGAGGAGAGAAATAGAGAAAGGACAAGAAGGTCTGACACAAGCCACCTGGATTTTTTATTCTTGATTCCTTCTGTGTCCCATCAAGCTGTCTGGACCTTCCAGAGCAGCCCCACTCTTGGGGATTCTCGAGAATCATGGCATTAGGTTAGACATTTTCTTTTTTTCCTTAAAATGTCCTCAACTTGCAGTTTTGAGCCTACTTTGGACTGGGATTGTCTGATGAGGAGTCAGCTTAACATGTCCCAGAGGTGGGATGTGGGAACAAGTTAACTTGGCTGCACCAGCTGCCCAGCTGATTAGGACAAAAAAGACCTTTGGCCTTGAAGTCCATGTTTTGACAGAGAGTGTGAGAAAGCAAAGTAGAAAACTACTTTGAGGCATGCATGGTAGTATGTATGATAGGTGGCTGAAAACAGATAAAAATAGATAATTCATTAACTACCTGATAATTAGTGACCCTGATAGTGGGGCAGGAACTGCCCTTCATCCCAAGCCATGGGGCCTCTGATGGGAGGGAAGTAAGTGTGCTTCCATCCCACTCACCCTCAGGCGATCTGAATTTTACAACGAACTTTTTTAAGATGAGTTGGCCATGGTCCAATGGTTGGCAGCATTTCATAGACAAGTCCTCTAGACTGTGCTAAAGCACCGTGCATAAGAGCAGTCTTATTTTACACTCTTCTCCACACTTTCGTTTCTTATAAGTCACCTGTGGCTTTTGGCTGCTGTTAAGAAGGAAAAAAAATCTGGAAGTTCTGCTGTAGGCTGATTTGGCAGTTTCACTGGTTACTGCCAGTGATTATCTCCATGTCACAGATACGCCCTTGGTGCCAGCTTTAGGAAAACCTTCCACCTTTCTGATGTCTGGGTGAGGAAATGGTTTCTTTAGGAAATTGCTTTTGTCTGAGAACAGCCCGTCTTTATAAATGCTCTCACTGTGATCTTTCACAAAAGGCTGCATTCAAAATTTGAAATATGCTGATGTGCAAATAATTTCAATAGCTGACCTGCAGATTCTGTTGGCAGAGCTGCTGCAGGCAGTTTGCTCTGCTTCCAGTCGCCTGCTTCACTTTGGCAGCTGCACTCTTTCTGTCCCAGATGCCTGCAGCCTTTTGTCCAAGTTAGGAGCTAGACAAATTTTACACACTGTCCTGTAAGTGCACCTCAGCTTATCATCCACACGCAGAATTAAACCTAAATCTTGGGCTGCCTTTTGCCCCCCAGAGTTATTATAAATGGACCCAGTAGAGCTGGATTACTGATGTACAGTGGTGGATGTGCCTGCTGGAGCCCCACCAAGGAGGGGGGTGAATCATTATGCTGCCTTGTAAGGATATCTGCCCGACTGCAGAGCGGTGGTGAGCACTGCCAGCCATCCCAAGCAATTGCAGGAGCCCTTTGAAAGCAGCTCAGCACATAAGGGCAGGTCCTCTGGAAGGAGCAGATGCCGAAGCAGATGTCAAGGCCACTTTGAGGACTGCTGAACGCAGCGTGGGGAGGTTGTGGCAGGAGATTGTTTCCAGGACATGGATGTGAAATTCTTAGGTACGGTTTGCAGCACTGATGTGCCTCTGTGTTTCAAATCCTCACAGCCCTGCCACAAAATTATTTTTAAAAGTTTTGCAGAGTTTGTATAAGTTAATTTAAAAGCAGATCTTTTAAAAACTACTTTCAGACACAAACAAAATGAAGGTAGATGCCCTGATGCATACAGTGAAGAACATAAGCTTTCTAGCATTGTTCCGCTGCTATTGTAAGTGATGTTTCATATTTTGAGGTCTGCAAGTTCCCTGACCACATTCTGACCTTGAGGTCCAACCCATCTTTCAATTATCCTGTGACTGCTAATTTGGTCACATGTCAGGGGAGGGGAGAAGTACTCACAGTGTTAAATTACCTGCACATATGGACACACATCTGTACATCTGTTTAGTCATGTGAACATAACCTCTCTTTCGCAATGCGTTGCTTTCCAGGTCTGGCACTCCAGACAATGAGTGCAGGCAGGAAGACACAGCGCTGTCCCATGATTATGTGGGGGTCTGGAACTGCCCCTGTGGGACAAGAGGTAGAGAGTAAATGGCTGATCCTATGGCTGATGGGAATAAGCACTGATTTGCAGAACTCAAAGGCAAGGTGTGAGGAACAAAGATCATCCCTTTTTAAACAAAAATCATGCACTGACGGATGGAGTTTTTTAACAGTTGGCATTGGTGAGATTGCCTTTGTAATGGCAGCTATCCAGACATATCTGGGATCCAGTTGGTAAATGGCATAAAAGAAAGTGCTTGTGGCTCATGCCTTCTGGTGCTTTGTGCCCCATAGTACTTTGTGTTCCTTTCCTACATGGAACTTTCCAATCTCTGACCAATGACATCTTACCTTGGTATGGCTACAGTAGTCCCCCCCCTGCCCTAGTGTCCAGCCTGTTTTCCTCTTGGGCAGCTCCATTTCGCCTGGAGGGATGGCTCAGCTGATGAGGCAGCTGCTGTACTGTGGCAGATTTCAGCCTGGTGCTATTAAGCAAAAAATGTAAAAAAATAAAAATTGGTTCCAGTTTATCCTAACCATCTAAGCCCTAAATTAAGACAGTTCAGCAGCTGCCTCATGAACAGCTGAGCTGCCTGTGCAGAAGGACTGGGAACTTCTCTGAGAAGTGCAGCTCAGATTGGTGGTTAAGGGCAGGAGTAACTACTTGTGTCATACCTCAGTCTCTAGGTGTACAGATTACATGACACATTTCAACACAGCAAAGGAAATTGGAGTTGGAGGAGATGTCTTTGTGAGTCTGTAACAGAGCATTTCAATGTCAGTGACAGAGAAGAGAACATGTTGAAACAATGTGTTCAAGTGTTGTAGGAAAACAGCTATATTTAGCTGCTCTAAAAATTGCTCAGCATCAGACATGAAGGAAATGGCCGTGGCAACCTATGCTCCTCCAGTTTCACCTGTTGCAGTGTTTCTTAAGTTTAGAAATATCAATAAAGTAAGTAATGTAGCAGTTAAAATTTTCCCAGAAGAGGTGTAAACAAACTAAATTTACTTGCAGAAACAGCCATTGCTGAACCATGAACTGACCTTGAGCTGTGTCGATTGGCTGTAATGCAAACCATCTGCACACTGAAACAATTAAAGCCTTCACATCTCCTAGGAGTTTCCTTCCTCTTATTATAACTTATGTGCTGTGGTAGAAGCATAGAGGTAAACAGCTAGTTAGTGTGGCCCTCTGTGTCTGTGTGTCTGTAATTTTATGGTGCAGAACATACAAAACCATTTTCATTTGAAGTGGCAGTCAGCTTTCAAGTAGAAAAAACAGCATATGCTTGGTACCAAATGCTGGAGTCATAGCTTGTAAAACAGCCTGAGTTAGACACATCTGCTTTGCCTCCTCTGCTTCCCTTCCCCCAGCTTCTCCTTTGGATGTACCAGGAGTTCATAAAGCGCAGGTCAAGCTGGAGAGGCAGTGCTTAAATAACGACTGCTCCTGTATAAGGCCCCTCTGCATGTGCCTGACTGAAACCCAGCTGCCTTCTGTGACAGTGGTACGTAAGTGCTGCTTCTGTGCACTGAGCCCATGGCTGTGTCTAAAGAGGCAGAATTGGATAGCAATTAAAAGTGATTTTATAAAAATCTTACTTACTTTACTACGAGTTCAGTTTCCAGAGGCTCAGAGTTTACACCTCTTTAAAGCCTTAAAAAAAAAATCAATCTACAGCCATGGGATCAGAGCTTGGACATTGCTGCAGTGGGAAAATACCAGAGACACTGCTTTTGGAGCATCTCTGTATAATTTGCTATGTCCCACAATTGGCAAAATTTCATATGAAAATCTCTGCACTACAAAACCTCTTTTTACACATTCTTCTATTGTTTCTGTCCATCCAGATGATAACAGCATTAAAACCTCAGATGTTCCCTTTTCAGATCACAGGGAAGAGTAATCATGCAAGCTCAGTAAAATAAGAAAATAGTTTTATTTTGTAAGACAGAGCAGGGTTTCTTCTGATTTTAGGCAAGAAGTTTAAAGAAAAATTTTGGAAGCTCATTTTTAGAAATGAGCTTAACAGTCTAGACGATGTAAACATAAGCAATGACTGTAAAATTAATATAATTAAATATTTTGCTTTTGAAGTTACGTTTGAAAAATAATGAGTAGATGCAGCACAGCTTCTGAGCCAGCCATGACTACTTGTCTCTGTGGCCAAAGGCTTCCATTTCAGGGAGTGACCCCTGGCCTCATGTCAGGTACTTTAAAGTAATTCAGGTCCACATTTCTCAGAGCAGGCTGTGTCCTACACCCCTGTACTGTGGACTCAAGATATGGCATGCATGTTTTATGAGTTCAAATTGCTTGAAAAATGTGAGAGAAGGCTGAGTGGGTGACACTGGTTGGGATAGCGTAAGAGGATGGTGAAGTGTAGAGGAAGACTGGGGGGTCCACATCGCCATGATGATGTGATTTCTGGTGCTGACTACCCTTGGAAGCACTTCTGGGGTTTGTTTTGAAGGAAATGTACTCATTTGCTATAAAAGAGGGCCCACAAATGAACTAATGTGAAATAAGACTTTCAGAACACCAGATCCTGGGACTGAGTTTGTCAGTGTTGATCCAAGTCCTATAAACTCTGGGTCATATGCATGTTATGTATAAGAGGCTACCTATAACAAATAGGCAAAACTATATCAATTGCTAGATTTACAGTTTCCTTTGTGACCTGAATACTGACCCATGTCAGACATCTGCTGCAGACCAGAGAAGTAATGAGTGCCTTGGTCATGCCCTGCATGCGGGGCTTAGGAGCACATGTTAAGCTCTAGATAGTCAGTCATGAAGACTTTTCCCACTTTACAAGTACGTGTATATATTCCCTTTGTGTTTATTTTTTATAACATCTGGTGGGTGGGTGTTAATGAAACAGGTAAAAATAAGTAATGTCAACTTCCCTGCATCAGCCCGGGGCTGAGGCTTTGACCTCCTCACCCACTGCACGACCAGACATGGCAGCTGGCAGAGGCATAAATGGCTTCTTTCCCTCGGGGTGGGATGGTGCTCTTACTGCATTTAAGTGCATATGTTGCAGTTTTTTTCCCCTCTGGCCACCTCTTTTTTACCTTCAAAATGCTGTCACTATATCTGATTGATAAAATATATACAGAAGAGAGCAAGAACTGTACTGAAGCAGGACATCTCTGACAAGGTGAGGTCTGCAGCTCTGCTGGACTTCTTCTTGATGTAAAGTGTCCACTTCCTTCCTTTCTCTTCCCTCCACATGTGAAGCCAAGAGGCTGACTTTATATCTCCTAAATTGAGGATTTGAGATGCTGCATGTACATCATTCCAAAATTTTGAAAGAAAAATAGAAGCACCATATTTTCCTTTTTTTTCCCCTCTTTTCTAGTTCTCCAGTATCTTCTCAGCCCTGATATGTATGATTTCCTTACCTGCCTTTTCACAGACTACTTTTTTAATTTCTATTTTTTCAGCATGCATTTTTTCTCTAAATTTTCCTTCAAAATTACGAGCATACATCTCAGCTATCCTAAACATGTGCTCTTTTTCCACCCAGAAATCTCCATGGACATTTGTTTTGGAATTTTATGGAATTCTGTTGAGAAAAAACTTACTTTTATTCTAAGATATTACCTTTTTAATTTGGTTTTTATTTTTGCTGATTTGCCTATTTTTTACTTCTGGTTTTTTCCATTCCCTGCACTTCTGTCTTTTCTTCAAACTGTCTTACTTTTTCTCCCCCTGCACCAGTGTTCTTGCAGTGAGGGAAGAAGAGCATGACAGGAAAGGCAGGAATCAGAAAGCTCTTAGGTCAGTGAATAGAACACAGACCAAATGTGAAAGGAGTTAGTGAAATTTAGCTAAAAGAAAGCTTGATTCAGGGCAAAATTTTCAAAGGTGGTCACATCCTACCAAAAATGTGAAAAATGTTCATCTTGTGCAGCACTGCGGAAATACAGGGGTCAAAAACACATTACCTTGCATTAGCAGCTGACAGCTCCTCCATTGCCTGCTGGGCTTGCAAGCTGGGGAGTGAGTGGGCAGGTGTGAGCAGACAAGTGGGGCTGCCCTGCTGCAGCCCCCAGCATTTCAAATGGCCAGGCTGGATCCACAGGTGGAGGGCACTGCACTTTAAGGAGATTTTTCTCAGATTTTTCCAGCTAAGAGTGCACTGGATGAATTAGGCAGGCATTTTGTAACAAGCTGTCAGATCTGTGGTCCTGTCAAACAGCACTGTCTTTCTGGGATGCTTGTTTTTACAGATTGTTGTCGAGATGATTTACTGAAGTAAAAAGTTCTAAACTTACGTGGACAGTTTTTAGGGAGTTTCTACATCTATCGCAGTCAGACTTACTCAACAGAGCAAAATATCATTTCATACACAGTATGACAAGACAATTTCTTGTTCTTTGTCTAGGAAATGACAATTGGAACATGATTCCTAGACCAGAAGGCCCCTTCCCCCACCAGTTCACCAGTTTGAGGACAGATGCTGAAGTCAGATTGCAGCTACAGCACATTAGGGCTCACATTTTCGTGGTATCCACAAAGCATGCTGAGCTTCAACAGTTGTGGTTTCTATACTTAAAACAGAAGGTCCTAGTTCATTTTACTGCCCCAAGTATTTTTATATAGTGTTAGCAATTAGGAACTGAATTAAAAGTAGGAGAATGTCTGTTTTCTATTAGAGAATATTTCCTTAAGATTATGTTTTCTCATATAGTGGTTCTACTGCTTACCCTGGCAAGGTCTGGGCACTTAGAGAGAATTGGATGACAGCACTCCCAGGCCTCTGAGCTTCCCTTATGCCAACCTTTGCTTATATTTATGTTTGACTTTCTCATCAGTGGGACTGTGTAAGGATGTTTATTCACCTGTTCACTGAGTTGGAACTTCTGAGCTATGTGTAGGCACTGATACATTTTGTCTGACATTGTGGGGGTTAGCTACAGCATACGCTAAAAAGGCCATTGCTGTTGGGAACAGATTGCCAGATGAAACATAGCTCTCAGCTTTGAATTCTTACTGTTACCAACATATCCACTGATCTCTCAGTGCCACAGAAATCCAGCCTTTGAAATGAGAGTGAGAGGCAGGGCAAGACACACTTCAGTACATTTGCAGAACTATCTGAAGTCCTGTGTTTAAACACAGGACAGAACATGAAATGAAATATTTGATCATTATTTGTATTATAAAATCTGCCTTTTCAGATCTGTGACAAGAAAGTACCTGTTTAATAATGCAATCTATGATCAACTGGAGAGGAAGAAAGCAAAATTACCAACAAATTTTTCTGTTTTAGAGAACAACTGTGCCTAACTGGGATGCAAAAAAATTGATAGAAAAATGCACTCAAGTACAGCAGAGGATTGCTTTATGAGCTTTATCAAAATCCTTTCAAAGGCAATGGGAGTCTTGCAGTTCTCAGTGCGTTTTGGGGCAGGGCAGGTTGTGGGAAGATGAATCCTGACACCACATCGTGAGGCCAGACTCCATGGCAGTGTTTTCAAACTGCAGAAATAGTCCCTTGGTGAAGGTTGTATTTGTAGTCTTACACTAGCCAGCCTTGAGTCATCTTACTAAGATGAATTGATGACACATCTTTTTAAGATAAGCAGGGGTATAGAATATTCTGGAAAACTGTCAGACTCTAACATGAGGATGATAGTAATTCCATAACTGTCAGGAAGGTACAGTTTTATCTTTATAGCTTTAGATAGCAACCAAGATAAAGTCCCCAATCCTCCAAAGTATGTGAACATTTAAAATTATTAATTGCTCTACTGATTTTAGTCATGTAGGTAGGTGGCCACATGTTTGCAGCATCACAAAGAAAGAGACAAGCACAATCTTCTCATTACATCTCTTTTCTTACCCTCTTCGAAATAATGTTGGTCTGACTGCTCTGAGCACAACCCTTGGGATGGGGAAGGTAAACTTGCTCTTAGTTCTGTTATCTTCTGAGCAGTCCAAGCGTGATAAATGAAGAACACAGATTTGGGGTGTGACTGCAAGTGTGCAAATATGTGAGTAAGAAAGTGATTACATGAGTTATTTTTACCATCTACCCCTTTCTTTTTGAGGATTTTGGATGAACAAGTTGCACCAAGAGGGTTTAAGGGTTGGGCAGAATCAAGAATTTTAAGAGCCAGAAAAGAATTCCAGACAATGCTGTCTAAGGTCGTATCTGCTGTAACAAGTACATGTCCCCATGGCATTTCTTCCCCAGGAGACCGGGAGAGGCTGTTTACCTGGCTCCTGTTTGTTTTAAGTCTGCACTCATATGCCCGTGTAGCTGGAACGACCTTGTTTGAATTAACGATTTGCTGAGTATGAATCAAAGGATAATTGTCATTGCTGCCAGTGATACTAAACAGACCTGAGCTATTAATTCAAGACAAATGGGAGAAATGAGTAAACAGAAAGTTTACTGGTGTAAGGAAACTACAGGCCTGAGTGGATGTTCTGTGTTGGTTGTATTTCAACTTTATTGCTTTGCTTTGATCATTTGAAATTACTACTGTTTTCAGCTGCAATGTCGAAAAAACTAAACCTACACGATGAATTATTTATTCAGATTTTAAAGGGACAATCTCTTACAAACTGTCTTTCTTCTTCTGCAGCTTGTTTTTAGTTAGTCTTTGCTATACAGACACAATTTACATAATTAAAATCATGGAATAATTACATTTCCCTGTAAGTACATTACAAAGAAGCAAATCCAAATCCAAATCCAATGTGTTATTTGGTAGGAACCCTCTTGGATTTCAATCCTAAGCATATCTTAAGATTTAGTATGTCCCATAGGGACTAATAATTGATAAGACTATGTCTACAGTGAATCCTTTACAGGATCGGGACCAGGGTTTGCAAAGACATGTGAAGGCAGAACATGAGAATAGGAGAGAAAGAATTACAGTACTCCGCTAATGACCAAAAGGGTTCCTGAAAAGGGTGGGGGACATCTTGCAAATTCATAGCAATTAGAGTTAAATACTGCTAGGGTTGTTAATGAAACTCTTCCGCAAAGCATTGATGAAACAGGGGGGTGCTAATGCAGATTTAGAGTGGGGTAAGAAGGTTGAGTGCCTGAGATGACCCTTTCCCTCCCATAGCCCATCTCCTGCTTCTTTTCACTGCTTCCATCCCACTGGAGGCTCCTGCCTGCAGCTGTGGGACCACCACAGGTCCTGCTCGCCAGAGAATGTAAGCATCCTTGCAGGGTTTCACTCAGGGGTCTCAAGTCAGGAGAAGCAGAAAAGGAGGAATCTCTAGATTCTTCTCTTGAGATCTCCACATTACTTTTTAAATTGTAATAGTAATGTAGTCTTGAATGCTAAAGGACTTTCCAAAACCATGCTCTATTTTGCTTTTAGCTTTCCTGCTCCTTTCACACAGTGCCTTTTGATGTAGACTGGCACAAGTCTGGAGAGAAGGCCAAGGCTTGTGTGCAGAAGTCAGCGTCTTGGTCCTGGGGCTCAAAGCAGCATTACTGGCCGAGTAAATGTTTAGTGGTTTTCCCATTTCAATGAGTCCTCCCAGTTTGTATGTCAGAGGGCTAAGGGGATGTTTTCAATACATGTAAACATCATGCAGATGCTGATGGAGTTAATGTAAACTCTATAGGATGTTTTATCAGTTGTCCCTCTGTTTAGTCTGGGAAGCGGAAAAATGGGAGGAACAAAAAGAGTCTCCAAATACCCAAAAGGTTGCCCTAAAAAGGCAGCAATGGACCGTTCTCCCTCTATTTCTTTTGCTAAGAAGGAAATGGGCAAGGTTAAGGATTTAAAATGAGATGTTAAGAAAAACATTCTAACTCAATAAACAGCTTAAACACTGGAAAAGATGGGCTACAGAGGAGGTGCTACAGCATGATACTGTGTTTTAAGAACGGATTATCTAAAGGTCTTTTAGGGATGGTGTAAAGTCATCGGTTCTTCTTCAGAGCAGGAGATGAACTTACTGAACGACCTCTTGTAATCCTGCTCAACTATACTTTCCTGTGGTATTGTGCTTACTTTAACAAAGTGGTATTTTAACACAAATAAAGTAATGAAGCTGCAGGATCTTGTGAAGCAGTCCACCCTTATGCAATTTGATGTCTGGTTTTAAGGGTTATTTCAGTTATGGTAGTTTAAAGTCTTAATTCTTGCCAGATTTATAAAATTATTCACACCTGTTTTTCCGTTTAGGAAGTTCAGCTTTAATTTCACTTTTCCGGAAGCTATGCTCAATGTTTCATTTCTCTGGACTGAATCTCCAAAACCACAAAGTGATTTAAAGCTGAATTTTATCCTGAAATGAGCAGTCATTTTAATTATTATTTTTCCCCCTACACAACAAATAACTGTATATATATATAATTGATAACCTATATATATCAGTTATCTTTGCCTGTGATTGCTTTTTATTAATATTTTATTAATGAGATTCTTGCTTTGAAACACAAAATGCCCATTACTATTTTAGATTCTGTTACTTGAGCCACCACTTTTAACTGGCTACAGTTTAAAAATACTCTGAAATTCTATCTACGTCATCAAGTTTTAATTAAAAAAAACCCAAAACTTCTTTCTCCTTTTCTTCACGAGTGCATTTGTAGCATTACTTGCTATTAGAACTTAATTATTCATTTTTTTAAAAAAGGCATCTCTCTCTTCTTGCTAGCTGCCTGTGTGATCATATGGTAACTGCCAGCTTAATTTCTCATGGGATTGAATTATTTCTTGGAAGGACTATTTGAGAGCTTTGTAGTGCTTGTCCATGTTTTATATCTCAATCCTCTGCCACATTCTTTGGCTTTTAAGTTATTTTTTTTACCTAGTCATGCTTCAGTAATTCTCCTTAAGAACAAGTATGCTTTCAGAAAGCCTATTACTAACTTTACCTTGAGACATGGCTGTCTTTCTTTTCATTATGCAGTGCTGTTTGGGGATTTTGTTGATTATTTTAGAGGCCTGTCAGAGTGAACCAAAAATAATGCAAGTCTGGTAGTGCAGAGGTTTAAATGCAGCACCTAACAAAGAGCATTGGGTCAACCTTACCTAGGTAAGATCAAAATGTCAATTTGAGAAAGTGGAATAGTACTTCTCTGGGCACAGAGACCTTAAAAATATGGACAGAGTAGCCTGGAAACTGTGAAGTCAACAGGGGTACCAACTAATCTTTAAGTATCAGCCTTGCAAAACACTTGATAGGATTTGGTTATGTTACTTGCAAGGACCAAACAAATAAAAATTGAAAGGCATCACATCTCTTTTTACCTTTGTGTAAATAGATTCAGTGCCATGTCTGGAAAAAATTGAAGTAAAAAAAATCTCTGTCGAAATGAGTAGGCTTAAAAACAGAGCTATAGTGGAGGAGTGAACTCACGTTGGAAGATACATCACAGAGAACTTAGACATGTTTTTCTCCTTCATTCTTTGTTACAGCAGGAGAAAACGATACCATGAATCTTTCAGTGTTATCAATATAAATGATGCTTCACAGATGAGGTAAATGCCATGCCTTGCTGACAGGGAACATATGAGACTTGAGTCCAGGACTTGAAACTGATCTTGCACAGATGGACTCCTTGATGATCCTCTCTGCCAGCTTAATGGTCCACCCACGCACTATCAGATTGGAGGCTGCAGCCAAGCAAACAAGCTACAAACAGTGCCTTTTGTTGCTGGGCAGCCCATCAAGTGTGCCAGCAGGTAACGTTTAAAAATACCTTTGTAGTCTGAAAACACAAATCCCATTTTGTAGCACACCTGAAGCACTTAAAATCCTTCACCTTAGTTATGATCATGGTCAAGGGCATTTTTTCCAAAAGTTTTGTAAACTTGAGTTTACAAAGGGTCTTGAACAGATTCAGAGATATGCCCAGAAGATCTCTGGTGGGATTTCCTTTTAGCATGGAGCTGGGCTTGGCAAGCCGAGTAACACAAAGCTCATTTGTCTAAACCATGTTTTAGTCGCATTCAAGTAACTTGGCATTCAACTTAAAGCTATCTTGCATACCATGGGGCTTTACAGTGCCAACAAGTAGGCTTAATATCTGACACATCTGCATCTACATTGTTAGACTCAATTATTTGTTTTAAAAGATATGCAACTTTCTAATCTGCCAGATGCCAAACTCCATACAGAAATGCGGCAGAATCAGACTTGATGGGAAGTAAGGATTTAACACCTCCCGAGCTGATTGACTGGTTTTAGCTCTCAATATGAGTTGTTTTGTTGGTGTTGAGATCCTTTATCAATACGCAAGGCATAATGGTGTGAGAAGAGCACCTAAGTGGCAGAAACAGACGCACTTGGATGGGGGGATAGGAACAGCCACACACAGCAGATGAAGAGTGTGTGAGGGGCCAGTGAAATGGGGATCAGGAAGAGGGAAAGGAGGTGTCAGCTAATGCTGTCGCAGATACATCTGTGTCCGAGTACTGAGATCATGGGAACTGATGTGTTGTCTTTCATCACGGCTTGGTAAACACGCAGCTTCAAATCTGTTTAATCTAAGGCTGTGCTGCTGCCGAAAGGTGTTGCCTGCTCTCCTTCCTGATCCTCGAGTCTCCAGAGGTTTGCTCCACCAGCAAAATGATGTGACTCACTTCCCCCCTTGGGACGACTGCTGTGGCACAGGGGACAGCAGGAACGTGGGACTAAGGGCGTGCAGGAAAGGCAAGTCTGCCTTTATGGGCAGCTGCATAGCTTTAGGAAGCCGTACCTTAAACCCAGTATCCTGTCGGTGACAGTGACTAGCCCTAGATAAATTAAGGGAAGACATTAGAAACTCCGAAGCAGGTAATTACAGAGACACTTGGCCTTCAGGCATTGTCTGTTATTTCCCCCATTAGTGATGAGTCTCAAGTTTGCCCTGTGTCTTATCAGGACTTCTATGCTTTTAAATATATTTTCTAGATAGATTTTCTGGATATTCTTGCAATCTGTACACATATCTAATCTCTGCTAAGTCTTCACAAGCCTCACTCCTCGCTGCACCCCGGGGCGATGAATTCCATTGATTTAATAGTCCGTGGGCCGGGCACCGCCGCAGCTGCGGAACTCGAGGCTGTGACTGCTCAGCACGGTGGGGGTGCCCTCGGTCCCGTCGGCCTGAATTCACGGATTGCTAGAAGAAAACTGTACGGGAAAGGCTCTCGCCATTATTTTGCCTTCGGTTATTTTTTTAATAACTTTGTTCTTACAGTGCATACAAGAGTGAAATCGGGTAATTATTAGTTTGGGAACTGATTGCTTCAGCACGGCCCCCCTCAGCTGCCTGGTTGCTGGTAACTGACAGGGGGCCAGGGAGGTCAGGGGCTCGGCCGCCCCCCAGCCCGGCCCGGGCGGGTGTTTGGGGCGCGGGGGCGGGACGGGGCCGCTCCCGCCCCTC
>WEIV01015434.1:391989-457079 GCA_013390005.1 Calyptomena viridis
GGAAGGGCTTCTTCCCTTGCCAGGCTGCGAGCGGCACTCCCGCGCGGCCGGCGGTCTTTGCAGGAGCCTCCGGCGGCGTGGCCCGCCCGGCAGCCGGGCTGAGGGACCCCGGCGGGCAGGGGATGTGACCAGCCGTCACATGTTTGTGCGGTGAGTGACCGCGCTGTCGGCCCCGCTGCGGCACGGCAGAGTTTGCCGCCTCGCTCCTCTCGGAGCTCATTCCAAGGTGCGTGACAGCCTCTTCAGCCGGTTTGTTGGCAGAAAAAGGCGCTCAGAAGTGTTTTAAGTGTCTTGGTTTAAGCATTCAGGCTCAGGCAATGACCTGCAAGTGGGCTTTGAAGTGAAGAACTGATTAAAAACAAAGCAAAACCCCCGAACCAACCCCTTTCAGTGGAGGACCTGTCCCGTTCACAACAGTCATTAAACCATATAGGGTAAACGTCACATTTCTTTAGCTAAGCAGCCCAGCCCCTCTCGTTTCTCTCTTCCCAAAGCACAGGATCTCTTCGTAGAGGTGATTTATGTCTTTGGAAACTAGAAGCCAGCAAGCCTGTTTTGTTTATGCCAGTTCTTCTTCACTTGCGCCCACCAGCATCTGTGGCATCTATTTCTTTCTACAAACTCCTGGTGTTTTCCCCCCCGGATTTTGGTTTCGGTATCATGGCTGCTGTGGAGACCTGGTTATAAACTTGCTTGTCAAAGCCTGGACATGTCAGCTGCCCTCTGGTCCACCCGTGGCACTCACCAAAACCATCGTTCATTGTCCACAGCCATTCCTGTAGGCTATGTTCTGCTGCAGAAAGCAAGTCTTGGTTTATGTTTCTCTGAGGTTCTCCATCTGTTATGCTCTGTTTGTGATTTGCTTAAAACTGAACCCCTCTAGCTGCCCCTCAGGACACGGCTGCTCTTGTTTGAGGAAGTGCACGGAGCTCTCTCGAGCTTTAGCTTCCTTTGCAAAGTTTGGCAAGGAGCCTGGGCACACCCTCTCCCTACACCTGAGCTTGGGCACTTTGTGCAGTTAGGCTGGGACCAGCTGTTTATCAGGTCATGGCTGCTTCTCACGGGTGGTTCTCTTGACACTTCTCAGGGGTTGTCTTTCTCATCCATTTTGAGTTTCGGACTCCTACTAACCTCAGGTATTCTTTGGAAGCTGGCAAGTCCTGTGGAGTGTCCTTGAGCTTCGTCTGCTAACCTATTTGGCCAGCACTGTCTGCCACCTGGCCCTTACAGAGGAGGATCATGGTGTGACAGGACTATGTGAATGGATCCCTGACTGCTGTCAGAGTCAGTGTAGTTACTGTATTGTGACATATGAGAACACCCAGGTCTTGATTCAGGTCCTAAAAACATACGTGTCTTTATAATGCTATTGTATGAGTTTTGTTACAAATTACTAGGTGTATAAGTAGTAAATTGTGCAAATGTGTAAATGGCAGTATGTGGTGTTAACGTTTCCAAGCAAGGGAGACTGGAAAAAGAAAACAAGCCATAACTAAAATTTGATATTCTGTTCTAGTAGTGTTTCCCAGAAGAATACTGCAGTGAGGTGCTGCAGGGTACATGTTTAAGTATGTATTTAGTAGGCTGGAACAAATTCATCCGTATTGCTGACTCTGCAGCGTCAGAAATACTCGGCTAATGTTTCTAGTCATAAAGTTATTACCAGTTGCTCTGAGCTGCTGATTTATAGAGGGAAGAAAAAAAATCCCCAAACAATGCTGAATGTAGATTTCAACAGTCATGTGGCCAGTAAGAGTGAGTTTCCCCTTCCAGCAATAACAGTCATAATAAGCCTCTTTGTAGGGATGAGGATGTTACTTTTGGTTTGTATTTGAGGTTTAGTCAAAAAATGCGTACTATGTCCCCTTGAGCGAAGAGAAAAGGGGGGAGCTGTTAGTTATTGTTTCTGTGTCTTTCTCAACTATACAGATATTAAGTTTTGCAGTGTGGGTTTCTTTTCTTGTAGATTTAAGTGCTGGCAGTTACTTTTATCCCTCTGCCTTAGTTTTGTCTGCCCCCTTTCTTGGGAAGAAATGGGTTAGAGCATTTGGCTTGCAGCTGTGCCTGCAGAAAAACTCAGTACTAGTGTTTAGCCTTGTTTTGTATGGATTTTCAAAGAAAAGAAAGGAAAAAGGAAATTCACTAGCTTAAGTAGTGAATTTTTGTCTTCCATTTAATATGGCAGGGATGGGCTTACATACCTCAAATTCTGCAGCTGAGACAGGATTAATGAATTGATAACAATTCTGGTGTAAAAATCTTGTGGTAGTACCTTTGGTCTTTGCCTAAGATGCCTAATCTCTAGATTGGCTAATGATTTGTCTATTCATCTCTATGCCACTTCTAAAGAAATTGCAGCATAAAATTTTTGCAGCATATGATAGGCAGCATGGTGCTTGGGGTCGAGCAGTGGCCCCAAAGATATTTCTTAAGCAAGAAACACTTCAGTCTGAGGGCAGTGTGGATAAAATGCAAGTTGCTTTTTGTGGTGCTGTTGCTTGTGAAAGTTTAGCTTTATTTAAGGCTTTTTATCTTCTGTGGCTCTTGTAAAATTTAAGTGTCAGAGACTAGATTAAGCTCTGTGTGGCCCTGATTCGTGTTTGCAATGACTCATTTCATAAATTGAAAAAGGAGAAACTGTAATTATTTTTGTCCTGCCAGTGTGGCTACTCATGTGAGGTAAAGTTATCCATAGGCTTTTGCAAGATCAGACCCATGCTTCTGTATGATCAAGCCTTTGGAAAGTGTTCATTCCTGGTAGAGAAAATATAAAAATAAGATGTTTGGTAAACTTTTGAAAGCTGACCCCTTTCTCTCCCTCTTTCCTTCTGCCCACCCCCATCCTTTCAGGAAAATTGAAAACAGTTGTGCCTTCTGCTGCAAGCCCCACCATATGTTGGAGGGATGCACATCTTCCCGTATATGTTCTCTGCACTTTCCTTTGACACGCCAGTTCCCTGAATTCTCCCACTCTGAACCACTTTGGGTTGATGTAAATCCTTGCAATACTTTTCTTTTCTCAGGGGTTTTGATGGACATTGGCTTTTCAAGCATTGTAGTTGGTGTCTGCATTAGGTTCCAGCCCTGCTGAGCTCATACCTTCCATGAGGATTACTGTAAACACCTGAGGACATCCCTGGACTTGGTTCTGCCTTCTCTGTGTGTGGCATTGCCTTCCACTCTGTGAGGGTTACAAACAAGGGAAGAGGTTATGGTTAAGATCTTTCTGTGCCCTCACATGTATGTGAGAGATTTGCGAGAGAGGACACCACTGTGCCTTGGGAAACCTTTCTTTGGAAGCTTGCAGTACTACGAAGGTTGTGGTTCCCAGCTGTTAGAAGAGGGCCAATCCTGCAGCTTCTGTTCAGCATCTGAATTGTGAATAGTTTGCAGAAAACATGTGAGAGAGTTCTGCTTGATGTCTAATGCAAAATAGCTTGGATATAGGAAGTTTGTCGCTTGGATGCTGCTCTGCTTTTTGAAAAAAACCCACTACTGTGTGTTTGTGCTCTGTTTTTCTAGCATTTTATAAGAGGCTCTGCAAAAAGTGTTTGCAAGAAAAATGCACATTGCTTCTGTTGGCAGTTTCCAGAAATTCATGCGTTCCTCCTGCACCCAAGAACGTGCTTGTTGCTTTGCTGTCAGCACTAGTCCTTCTCTATCTGAGGTCTGATTTCTCCCTTTCTCTTCCCCTTCTTGGTCTTGGTCTTCGCAGCTTCCAGACCTGCTGTATTAGTTCCTTCCCCTGCACCTTCACCCAGTGCCCCCTGGTTTTGTGGCTGTCTCTTCTGCTCATCAGTTGAATTTGCAGGTAATAGAGGTGGAAAAGGAAATTGATAAAAAATATGGAAATGGAAAGCAGATAGAAAAGCAGAGGAAAGGCAGAGGTTGAAAGTAACATCCCTAGCTAGTTCTGGCAAGGTAACCAGCCATCTCTCATTTCAGTGTTGAAAGAGGAGGTTTGCAGGGAAAGATGTAGCAGATTTTTTTTTTTTAATGGGTGAACTGGTGCAAGTGTGAAAAAGTAGGACAAACTTTGGGTTCAGAAGACTTTCTTTAGGTCTCATCCATGTGAATTTGCACAGTAGGTCGAGGGATTTAATTGAGAGAGAGATAAAAAAAGGCATTTTATTTGGGAAGAAAACAGTTTCTAGGGATAAAATGCAATTCGTAACTGCGCAAGTCTAGTTAGGATGGCTTTGTGTTACCAGTGGCCATTATTAATGTTGCACGTTGTTTGGGCATTACGACTCTTCCTGGCTTTCCTTTCAGTAACAGTCCCTAGGGAAAATGGCTCCCCTGACTACCAGAAAAAATGAGTTTCTAATTATAGACTTGCTTTGGAGCCAAAAAGTTTAGGTTTTTGTTTGATGTGTAGTCGTAAAACTTATTTAAAAAATAAAAAAAAAACCCCACAACTAAAAATATCTAGTAATGTTTCTTTTTATTTTAAATCCAGTTGGCAGTTAGTGAGTATTATGGGATAAACATTGTTGCAACTAAAATACTTGAAAGTTAAGAATTGAAGGAATGAGTGCGGTAGAGATTGTGTCTATTTTAAGTCCACGTCACTGTGAGAGTAAACTAGTGGTCCTTATTTTGTGTTTCTGCCTCACTCTTCTCCTGGAGCACTTAATGTGGAGGATGTTTGTCAGTAGCTTGGAGGGGCTTGATGACTATTTTGGGGTGAACTCGAGACCCCTTGTGGTGTTGCCTGACGGCCTCTGGAAGTGAGATGAAATTTATGCTCTGTGCAGAGGATGCTGATTGCTGTATGCTGGTTTATCATCGCAGTTGGTTCTTGGAATCATCAGTTTAAATTTTGGGGACCTAACTATAAGAAATGGCAACTACTAGCACACAAAAATGTAAGAAACAAGTTTAGGTGAGCTCTACTCTCTCAGATAGAGTTCAAGTCACTGCATGCTTTTGCATCAGCAATTTAAGGGTCATGAGTGCAGCACCAACAGCAGGTAGTATTCAGACCAGATAAGTAAGTCTTACATTTCTACTTTTTTCTTTAATCTATTGTATTAATACTATATTAGGTGCATCTCGGGCAGTTGCTTCTCTGTTAGCGTAAACTTGGAAGTCACAGTGTGATACCATCTTTGCTATTGATACTTATTTGAATATCACCAGATAAACACTGATACTTCTTTTTCATCTTGTTTGGAGACAAAAGCTTTGATTCTCCTATCTGAGCCTTGGAGTACAGTAGCTAGGCTTCACATTGGCAAGATCAGGAGTACTTAGTAAGTATGGGTGTTTTGTGATTTAAGTGATGTAATTGAGTTGGGATAATCCTGTAGCTTTATTTAAGTGCAAAGCAGAAGGGCAGAACTGCTAAATCTATGGACTTTCCCTGAAGTCAGAAGGTATTGAGCACCTACAGCTTTCTGGTCCAAAGTGTTTAGACTTAGGCTTCTTTAGACACATGTGAATAGTCTTGTTGACACAAGGAGTTTTGTTTTAACTGAAGAGTTTGGTGATTCCAGGAAAGTGCTCTGCAGAGCAACAGAGCTCAAGATTATCTGAATACACTGAAGAGCTTGAAAAATCCCACATAAACAGTTACTTAAGGAAGGAGAGAATTTGGTACCCCATTTTCATGATCTGTTATTTCAACTGTAGACCAGTGTGTAAGAATAATAGAATAACCCTTTTGGAAGAGGTTCTTGCTGGCTAACATTTAGCCACTGCAAGAACAAAATTATGAAAAAAAACTGAAGTAGAAAGTGATACTACAGTTTGTCCCTTGTGTAAAAAGCCAGTGGCACCAGTATTGGATTAACAGTTGCAAACACTACTGGCAGCAAAGGGTTGTAGTGAGTTGGCTGGTGTCCAGTCACTAGTGGAGTTCTGCAGGGCTCCATCTTAGGCCCAGTTCTCTTGAACATCTTCATAAATGACTTGTACAGAGGAGCTGTTGACTCCCTCAAGGGCAGAGGGGCCCTGCAGGAGACCACGACAAATTAGAGAGATGGGCAATGACCAACCATATGAAGTTCAACAAGGGGCAGTGCTGGATTCTGCACCTGGGATGGGGCAACCCCAGATGTATGTACAGACTGGGGAATGAGATGCTGGAAAGCAGTGCCTGGGAAAAGGGATCTGGGGGTCCTGGTCAATGGCAAGTTGAATATGAGTCAGCAGTGCCCTGGCAGCCAGGAGGGCCAGCCTTGTCCTGGGGGCATCAGGCAAAGCATCACCAGCTGGTCAAGGGAGGGGATTGTCCTGCTCTGCTCTGCACTGGTGCAGCCTCACCTTGAATATTGTGGCAGTTTGGGGAACTGCAATATAAGAAGGACATCAAATTAATAGCATCCAAAGGAGGATGATGAAGATGGTGGAGGGTCTGGAGGGAAAGCTGTGTGAAAAATGGCTGAGGTCATTTGGTTTGTTCAGCGTGGAGGAGACTGAGGGGAGACCTTGTTGCAGTTACAGCTTCCTCATGAAGGGAAGTGGAGGGGCAGACACTGATCTTTCTGATGTGACAGGACCTAGGGGAATGGTTGGAAACTGTGTCACAGGAGATTTAGGTTAGATACTAGGAAGAAGTTTTTTACCAAAAGGGTGGTTGGGCACTGGAACAGGCTCCACAGAGAAGGACCAAGCTTGACAGAGTTCAAGAAGTGTTTGGATGATACTCTCAGGCACGTGGTGTGATTCCTGGGGCTGTTCTGTGCAGGGCCAGGAGTTAGACTTCGATGATCCATGTGGGTTCCCTCCAACTCAGGATATTCTATGATTCTAAATAGCAGAGATTTTTAGATGAAGTGGTAGATGTGTAATGCAGTATTTGCCTGTGACACTAGTGAGCCAAGCTGAGCAGTGTAAGTTTCAGGAAGAGAGACATGAATGACAGGCAGATAAGGCCCTGGGGACTTCTGCATGCAGCACATTGGGCCAGTCTATTCAATATGTCCTGTACTTCACTCTTGGGTAGAAATAGTAGGGATGTTATGTATGCATGCATATATACACTCACATGTAAAAAAATAATTATATACATGATATATACTATATTTATATAATAAAAATATAGTATATATAAAATAAAGGCACTTTACATAGATTTGTACCTTTTGAGACCAACATTCAGGAGAGATCTTAAAACCAGCAGTCCCACAGATGTTCTGGACATGCCTTGGTGGGAGTGAATCTAGCCCAGCATGCTGCCATTCCCTCAGTTTCAGTGGAGCACTTACCTGACTGCAATATTGTCAAGCTTTTGCATGGGTTCAGTTGCCTTTAACACAGCCTGCATGTTTCTGTAGACAGGTGTGAATTGGCTTGGGGTGAGTAATTGCTGCTTTCTTTCTGTTTTTTTTTTTTTGGCACTTTGGCACTTGTTCTTCTGTGAGGTTCATGAAATACTGCAGACAGCTCTGAGGAGAGTGCTTCCTATGCAGACATGTATTTTGCTATGCTAAGTAGCCACATGTGATTTATGTAGCAATTAAGATAGCTTTCTAGTTACTCATCTGTGTGTGTGCTGGAGAGGAGTTTGTGTTTGTGTATGCAGAGGAATCTATGCTGTGCTGAAAATAATAGTAAGAGCAGCAGTGGTTCATCTGCCTCAGAGGATGCATCAAGCGTTAATGTTGGGTATTTAGAAGTACTTGGTGTGCTTGTTGTCAGCTTCCCTGTCTTGCTATTTACCACTAAGTAATTGTGGAAAATGCTGTTTGCAAATATTTCTTTTAGAAATTGTATAAAATAATATACTAGGGGAAAATTACATAGGGAGTTGTCTCTAATCTTTTATAGCTATCCCCGTTGTCCATAATTAGGACTGTTTGTCTTGTTTTCTGTTTCCTCATTGATCTGAGGTGTGGTCATGTGCATGGATGCACAGTCTAACCATGCTGTACTCTTCCTTGTAGTGCACAGTCCTGGTACCTTGTGCTTGCAGAACACAATTAATATGGCCTCTCTAAAGCCTGATTGGTGGTAATAAATACTGAATATCAAGTTCTGCTCTGACTGAGAATGATAGTTTGCCAAATAATTAAGTTCTTAATTTTATTTCTGCTGGAGCAGGAATCCCATGATTTGGCTTGTCCCCCTTGAAGTAAGGTTTGTAGTAGAAAAATCTGTTAATACTTCACAAGTAGCTTAACACCTTTATTGATGACTAATAACCTCTATTGTAGAGGACTTCCTCTCAGGGACTTCCTATACACAGTTGTGGCTAGATCACAGTGGCCTGTAAACTTGAAAGAGTTTAATTCAGATGTTTCATTTAGAGCATTACTTTTCTCTTAGTGGGTTCCTCTCTTCTGAGTAATTGTGCTCCTCAAGAACAAAACCTGCTTGTCTTGCTGTTCAGTCCAGCAGTAGCTTGATTTAGTGTGTTCACTTGGAAACCTAAGCTGAGATTATGGAAGTCTTTTTGTACAGAGCTGCTCATCTCATTGCAAAATATTTTCGTGGTTCATCTGAGAAGCATCTGGTAAAGCCATATAAACTCCAGCAACTGCACTAGGGATTTTGGCATGACCCATTGTGATTGTGTACAGCAACTGGCATTTTCTTTGGCACTGCTTAAAAGGTTAAGAATATAGTGGTTGTGTGTTGCATAATGGGAGAATTGACCTGCATTGTTTGTCCTAATGTCTGAAATGAGTAAGTTCAAGGTTCAGTGTTATTGTGATATTGGCATAAGAGTTAGTGCAGTTTTTTCACAATAGATGTAATTTGAACTACTATATCACATTTTATTATGTTGTTATTGATATGTGCAAAGGTTATGTAGTGTAGGCATAGACAGGCATCTTGTGTTACCCTTTATGATATAAAAGGTAAAAAATAAATCTGTTTTTTTGTGTCTCTGGTTAGCTTGCTAGTAGTAGAAAAGTTGTCATGTGGTAAGTGACCCAGGCTGTGTCTAAAGCGTGCAGCAGGTATATGCCCCTGATCCCCCAGCTATCCAGACTGGTCAGTCCCTATTTTGTTACCATGCATTTTGAAAAGTAGTGGAGAGAGGGTTTCTGCAGAAGCCTTTTTGGATCTGTCAGGCTAAACTGTTGAACCTAAGTGTTGAAGACCAAGGAACAGAAACATGAGCAGGAGAAAAGTTCTTCCTAATCCTGTCAAACATGCAGACTCCCCATTTCCAGCAGCAGGAGTACCTGCAATCCAAAAATTAGACCCGTGTGATGGCTGTGGTAGAGTACAGGGTTAAATGCTGCAATAGGGAATGCTCCTGAAAACTGCTGAAATCTCCCATTCTCCAAGTGGCATGGACGTGACGGCTGAAAGCTTGAAGTAGGTGTAGCTTTTATATTTGATAGTTAAGGAATGAAAGAAGAGGAGAAGGAAGGAACCTTTGTGTAGATGACTTGCTCCATCTGTTGCAGGATGATAAATATGAGCACTTAAACTACTGAGAGCAAATTGGAGTAAATGATCCTGGTTGCTGTATGAGGCATGGTAAAAGTCTCATTTGGAATGGAGAGTTGATTTGTGACTCTATTGTCTTTCAGGAGTTCTGAATGAAAAAGGAAGGAAAAGTATTAAATCTGTGCTGCTGTTTAGTCTAGGCTGAAAAATGGGCTGTTCATATTTCTGCACCAGGGAGCGACGTCTTGTGTCCTGTGGAAAAATGTACAGTTTAATCGAAAGTTCATACGTGAGGCAGTTACTGCATGTATAGGTGGCCACATACAAGTGCTGGAGGTGTAAGAACACCAGACACAGAGTCAGGGCACAGGACTTGTATAGGCAACCTGATGTGAGCGGTAACGAGACTCCCATGCAATCTGCACAAGAGAAATCCGCTTTATTGCGGAGAACTTGAGCTTTCATTAAAGAAATCTTTCTCTGGTCAAAATACTTGCAAGTTCCATGGAGCCTAATTTAGCACAGTGTTACTTTTCTACATAAAGTCGTAACTCTAAAATCTTTCCTTATTTGAAAATGTATTCAGATCTTTGAGCTAATTTTGATAAGGACAGTTTGCCATTTTTGCATGTGTTAGCAGATTAAGATGAACTGGGAATATTTAACTTGATATTCAGAGGTCCTTTAGTTGTTGAATTAAGGGAACACTCTTTTCCCTTTCAAAAAATATGCGATATGAGATAATGATTAAGACTCCTGTCATTAGTCAACTCTTTCTGTAATGAAAATCATTTAGTCACTTCTAGAGAGCCCAGTGAGTGGATCTCAGGATCTAAGTGGATGGATTCACAGTAGCTAGTTAAGACAGTCAGTCTCATGGAGTGGGGCCATAGTCCAGTCTTTGAACTGTACAATCTTGTCTGTATTTGCTAATAAACTTTAGTTATTTCCTGGGGGAAGAGACCCTTAAAATATTGAATTGCTTTAGTTGTCTTGTAATTCATTGTGGTAAGAGACTACTGCATGCGTATATGCCTGTCTGAGGAGACATCAGTCAGAGAAACCTCTGAATCAGATCATCACATAATTTTAAGCATCATTTTTCTACTATCATTGAATGATTTGAATTAATTTACATTAAGAGTTGCCTTTCTTATTTTTTTTTCCTTTGGGCTCCCTGACTATGTAAAGAATTATTTCTGAACAATTTTTTTTTCCCTTGTTATTTTTTCTTCAAGATTCTATCCAAGTGAGAACTTGTTTTATTCTTTGGGTACAAATTACTTTCCCTTCTCCTTTTAGTCCAAGACTGACTTGCACTACTGTGATTTATAACAGAATTGCTGACAAATCTAAATACCTTCTCTCAACATTGTCTATATCAACTGCAAAGTATTGCTTTGGGGTCTGATTTGTGCTTCATGGGAACAAGTTTGTTTTCACAGAAATTGAAAAATGGTATTAGTGTTCAACTGACCATGTGATCCACTACTCTGAACTTTTGTTGGTCCCTTACTTGCCCAGGAGGTATTTTTACTGCTTTTAAAAAAGTATAACGTTGGCAAAATAAAATTCAGCTTACCTAACTCCACCACATTAGTTGAAGTATACTAAAGAAAATGCCTTTTGTAAGACTGTTAATTCTGTGCTGTAATTTGCAACTTTTTTCTTGAGAAAACATTCATTAGACTGTGTTATTGAAGAGTATAGTAATCAGCAGAACGTCTGTATTGCTAACTCAGACCTGTGAGCAATGGGACTTCATGAGGTAGATTTGATTGTGGGACTTCTGGCTTTTTGTCACTCCTATCAAAACTTTTGATCTGTAAAAAGAAGCAGAGAGCTCATGTGCTTAGTATGGTGGGATTTTTGTATTCTGGATTAGTCTGGGTGCCCATTAGCCAGCCAGTGTCTACACTACACAGTGTAGACAGTTCATAGATCTTAATCCATCTTAATCTTCTCTGTCATTTATCACCAGCCCTGGCTCACTGGGGAGGTCCCAGATGACTGGAAGTTGCCAGTGTGATGCTCATCCACAGGAAGGGCCAGAAGGAAGACCCAGGAAACTACAGGCCTGTCAGCCTGACCTCAGTGCAAGGTTATGGAGCAGATCATCTTGAGTGTGATCACATGGCACCTACAGGATGGATGGGGAAATAGACCCAGCCAGCATGGATTAGGAGGGGCAGGTCCTGCCTAAGCAACCTGATCTTTTATGACCAGGTGACCTGCCTGGTGAGTGCAAGGAAGGCTGTGGATGTAGTCTACCTGGACTTCAGCAAAGCCTTTGACACTGTCTCCCGTAGCAAATTCCTGGAATTTGCTACGTAGGTGTACCCTTCACTGGGTTAAGAACTGGCTGGATGTCCAGGCCCAGAGAATGGTGATGAATGGTGCCACATCCAGTTGGCAGCCAGTCACTAGTGGTGTCCCCCTGGGATCAGTGTTGGGCCCAGTCCTGTTTAATATCTTTATTGATGATCTGGATGAGGGGATTGAGTCCACCATTAGCCAATTTTTAGATGACACCAAGCTGGAAGCAAGTGTCGATCTGTTAGAGGGTAGGTGGGCTCTGCAGAGGGACCTGGGCAGGCTGCATAGATGGGCAGAATCCAGAGGTATGAGACTCAACAAGACCAAGTGCTGGGTCCTGCCAGCAAAGTGGGTCCCCCATTTTGGCCACAACAACCCTGTGCAGCACTACAGGCTGGGGACAGAGTGGCTGGAGAGCAGCCAGGCAGAAAGGGACCTACTGATTGACAGGAAGCTGAACAAGAATGCTTAATAGAGTTATATCACAGGTTTTGTTTTATGGGTAGAGTTTGTGGGTTTTTCTACACTGACAGCTGCTTTTGAATCGGTTACATGTTCACATAGTAGGAAGCTTATCTCAGGATGGGGGAATGTGACTGTTTATATTGTGCTAAAAGGTTGATATGTGAAGTGAAACATCAAAGCAGTTTTTAATGCTCTGAGCTTTAAAACACAGTTGATTTTATTAAAAAATAATTAAAAGGAACATCTTTCCCCACTCCTGAGCACAGATCCCAAATATTCTTCAAAGCATATTTAATGATTTGATGATTTCTCTCTGAGGTTTTTTTTGAGTTACTGTTGGCATATAAGGATGTGGTTTTGAGTTGTGATGACAGTAGACCATTAGACTTCTTTTCAGTGATTTATAGCTCAAACCAGCTCCTGAAGCAGCTTGATGAAGTGTATTGTAAGGAATGCTTTTTGACTTTTTTTTCTCCTCTCCTTCACCTTTGAATTTTTATGAGGGGTCCTATTTGAAAATGAGTTTGGTTTTAAATCGGCCCTTATGGCCAATGCTGGAAAAATTGTGTGTTATTTAACACAGATTTTACTGCACAAAGTAGTTGTGAAGATGTTGTGTGAAGGATTTAGGATGGGAACTCCATACTATTTGTCTGGGTTTAACAAGTAGTAACCCATATGTTTTCATCTTCAGAGATGTATCTGTAAAATACAGGTGGGGGAAAAGAGCCTTTCAGAAGGCATTTCAGATTTGGTAGTGATTGTGTCAGAAACAAAAGGTGGTGGAGAGGAGTTTTTTAGGTACTTCCAGAGATCCTTTCTCATTCTGGACACAATCCTAGGTTATGTGCTCTAGGGAGACCCTTCTTGAGCGGGGAGGTTGGACGAGATGACCTCCAGTGATCTTTTCTAACTTTCTCTATTCTGTGATTCTTCCCCGCTCCCTTTCTTTGTGCTGCCAAATGAACCTCAATACTGCCCTTCCAGAGAAATCCAAACTTTGTTCTGAGCATTCCCAACAGATAAGCAAAAAAGTTTGAAATGTGGTGGGAATGCCACATTGAAACTCTGGAATTGGAATTGAGCTGGAATTGGATCCCAGTCTCTTTCAAATGTGTAACACCAGGATGTACTTCCCAGTGCAGTGCTCATTCTGTTCCCTCTTTATTGATCTTGTGGTCTCTGCAGTTTGAAGGCTGCATGCTTACAAAGAGGTCTTCTAATCCACAATAGGCATTAGATGGCTAATCCACACAGGTTATCTGTAAATGGGTAGATAGTATTTTCTTTTGGGTTCATAACTTCACTATAGTTCACTTTTGATAAAGCACATGTATGCAAAACATTTTGGTGAAAACACATTAAACTAAATGTTAAACATAAGTTGGTTCACAGGATGTAACAGGTCAAAACACAGAGCTAGTGCCACTCGGCACCCTTTGTTTAGACGATTTATCCTTTGAACCAAGAGGAACAAGTGATGTCTCACAAGGTGGAACACAGAGATCATCACAGAGCAGTTCATCCTACTCATGTTGGTCATGCCCTAGTGCATTTCAGCCACACACCTACAAGGTGGATGCTGCAGGTTGAAGGCTGTTTCAGAGCATGGCTGCCATCCCTTGAGCACAGGGTGTGGTTACACTGCAGTTTCATTTTAAACTTGTTAAGTCTGTTTTTTTCCGGATGGCTTCCTTGAACCAGATCTCCCTGTGGTTGCAAGAGGAGCAGTTCTGGTGCTAGGGCTGATGGAGGAATGTGCAGATGGGAGACTGACAGGAAGGGTGAGACCTCAGGAGGCTGGGCTTAGCTTGTGGAGCTGAGCTTTGGGAGGTAAAATCTTGGTTGATGGTGCAGTGAAGAGGTGCCTTTAGAGTGTTTGGACAGATGTCTTAACTGGATAGAGATGCTACAGGTAAGCAGAAGGTGGAAAAGTCTGGGCTTTTTGGTTTTGCATGGTTTTGGTTTGACTTTTTTTGTTGTGGCTGTTTTGTGATTTTTGTGTGAGAGTTTTTTTTTAATGACTATTGCTTCTGAAAGGTGATAAGCAAGGAGAACGTAGTAGAACTTGTTGAATTCATAAAAAGTTTTGCAGTTGCCTGTGGTAACCATTGCTGTGATCAACCTTGTGCCATGATTTTACTTAGTTGTTTTGGGCTTTATTAGTTGTGGCATGAACAGTTACTGCTGTTTTCACAAGTGTGAAAAAAACATAGGCAGCTTTTTGGATACTGTAACTGCTTGAGAGGAAGAACTCTTTTACTGGGTGGAAGACGCAGAAATGCAGGTGAAAAAGGAAGCTACAGCAAGTGAAGAGGTGCCTGCTCTTGATAGGAGATCTTGCTCTGCTGGTGGACCACTGGAAGAAGAGAAGACTGCTCTGTGCACTCTTCCTGCCTTTAATCACAAAATGTGAATATTTGAGCATCTTGCCTTTTGACTATTTAGTGATTTAATTTGTTTGTTTCAAAGAGGGAGAACACCACCTGATAAGCTTCTGGACAAACTGGAAGGCAACATTACTACTCTTCTTTCCTCTTTTTTCTTTCCTCTCCCACAAGACTGACAATGACGAATAGTACAGGACTCAGATGACTAAGGCGCTGGTATTGTCAGGATCATGGTAAATAGCAGAGCTGTGTCTTAAAGATACATAAAATGTATCTTTAATGTGTTTAAATATACATAAAATGATACCTTATATGGCACATTAGATAGAGTTTTTTTACTTTGGTTGTTTTTACTCAATGAGACACAAGACATTCCCTTCATTCATTTTTCTCTTAAAATCTGCTGTGTGAATCTGCTTCAGGTACTTTGTTAAAACAAACAAGGAACAAGTATGGACAGCTACCAGCGGACTGGGGAGCACCAGTAGGAACAGAAGGACCAAAACTTGGCTAACATGGCCGAGATCTGAAAGCATTTGGCAGTTTGAAGGCAATTTCAGATGAATGCAAGGTAGTGGGATGCTGAGAAACCTGTGTAAATACTTAGATTTGTGTACAATGAATTTTGGTTCTGCCAATTAGTAATAATTTATAGGAGTCAATTGCAATTCCTTATATTTTATTGAGAACTGAAAAAGTGAGCAGTGACCATCGGCAGCCATCGGACTGGAAGAGCATGTGTGTGTTGAGCCCTCCAGGGATGTGGTGTGTCCTAGTCACAGTGAGCAGACCAGGGCACATTGCATGGCTTCTGTCTCTTCCTTACTCCCTTGCTCAAAGTGTCTCTCTGTGTAGCACCTATGGGAAGAATTAGAACATGTACCTGAGCAGAGGGCTGATGGGAGCAGATGTAAGACCCCCTTGAGTGCTCCAGCCCACCTGTGTGGCTGAGTCCTCACTCACAACAGGCTCTTCCTCCATGCCAGTGCAGTGTGCTAGCTTTAGTGGGGGGGGGTTTGGGTCAGGGGATTCCTGCCATGGCCTTGGGGAAAAGACCACTCTGCTCTCTAGAGAGTTCTGCCATGAGCTGGGTGAGGGGACAAGGCATCCGAATGACCAAGCTGCCTGGAAAGAAGGGGCAAGCCCTGAGTCAGCCTCTCTGCAGGTGGGGGATTCTGGGCTTGGCAGGAGGTTGTGAGCCCTGTAGTTTGTGTGTTGACTGCATTCTGGTTAGCAGTGTGGGAAGCTGGACAAGCCAGCATGCTGGTCTGGAGAGCTGAACAGCAAGTAGAAGGATTGCTCAGGGAGCTCCTGCTGGGAACTGGAGTGAAGGTTTGCCCAGACACGGAGTGGTGTGGGTAACCTCAGTGGGGCTGGTGGCCAGGTGGAGGTGGTTTTGTATGTTGCAGAAATGCAGGTGTTGGGTTGGTGGAAGCTCTAAAGATGAAGTGACCTGATCTAGAAGGAGTGAAGAGTCTGTGCTATACAAAGAGTGATGCTTATGTATGAAGAAAGGGGTGGAGGGTTTTTTTTTGTCATCTTTTCTTCCACTGCCTGTTTTGTTTTGTGTCAGGACTGGCTGGTCTGGCTTTATGCTGATACTATCAACTTAACTTTTGTGTGTTCTTTTAAACCTCTTCCTTTGTGGCTGTGATGCCACAAAGGTCACAAAACAGTATTTGGCTGCATGCAAATGCTTTTCTGATAATTTTTATCAATACCACTTACCCGACGTGTAAAGCAAGCCTATTTGTAAGCACTGGTATGTTTGGTAGTTATTAACTGTAAATCCTTCCTTTTTGCCTCTTGAGGTTTGAGAATGGTTGTTGATAGTGAACAGGAGGTTAAAATTACTTGGCCATGCTGAAGTCCAGTAACCAGAGCCTAATACTAGTCTGACTTCCTTTGCCGGATGAAATGGATATAATTTAGAGCCTAGATGTAGTTTGATAATGAATTTGTAGCTTCTTTTGTCAAAGTGTGACTGTGCTGGAAATCAAACTGACTTTCTTCAGCAGGCTTCAGGATGCTTTGGCTGTTCTCCAGAGAACTTGAAAGTAGATGTAGAAAGCAGATTTTTTTTCCTGAGTTAACAGATAAATTAAGTATATACTAAGTATAACAGTATTTAAAATTTGGGTGTTGACATACAGTGATATTGCATGAAAGTAGGTAAGAGACTGAAATTTGTAAAACTGCTGTCTACTAATTGCACTTTTGTATTGCATGTTTGCCAGTAAAAATAAAAAAGTGCCTTATTTAATTTTTGGCTAGACAGGCAAACACAGACCAGTTGTGTTGGAAGTGTTTGCTCTGGCACCCTTGATTGCTTATGAGAGTCTTTGCTTGTGACCTGAATTCTGGGAAGGTGTCCAAGCCCTATGCAGGCTGAAGTGCTTATCTCTTGAGGTTTTTTGTCCTCTTTTTTTTGTTCCTTTGCACAACAGAGTACACAGACCTACTTAGCAAATGTCCATGCAATTACACCTTTGTATCTCATTTCAAATTCTCCTCCCACCCTGCAAAGGCTCTCCTTTGAAGGTGGTCTTGTTCTTCAGTTGGTTTTATATTTTGCCTTGAACCTTGATGGTGTCTCTTTTTTTCCTCTTAGTTTGAAAGTGTTCTGTGTTGATCTCATAGCTTGTTTTCAAGGTGACATGTTATCTTATATCCATCTCTGGAGGAAGAATAGCTTTTCAGAGGAAAAATACGTTGTCTTCTGTTTTTCTTTGAATAGTTGCAGAATTTACATAAGTGCAGAAAGAATTTTTTGGTTTGTGCTTTTGTGTCCATTAGTGATGTAATAGTAGCCTCTTGCAAGGAGCTGCTGCAGGAGTGGTGTTTCTGAAACTTTGGAACTCCCTTTTCATTGCTGTGAGAGAGTCATGTTGGCATAACAGGTCTGTGGTGTTCATGCAGAGCTCTCAACTGGTGCCTGTGGAGGCTGAAAGCTTTTTGTGTGTGGCACAGGTAGAAGCATGGGTGACAGAAAGACAAGTGGGTTTGTGCTGTCTCTCAACATGTGTAGCTGTTTAAAAATCATTCGTCAGTGTGGAGGAGGTATAACAACAAAACCTTTCATAACTTGCTGCTTACGGTAGGATCTCAAAACTGTTCTGGCTATCCATTTTTAGCCCTATTTTCTGCAGAAGTGACATTTACTGCAATCTTTGCATTCCCTCTCCTAAGCTAACGTGTTGACCAGAAATCACAAAAAGCTGGAAACAGGCAGGTATTGAAGCTTCTACAGATATTTAGCTAAGTTGTAAGCAGGTTTTGCAAAGAAACCCTGCTGGTGCTCCAGCCAAAAGAAGGGCAGCAGTGGGAGCAGTTTGAGGCATTAGGGCAACCACTCAAAAGACAAGCTGTGTAGTTCAAAAGACAAGCTATGCAGGAGAGAGGAACATCAATCACAACTTGCCTCTTTGGAGGAATCCATGTGAAAGTCTCGTGCAGTTTAGTTACAAGTATGTTGTATGCAAGACTGTGGCAAAATGGGCTTCATTAGTTCCCTTTGCGTGCAAACCACTCGGGAGTTTCTTTTTACCCTTTCAGAGCCTACTGGCAGAATTTTCAGTATTAAGTGGAGTTGATGCTGTCTCTGACCTTTGGGTCATTTGAGTGAGAAAATGTTTTTAGAATAGCTTTGCTTTTTTAGAACAAAGGAGGACCTGGAAGTTTTGAAAAGTTGGGTAAATAGGACTATATTTGTATGGCCTGCGGCAGCCTGCACTCTTTATGGCAGGGAATATAGCAGGGGCATTGTTCCACATGTCTGTCCTGGCTTTCCCTCTGGCATTGGTGGCACGCTGTGAGTGCTCCATGTAGGAAAGGGAAATGTGTAGTCCACTGCTGCTGGCAGCAGCTGTGCTGTTGCCAGTTTTGTGTGTTTATATGGAGAAGACTCAGCAGCATCTGCTTACACAGTTGCTTGGCATAGTTCAGTTCTTGCCCTAGACAATCCAGGGGCTGCATAGTTGGAGAAGGCAACCTGCTTTTGTCTTAAAACAGTGGAGAGCTGTGAATGCTCCTAGCAAAGGAGACTTGGCACCTTTTCTCTGGACTTCTGTGTATTTATTGCAGTGCAGAGGTTACCCCATTACCCCCTTTCCCTTTGGAGTGGCAGATACTTGAACTTCCTTCCCCATCCCTCAGTTCTGCCTCTCTTCTGGGATGAAGTGCTGCAGGACTTGTTTCAAAGGGTTTTTTTAGCTGTGAAACTCCTGGGCTAGCTGTCCTCAGCAGCAGGTGGGTCCTGGATTCTGGTAGGATTACGAATGCCTGCTTTCCCGTAACCATTTCTATCACAAGATATGGAAAAAAATGGACAGATGCATCTTTAATGAATTTATAAACTTCAAAGGATTTGCTTTTTTTAAAGCAGGCATCTGGCTTTGCATCCCGTGCTTTGGCTTCCCTTCATTACTTGAAAATCACTATGTGCTTTATCCTTTACCTTTGCAGAGCATTGGAGATGATTTCCAGTGATGAATGGGATTTAGGAATTATTTTTAAGAGTGATGTGGCTTGTTTCCACAGAACCAATTTTCTCAAGCAGCTTAATCTGACATTGATACTCTAAACAACCCATACCTTTTGTGAAAAATCTGCCTGTATGTCTGTTTTGTGGTGTCTGGCAGAGACCGAAGCAAACCCTGCAAAATCTTTTTTTAGGGAAAAACAGATCAAATATGTCTTCATCGTAATCACATCTGTGTTTTTTAGAATAAAGCAAAAGCAATGGTATGTCTTTATCTTTGCAATTCTTTGACCCAAATAAGTGCTCGTGGGGTTTTTCTTGTGTGGGTTGTTTTTTTTTTATCTGGCAGTTGATGTAAGAGGAAGAAGGTTGAGAACTTTGTGGTTTATAAGCAAAATGTCCTTCAATTTGATGCAATCGTTTGTATTTTGAAAGGGGAAAAAAAGTTTTACATTTTATATATGACGTAGGATTTAGTCATGTTTAATAGGCACTATATGTCAGAGCAGAGGATGCTGTGTTTTCTAACCCCCTTTGCTGCTTTTAGCACTTCCATCTTTGGAAAACAGCATTCCTTTTGAGTTCTTTGTTAGCAGCTGATTATAACTGCATTGTGCAAATGACTTTCCTTATAAGTAAGTTGATAGGAAGCACATTAAATTTACCTTACTTTTAATTGTACTCTGGGGTGTCAGTAAACTGAGAGGCTGTTGAGGAAAGCTGGAGTATTTGTAGTTCAGTAAAGATACCTTAAAGCAGGCAAGTGGTTTTGAATAAAATAACAGAATATTCAGGTTTGTCAACTGGCTAAATTTCAGTGTCTTCTGCATGTCTACCTTTTATAGATGTGCATCCTTTCCCATTGAGGATGTGTTGCTTCATTGTCGCATCTCAGCAACTGCATAACATGACTTTGATGCTGCAGGGTGAATGGACTATGAGCAAGTGATTTAGAAGCAAATCGGAAGCATAGTAGGAAACTTTTAAACATTAAGTCTGATTAGAAATATTAATAATGGAAACACTCCTGAATGCAGAACGACAGTGTGACATTTGCAGTTCTGTAATTTTAAAATAGTTTCTGGATAAACCTTTCCCGTTATTTGTTTCCATTAGCAGTTGTTTTTAATATTAATAGTCAACTACTGAACACTGGCGATTTGCATTTAAATTAATTTAATGTATATCTTTCTAAGTGAGCGTGTGAAAGTTTTGGAATGCATGAAACTTATCTCAGTATCCCTGTAATATCCTAAAGGGCACGTGGTGATTTGCGTCACTTCAAGTGGTGCTTTCCCATGCTAATTCTCTTCAGTGCAGGCTCCAAGTCAAAATTTGAATGGTGCTTTATCTAATAAACCTCACAGCTGTCCCTTGCTGGAGAGCTGACAGTTCATTTTGGATGCAGGGGAAATGTGTCATCTGACTGAAGAAGTATTATGGTCTGGAATGGGCAAAACCACACAGGCTTGACTCTGCTCTGGTGCAGAGGAAACTTGTGAGGTGTCCATTAGCTCCCAGTGAAAAAAAAATTGCCTGAGGATGGGGGGTTTGCCGAGTTTGACACGTGGTGAATTTCTAAGGCTGTCCTGTGTGCTTAGGTGTGTCTAATGGCTTCAGTACACAAGTTTTTCTGCAGTTTTGAGCTTGCAAATCTGGGTGAGGATTGTCCATGCACAAGGTCTGTTCTGGTCAATGTAGTTGCCCATTATTATTTTGGACTCTACTAGAGCTGTTCTTTAAGGCCTTCGATCTCTCAAGTTAAGAATAAATAAAAACAGGATGGAAAAAATTCTGTGTGTATAGTCAACTTGATGCACTTTTCCAAATAGCTTCAGAAGTGGTGAACAAATCTTCTTTCAAAACCCTCATTAATATGTCTGAAGTCTGGATTTCTTTATGGATCTGATGGGTTCACATCCTTAGATTTAAACTTGTTCATACTGAGTTTTTGCCTTACTGATGTTGCTCAGTATTTTGAATGCTGCTCCAGTGGGGTAGATGGGAAAGACTCTTCAAAGAGCAATGTAAAGGATTCCAATGAAGACTAGGGCATGTTATCTCCAGTTTTGCATGAAAATGTCTTCAATTGCCTGCTTTTAAGATGCATCCAACCCAAACCCTAGAAACTTAGTTAGAGGGCATTTAGCGAACACAGTGTGAGTGGGTCAGGAAGTTGTTAGTGTGGAGCAGCTTGAAGTTGCTCAAGAAAAATCTTAGCCACTCTGTGTGCTGTCTGCTGTACTGCTTGCATCTTGTTTTGCTAGCTTAGCTTTTCTTCTAGAGTTAGTTTCCTAACAGGTGAGTGAGCTGAGTTTCCCTCACCAAGGGTTTGAATAAATACTGGGAGCCAGGGAGGAGATGAGACCTCACAGCTATAGAGGAGTGAAATACCCTGTGTGTCCTTGGTAGAGAGCAGCAAGTTGTTAGGTTGTGTCACACCTAGGAAAACCTAACACTCATGTTTGACCAACTCTGGGTGATAATGCTGCAGTGTTTGCTCCCTAGAGCAAATAAAAGCCATTAGGAGTATGGTATGATGTGAATTGGTGTCTGTGTAACATTGGTTCCATCAATTCCTCCCTTAAGCTGACATAGCCTTTGGTGGGGCTGTAGTATATGAGATCAGGGAACTCCAGTACAATGACTCACCTAGGAAAAAAGAGGCTATGGGGCCATTTGAGTACGTGTGCCAGCAGAAAAGCAAAACTGTTTGGAGCTTCAGCCTTGCCAGGCGAGATGCCTGGGATGTGAGAGGGCTGATTGGAGTGTGGAGTGTTTTGCAGTGCATGGACTAGATCCTGCACTGTAGCTCTTTGCAGTGACGTGCGTTGCAGGGATGCCTTGGTGTTTGAGGAGGAGCTGACTGAGGCTGAGCAGACCTTACACTCAGTACCTTGGTACCAGCCATGTCAGAACCCAGAGACAGCTTGCCCTGTGGGTTTTTTGCATCATACTGTTCACTGCTTGTGCTTTGTGTCTCCTCGTTGTCCTTCCAACTCCCCACAGTAGAATATTGACTAGACAATGTTTTTTTAATAAATCCCTTTTTTTAATGGTGGTTTAAAGTGACACACCACACCATGTAGTGCCACCTACTGCTTGTAAGTCTTGAGCATTAAGAAAATATGTGACAGCTTCAGTTTTGAATTACTTGCTGTTGGGAAATCTTAAATTGGATGCACAGGGTTCAAGTCTGAAGATGTTATCTGTCTTCTGGAGAGATCTAATGAAGAATATATCTTTTCCAGAAGTACCTTCCACTTTAGTCTGATTTGAGATTATAATGCATAACTAATAGGTTCTTTGAAGCCTTTGTCTTGTAAACAACTCTTGTAAGTTTTGCTCTCCATCTTTTCTCTTGGTTAGAGGAATCTTCCTTCAGCTTAATTAAACTGGCATTGGATCATATGTTAAAAATGGAGGAAGTCTGTCTATTTTAAAGCACAAAAAATTGAGGCAAAACTACTATGTAATCTTTTCCCATATATTCGTATTTCACTTTGCTGCAAATGGAAACTAATCAGAAAGAAACAGTGTTTTTGTTGAAGTCTAACCGTTTATTGGTCCGTACTTAAAATATATATCAGGCGGGTAATCTGCACTATTCAGAAGCCATTTGTAAATGTACTGAGTCTGTTTGCAAAAGTTAGCTTAAATACCTTTGAGAGAGACAAAATATGCACTGATAGCAATCTTGCAGAAGTTAGGAGGGGTGTTTTGTTTTCAGGCATTCTGTGATATTAAATGTAAAGACAAAACTAAGCATTAGTTTTTAACTTCATAGTCCTTTTGGACTCTACTGTGCAAATAAGTTTTGTTGTTACTGATTTTATTTCTATGAAAGGAATTAAAGGATTTTTTTTTCTTTAATTCTGCTGACAGCTCTTTATCCTATGCCTTCAGAAAAGTTGATGACAACTGCAAGCACCTGATACCTGTGAAAATCAGACTTAAAACTCTTGAAGTTTGGAAAAGCCTTTCCATATTCTGATCAGTTGAATGTGATATTGAAATGAAAGGTAATTTGGAAAAAGACTTGAGATCTGTAAGGCTCAAATTTAGCTCTAAGTTAGCTTAATCTTTTTTAAACACTTCCTGAAATGACTTAGCTGTTGTGACAGGTACTTTAAAAAAAAAAAACAAACTTGACAGCAGTGCTTGTTTAGAAGCTTGCTCTCCATGTAGCAATAGGAGCAACCTTGCTTTTTGACTTATGCTTTAATTTGAAGTTACCCGGTGACACCCAGCAGCTTCCTCTGGGACACGCAGGAGGTACAGTGATGGCTGCCTCCAGATTTGAGGACATTTGGTGAATTAAAGTGCATCTCTGTAGTGCACTTGTTAACAAGTAACTTGTCAGCTTTTTTAAGAGTTGAAAAGTGAAGTGTTGCTTCCTTTTTTTCTTGGCTTTCACAGTGAGGAGAGGCAAACTCATTTGCATCATTATTAGTTAGCAACCAACATTGCTCTTCTTTTTAGTACTCCTAAATCGCCAAACTGTACTGCCTTCACTGTTTGATTTTTTTTTTTTGCTTACTCTGTTGAATGACCAAGAAAGCTATACTACTTAACCAGTCTGCTGACTAGTTGCAGTCAGATATTTATCTCCATTTCATTTTTTGATAGCAAGCAGAAAGTGTGAATAGTATCTTTGAAGAAAGGAGGAATTGATGTGATGCTTGTGCAGGCCAGACTGCTATGGATTACCTTCTGTGCCCTCTGAGAGTGTCCCAAGAAAAGCAGGAAGACAGCAGCCACTGCAGGGAAATCAAACCACAGTTGTGCTAGATCAGATGCAGGATAAGCAGTAAATCAAAACTGAGCTTTGCTGGGGATGGTGTTGACTTCTGGAGAGCTGGAAGTCAGAAATGTAGCACTCAATTTCCTGGCCTTCTAAAGCAAATCCTTAACCTGAATTGAGGATAAATATCTGTATGTCCTGGACCACTGAGCATTTATTCTGGGATGTGGTATAAAGGGCTTCCCAACTGCTTCTCTGGGGTGTCTTCTCCCCGGGCTTATGGGCTGTAGTGGTGTGACTTCACTAGAAGACAGTTTTGTTGGTTGTGGTGGACCATTGCCGTGTCCAAAAAGTGCTCTGATGCTGAGGCAGTTGTGGTGCTGGGAAGTGCTTGTGATCTAGGAACAGTCTGTGTTTGCCTTCTGCTTGCACCAGTGGCTTGTATCTATTCATGACTCTTGTCCCCCAACCCTACCTTAGCTAATTTTTTTTGCTCCCTGGGATGATTTCTGCTCGTACATCTCTTGGGTGCAGCAGGACTCCCTTTTCCACCATGGCTTGAGCACTCGCTGGTCTTTTCCAAGCTGTTGTACTGACTCGGCCTGGGTTGGGTGGATGTCTGCAGCTCCACCCTCTAATCTCCTCCCTGCTCTACTACTTACTGTTTCTTTGATCTCTGATACCTCCTAGAGCCATTTTTTCCCCTTGTTAGATAACACAGCTACTTACTTGCTCTCCATGCAGGTACTTGCAGCCCTGAGTATTTATTCTCTGTAGCTGCTTCCTTTCCACAAATACCAATGTTTGTTTTAATCTGTGAGATGGTGCAGATGATCGTCTGCACTTTCTTCCTAACTCACTCTAGTTTGGAATAACCATCTAATTTGCATTCACAAAGTCTGTGCCTTTCAGAAGCTCTGTGTGGGAGGCCACTGTGTTTTTTCAGCCAGATGTATTTGCAGGAGCCTTCGCTCCCTGTGTCAGTGCAGGGGCATCATAGGTAGAGACACCTGCACTTGGGCTTCCCGGCTGCCCCAGATCTGCTCCGAGGAGGTGGGCACAGAGCCAATTGCTCTGTGGGTAGCTGTGAGATGTCCTTCAGAGGTCTGTTGGTAAAAACAATGTGACAGGAGAAGCCTCTCCTGCAGGGAGGCTGTCAAAGGGGCTTCCACTCCCCTTCCTGCTGTGGGAGTAGAGGGGTGTTGATGAGAGTTCCTCATCCATGTCTTACTGTAGCTGCTGTCACTGGGGTGGTTTTTCGGTTTATCCTGGTAGTATGTATTGAACTGCTGGCAGCTGTTTGGAGCTGTTT
The DNA here is from genome assembly GCA_013390005.1 of Calyptomena viridis. Taxonomy (NCBI): domain Eukaryota; kingdom Metazoa; phylum Chordata; class Aves; order Passeriformes; family Eurylaimidae; genus Calyptomena; species Calyptomena viridis. The sequence goes on from WEIV01015434.1 coordinate 417,045, forward strand.
TTGCTGTGTAGCGTGCTCTTTACTTCAGGAAAAATTAATGTCCATTATCTCTCCACGCATGCCTCAGCCCAAGGGTTTTCTGACTCAAAGTTGTAAAATCAGGGCAGTAACAGAATTTACAAAGTGTTAAGAGAAACTTACTGACTTCAGATAAAATGGAAGATACTTGTCTTTGTCTTCTAATTCCCTGGGATGTAGCTGTGTTGGTGTTACTCAGGGCAGAATTCTCTGAATTGAACAAGAGGGGCCAGTCTGAGGAGCAGCATGCCTCAGGGGATTGTATGGTTTAAAATATACCTCTGCTATAAATGGCAACAGATGGTGGTGGGATTCTTTGAGATGGTTTTTTATTCAAACAAAACTTTCAAACAACTCTCCCCTTGAGCTTCCTTATCAATGAAAGTTTCTGGGAAAAGTATGAAAATGAACAAGGGAAAGTTGACTTGAGTATTTTTTTTGCAGCTTCAAGAGAAATGCCATAGGACCTTTAATTTCCTTTTCTGTGGTGTCAGACATAGCTCTTTTGCCCCTTACTTTACCAATCTGCTGTATTGCTCATATTAGGGAAATGTAAACAAGTGTGTAAGTGGAGTTTTACAGTGTTTTTAATGCATACAATGTATGTTTTTAATGTATGTTGAATGTATGAACCAAGGGTTGCCTGGCACTCCAGGATTGGTCCCCCCAATACCAAGGAACACAGAAACTGTCCTGTTAGTTTCCAGCAGATAATTTTTCATTTGCACAGGGAGAGCATCCTGTTACGTTGCTTCCACGCAGTATCCAATTACTGTGTGAAATGTGAATGTGCTCTTGAACTCTTGACCAGATACCCTATCTGCTCATACTTTATTATCCTTTTAAGTGATTTTTTTTTTTGTTCCTGTTGGGTCTTTATTTTACTTTCATCTTGCTGCAAAGGATATTAAAGAAATGTTCAACTGACTTTTCTTTTAGGTCACTCTTTAATTGGTATTCCTACTTAAGATAAGGTCATACATATTACGGGCTTTACTTCCCATATTCCTCCTTATTTCTTTCTCTGCCTGTATTTGTGTAGAAATGGTACCCTTTTTAAAATCCTTTTTTTGTCCTTTATAGGAGGCTGTTAATGCTTGCTGCAGTTGAAAAGCAAATGTTATGAAATATGAATCTCTGTTCTTGAAGGTTGTAAACAGAGGGGGTAATTCTTGCCTTTTCATTTTGCCCTGGCCAGATGGATTAGTTCTTACATGCCCTAAGTGTGTAGGATTTGCAGATCTCCCTTGACCTGTCAAAGTGAAAGCCAGCTGTAACAATTTGGTATCTGTCTAGTCGGTTGAAACAAGAGCTGGCTTCTCTAAAGCTTGTCCTGCTACTTGGAGTGCCACGCTTTCTTTGGGAGAGTGGAAGTTGCCTTGACAGACTTTGCCCTGCCTTAACAGAGACCCTGGAACATCTACTGTATTTAAGGTCTTCTGTATGTGTGGTGGGTTGACCACACTTTATCCAGACAGGGCAGCAGAAAACTCTTATTACTACTTTCTCTGTGGGCTTGAAATAGAGCCCTGAAATAAGCTGAGGGTGTTTTTAATACTAAAACACTGACTTCAAATTCAAGACTTGTGCTTGTAAACTGTTCGTGCGACTCGAACAGGAGGAAGAAGAATGTTATGGTCTTGCTAAACTTGTGGTAACTCTCATCTCGTCAGGTGGCTGAACAATGCACTGACATACTGCTGAGACAGAACAGAGGATGGCATTAATAACAAGAAGTCTTTAAGTGTAAAGTCTTACCCTAGTCTTCATAGATAATTAATGAGTTCCAGCTCCATGGTACTCCAATTCTGGATTGTGCTTTCTAGGTAATAAAATAATTCTTTTATAAGTGACCACATTGAAGTGTGTATGTGTATGTTTACTTTTAAAAACAATTGATAGCTAAGTCCAAATTGTCTCGAGTTTGGAAAAGCTAATGTTTTTATTCCTCCTTGTCTCTGGGTTAGGTTACAGCTTTTAATTACATTATTGCTTGCCAGCATCCCTCTCACAGACTCTTTGCCTCATCCAGCACACTGAATATATGGTGCTAATCTTGATGAGTCTTTCCTCTTCTTATTGTGGAATATGTGGCATAAGGCCATAAATTTCCTGCATGATACTCAGAGCTTGCTTTAAAAGAACTCATCAATTCAGCGTGGATTCTTTTACTTTACCCTGTGACATTTGACAAACATTTGTGAATGTGCCTTCCAGTTAACAATAATTTCTTTCCCTCTGCAAGGACACTGCTACTCATGTTTCTGACTTTAAGTTAAGGCCCGTTTTGTGTTGGGGTCGAATTGTGTGATCTCTAGCTCTTTCACCTCAACCTCTGTGCAGGTCTCATCTGGCAATCACCTTCGTTAGCCAGGTCTTGGTTTGGGACCTGCGTGTTTCTGACTTGTGCAGTGGTGATATTCCCATTCCATGTGGATGCTGAAACATAAGAAATGTGTGGATACACATATGAAGTCAAAAGCAAGATCTGTCTGGACCAGTGTCCCGTCTGGCAGTTGCCTAATGTACCTGCCTCCTTGATTTGCAGAGTAGGTTGTGTTCCCCTGTGTGTTATCTGGTTCTTTTGCACCCATCTTGCAGCATCCCCAGAGTCCTGTGGCATGGCATACCACTTGCTAAAACCACTCTGTCTTTTTAGCTGAGTCTGCCTCTTGCTGATGTCTTTGGGGTAGGATTCAGCTCTGGACTAAAACACCTATATGCAGGTGTGTGAATGACAGTGCTGGCAGCACAGCCGAGAGCAATTCAGCTCACCGCCTGGCCCTGTCTCCTGTTGCCACCCCTGCCTTGCTAGATTGCAGGCATCCAGCTAAACCTCAGACACATCTGCCACCCCAGTGCAGGCACCTTGGATGTGCTAGGTTTTCTCAAGTACAACACTTGGGTTTATCTGGTGGAATTGGCTCTTCCTGTCCTGTTGCATCACGTGGCATGGTAATTAAGCTGTTCAAGTGTTTTGATCAGACCAGTGTGTTGTGTCCTGTTCTCTCCCCCTCTTTGGTTCCTCCTCTGTGTATTAAAAATTGTCTTCTGCTTCTGATCTGGTTAGATCTATAGCTGTGACAGGCTTCTGCACATATGTCGTGTTGCAGAGAATGCACAGGTCCTACATGTGCTTGCTTTGCTTGCAGATGTGAATTGTTCATGAGTCAACACATCCTAATTGCTATCAGGTCTCAGGTCAGCTCCCCTGAAAGGAGAGAACCTGCTATTAGCAATCATCTGTGGATATTTTTGTACCTTAAACTCCTTTTCAGGGCAGGTATTCCTGACAAACCAAATTCAGTCGAGAGGTTCCTGTGTCTGTTCCTGCCTCCTTTGCTGAGCTCCTTCCAGTTTCTGTAGCGAGGGATCTTGCCAACCCAGCCTCACAGTTACAGTTGCTGATGAAAATATTGTCATAGAACACATAAAATTTCTCATGCTTGCAAATGTGTGAGGAAAACAGTGCCAAGTGAAGTGTGGAGACTAATATATTGATGGTAAACCATAAATGAATTAGTTTATTCTATGATTCTATTGTTTATGAGAAAAAGTCTAATAATTCATTTATTAAAAAGCTAGGTGGTCCTTGAATTTAGCAACAATTCTGAAACAGTGCTAGTTTCACTAGCATGAAACATCTCCTTTAGCATGTGGTCCTGACTGGCTGTGCCTGGGCTAGCTTTCCTCACTGGTTCCTTGTCCTCTTCCTGGGCTCCACACCTTCCCCTTTGCAGTCACAGCTGCTTCAGGGACACTTGGATGAATTTCTGTTGTGGATGAGTCCATCCTGCAGCCTTTCCCTCTGCTGCAATGGAGTAGTTCTGGCTGGACTTCTGAGAGGGGGATAAACATGTTCCTGATATGTAATATTGTGAGCCTTGGCTCAGCCTTTTTAACATTGGCTGCTGTTGCCATCTGCTGCAGTTTCAATCAACACATGCTCATGTGCCATAGAGGTAATGCTTTGTGTTCTTTTTAAATAATCTCTTTGCAAATTATTATTGCAAATTTGACACTTGGATGTGTGCTGCATTTGTCCTCTGAAAGCAGTTATAATACCTTTCCCTAGCCTTATTTCCAATGAAATGAACTTGTGTTCAAGTTCCTAGTAAAGCTTATAGCGTACAGCTGCCCAGTGCTTCAGTTCAGGGGGGCACACAATTAAAGACTCTTAGATTAAACCTCATGTTAAAACTACATGTGTATTCCTGGCAAAATTTGAACTGGCTCTTCATTCCTAGTTTGAGTGCTGGAGTGAAAAATACTGACTTTTCCCATTATCCAGCTGCAGAGACAGTAAATGAGAGGCCTCTTAAGGGGCCAGGTGTCCCTTGGCAGCATTTTGATGGCTCTTGTTTCTAATAAGCAAGCTGGATATTGGTAGTTTCTAAGGCAGTCTGGATGTGGGGAGAGTCAGTTCTGTTATTTATAAATCCAGTTGAGCATTGCTATACTCTTTTGGCTCCTCTTTCGTATGTTAATTCTTAGTTTTTAATCTTGTTATACTGCATTTGTTCAGTGCTTTTTTTTACTTCAGAACTATGCAGTCACTTAAACAGCTTGGATCAAGACAGCAAATATCAGTAGAGGATTTGGATGCAGACAGAGATCACGTTCTGCAAACAGCTGTTGTGGTGAGAGTGGTGGTAGCCCTTGCAGTGGGAGTACTCTTTCTGAACTGAAGCAGTCAGATCAGGAAGGTCTTATGTTAAAAAAGTTAATGTGAAAATCAGTGTTCTATTGCTAGCATTCCTGATAACCTGGTATTTCAAAAAGTCCTGTTAAACAGATACATGGAACTTACTGTAAACTAAAATGCAAGAGTGCTGAGGTTATGAGTGCAGGGATAATATTTCCTTGTTCTGTGTAATGTTTAGAAAGGGTTTGCTAAGCCTACTGTTTACAGCTGATTTGCAAAATATTCCCAAGAATCTCCAGTTGTGCTGGCAAATTGTTTTCTTAACCAATAATATTAGCAAAGAGATTTCAGAGGAACTAAGAGTGTGGGTTGTGAGCAGTCCTAATACACAGAATCATGTTTGCCCCTGGTTGATGGGCAAGGTGCTGCAACGAGCTTGTACTCCGGTGCCTGCTGGTGAGGAGCCTCTCTCTACCCACTGGCTCTGAGCGTGTCATTGGTTCTAGCAGTCATCTACCTATCATCTATTATTAACATATATGAAAGAATCTGCTTGTGAGGTGAAAATTGTTCTGTTAACCCATTTTATTGACAACACCTGCACCAGCTCAAACCAGAACATGACCCCGTGGCAGCATTACACCTGCCCGTTTATGTGCACATGAATTCCCTTCAAAGCTTTTTGAAGTCAGATTGAGCTCAGGTGTCCTGTGTGGGCAGGAAAAACAGATAGTGGTGGCTGATTGTGTCCTGAGATGCACCAAGCAGGAGAGGAGGGTGGCTCAGTGGGGTTGATTCTGTTGGAAAAAATAATACTACTTGCCCAGTTTCATCCTTCGTGGTTTGGGGCGTGGAGGTGGGACTGGTGGCAGCAGGAAAACAGAGCATGGTCTGCACAGTGCCTGCCCTTCTGCTGGATGCAGGAGGTGCTTTGGAAAGCCACATCCCAGAGCAGGCTCCTTGGCTGTCCTGTGTATGGGCTGTGCGACCTGAACCACCAGGTGTCCGTGTGGGAGGGTGCCTGGGAGCAGGGGTGCTTCATTTCTAGTGTAATTATGTGGCCGTGTAAAACTGCTGAGGAGTACAAAGGGAGGAGAGCACTTTTGATCAGTGTCTTTCCTTAGGATAGGACTAAGCTTCTTATGACTCACTAGAAATGTGTTATTTCCTAATCTGGTTAAGCCTATAAGATGTTTGGGAATATTACTGACTTTTCAATAAGGTAAATTAGTAAAATTTACTAGATTGAGAAACTGCCAACAAAATGAATCTTACTGAAGCAAAACTTGGAGGTGTGGTGGCACCTCAAGTTGTACACCCCACAGCATTATCTTTTCTTAGGATCACTTGCATCCTTTGTAGTTTGCTTGTTTAGGTTGCCTCTGCTCTTTTTCTGAAATGCTGAAAAGCTGTGACTGGCTTCTTCCCACTTTGCATCATAAAAATTATTTGATTAAAATCATGTAGTAAAGCACCCTTTAGATCCCAGTGTTTCCACAATTTTTCTGAAGGTGTATCTTTCCTGCATGTATGCATATGTGGGCATCAGTGTGTCACCTTAGTCAGCCTACATGAGTAACTACATGCTTTTTCATTAAAGTTTACTAATTAATAAATAACTGCATAAACAATTCTGCTGATTTCATTAGGACTTATGAATGGTCCTAATAATCAAGAACCAGGCTCTGCCATCTTGAGAGAACTTTATTAGGATCAGGGATGCCTTGTAATTTAAGTGCTAAGGTGACACTTACTACTATGCTACTGTAACTTTCAACATTTGTAATGTGAAACAGAAGTGATTGTTTGGGTGCTAAATTAATTCTCATTAAAAACCAGAAAGCTGAATGCCTTCTCTGTACTGTTCTGTTCTACAGTTTCCAGGTCTGCTCCTTGTGTCCTATGTTATAATATGGTACTAACTAGCCTGGATGCTGTGTAGGAAACAGCAGTGTGTTCCTCTCTGGCTTCCCTACCCTGTACAACCACACATGACAGAAGAACTTTTTCCATAATGTTTGTTAGCTTGAAAAGTTTCTGCTGTCACATTATACAAAGAAGCTACTGATAGAAATTTGGCTGAATTTCAGTGTTCTGGCTAAATTGCCCGTGCAGGTTTGGAATAGAATAAAACCCCGAAACATTAATTCATTACATGTTGGGTGTAGGAGTGTAAAGCTGAGGCCCTTCACATGTGGGAATTCTGGAGTTAGAAGGGGCTTGTTAGCAGACCTATATTATATGTGCTCAGTGGAAGAGTGGATGTGAACTGACCAGTCTATTTACAGGACTGATGCTTTTGTGTGTGTCAGAAGTTCCAGATATGTTCTTAAAAGACTCCCCTTGACAATATAGTTTTAAGTGTGCATGTGGGTATTTGTGAGCTAAGAATGGCTCCTAAGATGGATAATATTCTAATAAGATAAGATAGTGGTACAATTTAGTAACTCAATAAGTTTAAGTTTGTAGGCATAGGCAAACACAGTGTTTCCAGTTGGGTGATGGTTTGTTTGGGTTTTTTTAAAGCTTTCATTTTGATCTGTCAAAATGGAGTTGATATCAAGTTGCTTGCTTTATCTTATCCCTAAAGTCATAGGTTCTTAGTATTTTCTGTTGAAGTACAGAAGATGTTAACGAAGTATTTCAGGTACTTTTATTAAAAAGGAGTTTGAGATTTTGCTTTACAGAACTTGTTGTTTGAGGAAACTTTGATTGCTTGGTTGATGCTTGCCTGTGAGGTGACCCATCCTTTTTAATGTGTCCTGTCTTCTGAGAATGTTTTCTCAGAGGGTGTATTGGGTACTGATGATCCCTATTCTCTTTAGCATTAACAAGGATAGTTGTTTTAAGGAGAAATTCTACCAGACTCTTTTGCTTCCACCTGAAATACATATCAGCTATAACAGATCTCATACCTTCATGAGCTTCATAATTACATTTCCTGAAGCAGAAGTCAGGCTTAAGGAAAGGTGGAGTAGCAGCAGCGCTTCCTTGTGCCTGTAACATCCTGCCCATAAAAGCAGGGAAATAGCTGTTTGGAAAGGAAAAAAGAACAACTTTTGAACTTTTTGTTGTAAAGTCAACACCCATTTGCTGCTTAAGAACAAAGCATGTAATCTTTTTTCCCCCTTTTCTGGTTTCCTGGTGGCCATTCTCCAAGATGGCAAAATGACTTGTGTTTGGAGTTGGGCCATACCATCAGGCTGTGAGCAAGCAATCCCTCTTTTCCAGTGCAGCCTAATTGCTGTTCTCCTGACCTTTCTTCAGGAGAGTTTGTTTATCCAGCTTTTCCAGTGGGATATTCATTAGCCATGTTCTTAAGTCTTCTGTTCACACCTCCCTTGAATGCCTGCTGGTTATGACCTCCTGCTCCATTCTCCTCTCTCCATTGTGTCCTGCCAGCATTGATCTAGCTAGCACTGGTATCACCCCATCTTATTGATGTCATTAAAAAAATATCTGGGTGTAACAATTGTCCTGTAATTCTGAAGGTGATTCACTATTGCAGAATTGTCTGCACTGATACAGAAATCAAGTTGATGAGAAGGTAGCAGCATGCTCAAATCAGCACTGGAGCTGTTAATGGTGTGAACTGTGTGCTGACACATGGCACCAGGCTAGCACAGTGTTTGGGTAAGTTGGGACCTGTGCCCTGAAGTGTTTTTTGCACTGTAGTTCTTTTATGCTGCAGGTTTGGTTAATGCTTGTTTATATTATCTGTGGCCTTTTTTTAACCTGTACAAAAATAAAACAAAACCTTTGCTAGTTCTTCTGTTTTGAATTTGTTTATCCTGTTCTTTTTCACCTGTAAAAAGAAAAAATTACCATGTTCATCCTAATTAAGAAAGGATTTGTGGAAGTCATCTGCAACCTGATAGTGAGTCTATTACTGGGTGATGACTGTGACAGCTGATGCTGGTTTCTTATACAGTGGTAGCATCTAGCAGAGAAGCAAGCATATGGCTAAAAGCAGTAATCTTTTAAAATGCCCCAGGATCAAAGGCATCTGGATTCATTTGTAGGAAATAAATGTGTGTATTCTGAAAAATTCATACTGTAACTGGGCAGCAAGTGTAATAGTACATTTTGTCTTTCTTCTTGGAGAATGTAGGAGTTTTGAGGAAACCTGTCCTTTTGTCACTCCCACTCTGCTTGCAACTGAAAAGCTTGTTAGCCTGTTAAAGTATATCTGAGTAGTGGAAAACAGGTGGTAGAAAAAGGAGATGAAAACCTGCTTCTGAGGGGTTATCGTTACTGTGCCGATGAGTTTACTCAAGGTGTAATCTTGCTGAATTGGTTGGTTGGTTTCATAACAATGCAGACATCTGAGGATTGAGTACCACCTTACCAATGTGATCCTGAGGTCACTAGGACATGGACTTTGGGTGGTGGCATGGGGCTGAATGGCTAAGGTCCAGCAGCCCACTGCCTTTGCCACTTTCTTCTCATCTATGCCATGAATGCTCTACTGCATTCATCATCTACAAGATGAGAGGAATAACTTAAACCAGGGAGTTGCAGCAAAGTTGAAACCAAGACTGGTTCAAGCCTTTTATTTTCTTTCTTACTGGAACAGCAGTCAAATCTGAGCTCTGAAGCTTTGCTAAGTTCAAACTGGAACTCCAGTCAAATTGAACAAAGGTAGGGAAAGAACTGAAAAATTTGTTTGCTTCAGCCTTGAGACAGATAGAGTAAGGGGTTCTGATTTTTATTTTGCAGCTTTTGACCTCTCAAGGATGGGGATACAAAAGGGAGGTAAAATCGTATCACTAAGGTCAGCGTAAGTTCACACTACAGTAGTACATGGTGGTGGTGCTCAGATGGTCACCTAGTTTGCCCCCTCTCCTCTTTACTTTCTTGAATTTTTGCCAGATTAGATCAGGCAGTAGTAGCTCAAGCAAATTATTGTAGTGTGCTGCTTTAGAAATACCTTTTGGGTACTATCTGATTTTTAATAAAACATGTTAATATAAAAACTGTACAGAACTGTGCAGCTTTAACTGTTTACGAAATGTGCCAGGTGATACAAATTTTCTGGTGCATGAAAGAAGGAAATTTTTCATGCAGGCTAGACTGCAAGAGTGCCTCCTTTTGTCTTCTCTATGTGAAATATCTGATTTTGATGCCCTTTTGAAGAGACTTTTTTATATTTCTGTGAAAGTTGTGCAGAGACTTAATTGCACACAGTGCAGTGAGATGGGTAGTGTTGCTGTAAAAATATTTCCTATGGACTTATTTTATGAAAATGTAACTTGTGTTGAAGTAGAAGCTAAGGTCACTGGAAACTTTAGTAGGTTTTAGATGGACTTAGTTTTTAGCTCTTACCATTTGTTTTATATGTATATAAAGCAGCAGTTACAGAAGTTGCCTGTAAATGCATGTGATGGTTTTATTGTGATGATATTTAACATACTAAGAAGATACTTCAGCTACTTTGGCTTAGAGGTTGTGTATTTTACTGAAGATACCAGTGATTGCTTACAGCTTTGAAAATCCCCCCCAGGCATCCCAAAGTTATTGTTATGGGCTTTTGAGGCCTTTCAAATGCAGACTCCGTTTGAAAAAGAAATAGTTGTGCTTCCTTAATTTCTTGGGGTTTTGAGATGCATGTGTGGTGGAGGAGAGCTCTTTCCTTTCAGAAGTTTCAAATGTGAGATCAGTGCCAGGTTGACAGAGGCAGTAGCATAACTTTTTGAATTTGAAGAGCTCTGTGGTGTTCAAACAATGTACTGCTCCCTACATCTCCCCAGGAGACCAGGATCTTCTTGATAAGACTGGACATCTTCCTGAATATTGTTTCCCCTGCAGTATCCGTGATAAGGGAAAACTCTCAGGATTGTTTTGTATCTGAAGAGTCAGTGCATTTCATGATGTTTCCTAGATGACAGTTGTTACTGTGCCTTTTCGAGGTTTGTGGTTTTTTTTAATTTCTTTCAAGTAGAACAAATCCAAACAAAAATGACTCGGTTGGTGGGATCATGACAACGTGCAGGCTCACCATTTCTGTCTAACACCATCCCTAGGGCTAGGCCTGGTTATGAAGTTGTTGCCTTTTCTCAATACAGGCAGGTTTTGTCAGAAGGTTTAAAAAATAGTTTGGTGACACAATTTTTGAACTACCCAGCCAAACCCAGAAAGGGGATGTTGCTCTAAAGATAAAATGGTGTTTAACACACTTGGCAAAATCTGGCACCATTATCTGGCTTCTGCTGAGACAAGGCCAGTGACTGAGCTTGCCCCTGACTGGAAATTGATGGCAGTAAGCACAGGGAGAAGCCTTCATGCCCTCCTTGGCCTAGCATGGGATTTGTGCTTCTTCCTGCCTTCTGTTGGATGGGGCATGTTGGATTCTTACATTGCAGGGCCACATGCAAACACCATGGTGTAATAACCCAGAGCCCTAATACCACTTAAGCGTTTGATCACCACTTGTATTAATAGCTGGGGTTCCAGACTATACTTAACCTTCGAGATATACTAATTAGTTTTCAATACAATACCTTGTATAAGCTTGTTTCCTAACTGTCTGTTAAAAGCTTGGTTTTGTTGTACAGGTCACAGAGTCTGGTAATCCATTTTAGTTCGTTAAACCCCTTATGGGTTTAAGTAGCCAGCAGATAAAACTCACACTTTCTAGAGAGGAGATCTGAAGGAGATCTACTGTTTGTGATGTTTATTACATCTAGCTTTACTGAAATTTGCAAATCCGAAGCAGCTGCTAAATGTTATTTAAATCATGTGATATATTTCTTTTAAAATATATGGAGGGGGAAAAAATGTACAGATGTGTAAAATCTGTTGTGTCTTCAGGGACAAAATCTAATGCTAATCCTCAGTTCCTATTATTTGTGCAGTTAGTTGTCACTTTAAACAGATGACCGGTTTTTTAAAACTGGGTTGCATGCCAATAGTTAAAGTACAGCCATGTAGGGTATGACAGGGCTTGTAACTAGGGGTTTTCAGAGGTGAGGTCATGATTAACACTGCTGCTTAAGTTTCGTTTCAGTTTGTCACTAATAAATATATTCCATTTTCTAGCCTTCCTTTCACATTGCCTGAATATGAACTGTTTGTTGCCTCTGTTTGAAGGAAAATAATTTGTTAAAAGGAATAAAGGGAAGTTACAGTTCTTGTTTTGTTTCTTTGCTGCTTAAAAATACTCACCATATAAACATCTGAGTGTTTACATCAGGGGGGTCAGACAGGAGCCATAATGCTTTACTTTGTCATTCAGTGCTTTCATTAGCATGCCAAGCTGCATGGCGTTGGTGGTACTTGGAAAAACTGAAAATAGTCTGAAAGTAACAAGTATTTACTTACTACCTGCAGTGCCCACACCTTGTAAAATTATGATAACATTATAAACTATGGTAGTTGCATGGGGGTTTCTTTAACCATGGAAGAGCCTTGGAAGGAAGACCTTCCACGTTGCATCACAGATAAAAGTAAAGATTTTTAATAGACCTGTAGCATGTGGATGTATAAAAAAAGAGCACCTAAGCTTTGGTGCACCTGTTGGCAAGCTCTGATGCAGCTCTGGTTCCCACATCGCAGGAAGGGCTTACTGTGTTTAGTCTCCCTTCTGTAACATGATTGAGAGGATGGAACAACTACCTTAGTAAAGATTAAGGAGTTCAAGGCTCCTCACTTTGGAGACGAAAAAAGGAGGTGTGTGTGATCATGGTTTACCAAATCACAAAGGTAATGTATAACCTGAATGTGGAACTCGGGTTCACTTGGTCCTGCCAAATTAGAATTAAGGGGCACTCTGTTTAATAGAAGTTATCTTCTATCTTAATAGAAGATCCATTAAAGCAGGTGGCAGTATTTTTTCACACTGCAGTCATGAATTTCTGGCACTTGCTGCCACAGGAGCTGTGGGGACCGGCAGGGTCAAAAATGGCTTATGTGCATGCATAGGCACCAGGCCCATAAATAGACACTGAACAGACTTGGAAGGGAGGTGCCCTCTGAATTCCTGCTACAACACTTGTGAATGCCAGCAGAGAGGTTGCAGGAGAGGCTCACGTGCACACTTGAAATAGCCTTTGTTTTTGCTGCTGTTGAAGGCAGAATATCAGGCCGGATGCAAAGGACACCTGACCTGGGAAGGTGCCACTTCTCTGGCACCCTCAGGGGGGCATGGTGCAGGCTGTTCTTGAACTTTCTCTGTCTGTCAGGACAATTGTTTAAGACTCAGGCCAGCCAAACCTCCTTTGAAAAAGAAAATCTTTTTTTAGAAAAAGAGAGTGCTTCCTTGCCCTGCGTGCCATTGTGGGAACTGGATCTCACTGAGTGTAGAAAGCAAAACATACTACAAGAAGATACAGAGATATTCTGCCCACATCCATCCTGTCAGAAAAATTCCCCTTTCCCCTGACCCAGAGAACAACCTCATCCCATTCAGGAGGGTGCAAACATTTCAAGATGCAATTATGTGATAGGTGCAGTACTTGGAGCTGCTTGGATGTTAATGCTTCTCCCTGGCTACCCTGCCCCCATTTGGTCTTCTCCATACTTTTCTGGCTATTGGTGTCTCTGGCTGGCTGTTTGTGGATGGATGTGACCAGTGTCTCTACCTGGTGAGTCTCAGGGTTTCAGGTGAAGGAAGAGCACATATCCTGAGTGCAGGCTTGCCCCAGGATGGAAGGAGAGATTGTTGTTGCTGGCAAAGTTGCTCTGCTCTCAGAAGAGTTAGGAAGAGGGAGAACCAAGATGCTTGTTTCAAAATAGTTTAATTGCAAGATTTCAATTTCTTTCTTTCTTTTCTGTGGGAGTGCTGGCAGGCAATAGGAATAGGTTTAACCTTTTGTCCATTATATTTTCTCGTCTTTTAAGCTGAAATATTAAGAGTATTGAGAGGAGCTTCATTCCTCATTCCTCAAGAGATGCTCATTTCTTGAAGTTTTGTGAAAACAGCGGGTTGGATAAAAGAGAGAAACTTTCTTGTATCCCTCTATAAATAAAAGATTGCAGAAGTAGTTGCATGCATCTGACTCAAGGCAAGGATCCTGAGGAAACAGACTTCATGGCTTTAGAGTTTTCTTTATTCGTGGAACTTTTTTCAGTCTCATTCTGTAGCAGATGGCTAGCTGATGAGTTTATTACAGCTTTCTTACTGCATGCAGGACTAGGGTTTGGCAGCAACCGTGAGACTTGGACTTTCATAAAGTCCCCGATGTGATGTGATTCTTCTTTTTTGAGACCATAACTTGATTTGCAGTTCACTTTAATTGTTATTTGTGCGGTTTTAATTGTGTTTCTTGAGGATTCATGCTGAGCTAGTCTCAGCTAGGGCTTTGCACTGAGCAGAAATGTTTAAAATAGAGTGCTGCTTCTCTAAACATCTGCGCTACAATAAATGAGATGAGCATGGAGGGTGGAGGCAATAAAGAAAAAACATTTTCTGCCCTTTTTGTTGAGAGGAAGCTCAACTGTGAAGAGGCATTGCATCATGAACTCTGATGAAAGACGGGCTATTGCCCTTGGGAAAATGAAAGCACTTGCCTCATTTCCCTCTTACTGGCAGCTGTTGCTTAGGAATTTCGTTTGAGAATGAAATGCTGCTTTAGTTGACCTGAAAAATGGCTTTAATACAAATGGCTGCCAATGTGTGCACTGTAAGTGTTGGGAAGGACAGCATGATTTATGTAAGAGTTAATAGCTCAGACTAGAAATTAGTGGTTTAGACCTCATCTGTATGGATTCTGATGTATTCAACTTTCTCCTTGAGATTAGTTTTTGTCTTTCATACCTGTGCTGGGCTGAGGAAGCAGCAGGGAATGAAAAGAGACCAGGAGTTCTGATGGGGAAAACACTTGGGCCAGGAAGAGATGGAGAAACACTGCAGACATTACTGAGAATATTGTTTGTCTAAGTAATGGAAGAGTCACACTTAACTCAGGTTCAGTTCTATTTTATTTTTACAAAAAATAACATTGAAATGTTTTTGCATTGTTTTATAGAGAAAGTTCATTGTTTGAACACCAGGACCCAGAAGTGCCATTGTTAGGCCCAGCAATGTCTAGGTCTTTGCTGACAGAAAAAGATACAGTCTGAACTGCTCTGCTGGTTATGCTTATACTTCACTCTGCTGCTGTGACATGTGCAAGGATCTGTGATTAGGAAACTCATCACCGGGTCTAACTTTTGAAGAAAGACAGTTTCACAATTCCCAGCATACAGGCTTTGTGAGATGTGCATGCTGGGTATTTTGTAGGGAGCTGGAGATGAATCAGCTGCATCTGAATTGGCCTAGAGATGAATCGTGCTTCCCTCATGTGTCAGCAGTGCCCTGGCTTTGAGAAGCTGTGCCAGGGTTATGCCAAATCTCACCCCCAAAATGCCCTGGCTCCTTTGTTTAAAACAGCTGACTTTGGAGTAATTGGTTTCCCAGTTGTCCTACCCTGCACACGTGTGGCTTTAACCACTTGGTGGCTGTTAGAAGCACGTTGTAAAGCACGGTAGAGATGAATTAATTACTGCTGTTACTCTGCTGTTGTATTGGGTGCCTCAAGGTCTTCAGGAGTAATACATTTACCTGCTGAGATAACAAAGTGGAATTTAATCTGCTAGACAGAAGTTAGCTGAGGATGACTTTTCTTTTAGTGAGTCTAGTTATGAAGGACCTGTTATTTCCTGTGGAAAATGAGTTTGTCTTCACCCACCTAAGTATGCTGGTGAAAGAACACTTACATATTTTAGCTTCTAACATAGCTAGACAAAGTTGTATGGCAAAATTTAAGTGCTAGTGTAAACTGAGAGCAATTTCAGCTCCTGGAAAGTTGGGGGTGGAAAAAATGTGTATAACATCTTGTCAGCTTCTTTTTGCATGTTGGTTAAGTATAATTAGGAAAATTAAAATACACAGGTGCCTCAAATCTGTTCTGCTTAATGATACTCACTGAGAGCAGCTGACCCAGTGAATCATGGTGGGCTGAGGCTTTCTTGTTCATAATAAACTCAGTGAGGTGTTTCTTTGTTGGCTTTCACTTGACAGCAGTCATGCGGGGCTTACTGTGTCTGCAGTCTGTGTGACAGCAGTGTGATTTTCTGTAAGTGCTGGTGTCCAGCTGGTGAGGAGTTTGTTTGCTTGGTTGAAGTTATGTGCCCTCATGTGTGAGCAGTTGGAGTGTTTTGAGCTTTTGTTTGGGAGCAGGAGGGTATCTCCAGATTAATTCATTAAGATCTCAGGCTTAGGTTTCTAGTGGCTTTTGAGTTGTTTAGTGTCCTGGCATGAATGTCTTCACTGTTCACTGTCTGTGGTCTTGGTCAAAGATGGTGGACTAGAATGAAAATGGTGATTGAGGTAAACAATGTTCCTGCCTATTATGTATAGCGTTTTTCTTGAATGATTTTGAGTCCATTTATGTTCTAATCACTGTAGTCCTCTGTATTCAGTTCATAGGTTTGCATAATTTACAGGCTGTTAAAATTAGTTGAGGCACAGGCTTTGGTGGTTTAGAAAATGAGTTATAGCTACATTTGTTGACAGTACACTACAGAAGGAGATTACGCAGAAGCTGAGGTTAACACAGAGACGTGTTTTCTGTGTGCTTAATTTTGCCAAAATTGCCCAGCTCTAGTACCAGTGTAAGAAGGAGGAAATTCCTTTGGTATGTTCAAGTATGGAACCATGTCTAATTGGGTTGAGGGAATGACAGCTGCCCTGGTGATGCACTGTGACCCACAGCTCTGTAGTGGAGCCACACCTGAGAATGTTGAACACAAGGCATCACCAGAGCAAGCCCATTGGAAATTAGCTTGCTTGTGTGCTATGCTTGGGTTTTGTTCATCATGCTGGTTCCATGGCAATCTCCAGGACTAGAGTGATCTTGTGGGGTTATGTCTTTTCTAATGAGACCAATTTTTTTGTCACTTTGGTATAAAACTGTTGTCATTTTGGGAGAACAGAAATGTATATGAAAATAAGAGTTTCTTGCTGTCCATACTTATTAATTCATTGTTGGCTGAGGTCGTTAAGTTCTGTTAACAAATGAATAGACTGGCCTGATGTCTCCAAGACTGCTGTAACCAAGCCTGGAACCATGGCCTTGACAATAGTAACAAGGATGACCCATGTATGACAGAACTTGGCCAACCAACCAAAAGTTAACTGTTTTGTTGCTTGGATATAGTTTTCCATGTGTGGAAGTGTTCTCAGAAAGATCTGGAGAGAGAACTGAAAAGACAGACACACAACTATGAGAGAACCATGAAACAACCATGAGAGAGAACCAAGAAAGAAGCATGAGAGAGAGCCATGCAAAAGAACCCTGGACATTAACTATGTATGTATGTGTTTGTGGCATGCAAGATATACAGATGTAAAAATTAATATTAATAAAAGTCTTTAGTTAAGTCTTTGAGACATAATAACTAGAGACATAATAACAGTAATGCCACAATTCACCAAGATTTGTGTTGGTTTTTTTGGGGGAGGGGGTTTGTTTTTTTCCCTAATAATGCATACGGGTCATTTCCTAGCTGTCAGCCCTGTGAACTTATCCTATGCTGTTGCAATTAAAGGCAATGGGTCCTTTTTGTATTCTGCAGTTATTAAAAGTCCTTTTTGTTAAATTAAACCTTGAGGTGCAGAGAAGTTAATGTGAAGTGGTTGGGTTGGTTGTTTATTATTTCTTCTTAAACAAAGGTTGAGGTTTGAGCACAGGAAAGGTGAGTTTTTTCCTCTTCCCTGGTTAGTGTTTTCACTTGATGATAGCGGATGTTGGGTGACTTGAGCAGTCATGGTGACAGTCAGCTCCAACAGGGTAGGTACCTGCTTGAACGATCAGAAATGAATTAAATATAAATGTTAAAACAGATGTCTGTTATTGGAAGTTTGGTATCAGTAGTGTTTACAGATTGGAGAGGTATAAACTCCACAACATGCTTATCTCTGAGAGATGAGTCTTGGCTGTTGTCCGTGTGAAGGGGTTTGTCTGCAGTTACAGACTAGGAACGTTTCAAGTTAAAGCTTTGGTTCTTAAAATCCGTCATAGAGATGGCAAATGCCAGAGGCCTGCAGACAGTTTCCCATCCCTTTAGTGGCCACTTTTTTGGTCCTTTCTCTGTCTGCTTTGTTTGCCACTGAATAAAATACTACAAAGCTGTTAGAGCCTGTGGGGACATGAAGGGAGTGGTTTAGATAAAGCTGTGTCTGTCCTTATTATGGCAGTTTGAGAGAGAGGAAAGATGAAAAATGGAAGGGCAAGAAGGCTTCATTTCTCAGTTGAGAACAGAGATTTGAGTTCTGAAAATATTCAGTAATCTGGCATTTGTAATATATTAGGTGGGGTCAGGCAACTGTGTAAGATGCTACACAATCTTAGAGTTGTGCTTAAGGAACTAATAGGAGAGTTGTATTTCACTGGTGTTCCTTTTTGCCTCGGTTTGACTGTGAAATAAAGGTATGTTCTCTGTGTTACGCAGGAAATCAGTATCTGAGCCCACATCAGAATTCAAGGTTTCTAGCTTCCAGTTCTCCATTCAGACCACACCTTTCTTTTTATAGCTATGGGAAAAAGTCTGCTCCAGCATGTCATTTAGAGAAATGCCATATAGGAAAAGCAAAACTAAGCCCAAAATAGCTAAAAGTAGCTGGTTTTAAATTTGGAGACAGAAAAGGTTCTGCAGATTCTTTCTGGCAAATGGAAGCTTCGAGTGCCAGAGCAGATAGGCTCATCTTTGAGGCTGTGTTTGGCAAGCTGAAGTGCCTGCAAAGGTGTGTGCTGAGTGGTGTCCAGTAAACTTTGATACTGAAGTCGGGGAAATCCTTTCTCAGGATAAGCTCTGCTGGGATGTGCTTGTGAGGACAGATGGAACACTGCAACTCAGTGATTTGTCTGTAGAGTGACTATGTTCAAATGTTTTGAAAGCATCAAGGTCCTTCAAAGCTTCTCCTTTTCTAAGTCAAGTCTTAAATCATGAAAGCTGAGAGCTGAAACTCTTTCATACTATATATGGCATTTGTGCTAGTGGTAGAAACTGGAGTGTATTTATAACACTGGTTTGCTGCAGGAATATGGGTTGGGAACAAATGTTTGTTTGGAAAAAATCCAATTCCAGGGATTTGTTTTACTGCTGCATGTAAAATCCATACCAACCTCATAAAAGCAGCAGTTGAAAAATCTAAATCAGGCCTTCCCCATGGAAAAAACATGAAATTGGTGTAACAGTATATATCTGCAGAGTTACTTGTGATGGTTCACATAGTAGGCAGTGACCCTGTACATAACATACTATATGTTGGAATTCAGGGATGCTGTTGCATTGTTGCAACATGCTGGAATTGTTGGTGTTACTTGTTAGTACATGCTGCTATTTTCATATGTTCACATACACCTATTTGTACCCCAAGTAGCATTTCATGAAAATTGTAAGTGTTCTTAACAGTATGGCATGGCATTGACACGAACAATTCAAGCCATAAGGTGAGCTGAGCTGTTTTGCATACTGCTGCAAAAAATATTTGAATGAAAACAGCTGGCAAAAAAAACGGGCACAAGTGTCTCTTGGGTGTGTTGATTTAACTATCTCCCTTCAGTCCAAGTGTTCTGTTTGATTGCTTGACGTGTCTGTCCTTTCTGTTGCTGCACAGCTAATTCCTGTTATGTTGAACCTCTGTGGAATAATTATTCAGACTAAGAATGTTCATATCCAAACTAATAAAATAACTGTTTCTATTTTGTTTTTTAAAACTGTCCTCTTTTGTTTTTGAAGGATGTTCAGAAGGAGAGAGAACCTCATGTTTATCTCAGTAAAGAAGAAGTTAAAGAGAAGATACAAAGCTATAATTCCTCTGTCACTGATAAATTAAAGATGACCTTGGTAAGTTTTGCATAGAATTCCTGTAATTTTTCATAGGAGCAACTGCACTGTAACTTTTTAGTGCATCATGAATCATTTTATTCTTAGCATCTTTCATATGAAACTCTGTTTTAATGATTTTGTAAGAGATATTTCCTTAGATTCTGGAGATGAAATCTCATGTCTGACATGTTTTTATTCACATAACTCTTTTATATGGATCAAAACAAACTGTATAAAAACAAATTGATAAAATTTGAGATGTGTTTAAGATGAATTGTCAACTAACTTAGTTGACACTAGGAAGTAAATTGGTTAGATGAAAATGCTTGGATGGTAAAAATGAAGATAATTTACCTTGTTTGTGTAGATAAATTTTGTCTCTCTCTGATCAAGATGCTCAACCAATGAAAAAAGTTAAAATGGGCATTATTTATTACAGGAGAATTAATTTTCAGAGTAGTCATATAGGTTTTCAGCATGAGACGACTTCCTTCCCCCTGGCCCCAGGACACACACAATATGGACTGGAATACATAAGACTTCTTATTTCCAAGGATTGTGAACCAAGTCAAGTACTCAGTCCAGCCTACTGAACATCATACTAAAAAAATTCACATCTATCTGCTTAGCAAGCTGTTATTCAGTTGTTACACTGTCCAGATTTTCTAACACATAATGTATTCCTGTGGGTGTATACGGAAATTCTGAAATTCCATTATATCCTATATAAGTGATTATGTACTACAAAAAATTTCTTATGTGTTTGCATGTGCATCAGGACTTATGCTTAAAACCAGATTGTCAGAAGTTTTCTAGCTCAGTAAAGGTTTTGTCTTTCAGAAGCAACTGGAGTAAATAATTTCACATGTTGATTAGATTGGCATTTATTCTGTTGTATTTTTTCCTAATTTCAACAGGATTTGATCATCTACAGGCCTTAAACTAAGTTGACAAGCACAGTTAAAATGTGGGAGATAATTTCTGTATTTGTGCGTAAAATCTGTAGTTAAAGATGGGTGTTAATGGTCCTTTTCACTTCATACTTCTCTCCTAATGTGAAAAGTTATCATTAGTTTGTCATGCCTTTTGCATGATGGGGTCCTAACATTCTTAGAATTCAACAATTCAATCAATAAGAAAAAATTAACGCTCAGTAGTTATTAAGAAGCAAAATTAATATTCAGATATACCAGAAGGAGTAACTGTCTGAATTACTGGAACAATACCTTTCCTATGAGGTGTCATGTATTGCAGTGGCATTTAAATTCTGTTCACTGTGAGATTTTGATCTGCCTGCTCCAGTGCTGTGTCACAATTGGCCATTGCTGATTTTAACAGTTCAGTACTTTCCTCCCACTGCAGAACGCGAATGGGATTTACACTGGCTTCATCAAGGTCCAGATGGAACTATGCAGACCGATCACTGTGCAGTCCTCCCAGAGCCAGGGGAGGTGTGCTCACAGCAACAATGAAACTGCTTTTTACTTGCCGGAGGGCTGCGTGAACACCCTTCACATCAGCAGCACCAATACTGTGCGTGAGGTGATCGAGGCCTTGCTCAGAAAGTTCTTTGTGGCTGACAACCCTGCGAAGTTTGCACTTTATAAACGCTGTCACAAGGAAGATCAAGGTATAAGCTAAGCTTGTGGCATTTGGTAGTGGAGGGGTTCGGGGAGGGAGTTTTGCTATAGCAATACTTGAAATAAGCCCAGGTGAAAGAACTAATGGAAATGGAGGTGACAACCTCATCTTTTTTCTTATGAAAAATAGCATGTGTAACAGAGTAAATGGTTTGGGGATATTTCAGCATAATTCCCAAAAGACAGAGTCACCTATTAAAACATGTACACAGATCTCCTGTGCCTTGAAGTCTATTTTATTTTAGGCCCCCTTAAGTCTGATGTACTGCAGAGTTATGAGATTAAATTACAGGATAGATTTTTAAAAAGAGAAACCGTGGTGTGTGAGAAGCCTGGGCTCCTTGCAATGGCAGAGAGCTCTTGAGGTGATGAGTTTCATGGGCACATGTGTTAATGTTTACTACATATGGCTCTCCCAGTTCAGTGGCTGCTGTTAGGAGTTTGTTGTATGCAGTGATTGGAAATACAAGAAAATGGAAAAGGTGCTTTTTGGGAAAGGTGCATTTCGTCAATATTTTGTTCTTGCACTTAGAATCCACCTTCTTCCATGGACATTGAAAGCAGTTTTCAGGAGTTCAGATGTTTCTGGCTGTCAGTCACACCAACCATGTCAGGCAGGCAAAGTTGTCTTTTAGACTTTGTGTGTGAAATTTTGAGGTGGAGAAGGTATCAGAATGGTGATACCTCAGCTCTGATGTGTTAAATACTTAGCAACAGATTGTATTTTTTCTGGTGTTTTTTGTCCCCTGCCCTGCATGTATGCAGATGGTGTACTGTGTTGACTGGAGGCCATTTCCTTCCCATGTGACTGCAGTGTTCACTGTCACCCTGAGTCACCTGCTCAGCTCCTCCCTAAAACTCATTTGCTCAAAACCATTATGTAGACTGATATGTACAATGTGTCCATTTTGTGGCTACACGTGCATATCTCTGAAATGTTCTAAATTAGCTACTGTTAGGCATTCAAAGTGTCTGAAACATCACTAGTAAATATGGTAATTACTGTGATTTCCTTCTCCTGCAGTTTATACATGCAAGCTGTCAGACAGAGAACATCCCCTCTACCTGCGCTTGGTGGCAGGCCCCAGAACAGAAATGCTCAGTTTTGTTCTACGTGAGCATGAAACTGGAGAAGTCATGGTATGTCACACCTGTGCTGGTTCCCTGTGCTTGTGTAACTTCATGGATGGGTGGACTTCTGTTTGACCTGTGCTGACAAGACACTCTACTTTTCGGAAGCAGATTTTGGGGTTTCTTTCTTGTTAATTTACTTTGTGCCTTTTCTAAACATTTCATTTGTGGTTAGACTGACCTGTTGTTACTTGCAGAACAAAAAACACCTTAAAAAGAGTAAAATGTTTTCAGACTCCCAAAGATGTGCAAGAAAAGGAGGGTGCCCAATACTGTTTCAGTTTTAAACTGAGTGTTTTATTTAAAAATACTGTATATATTTCCTGTTCGTCTCATCCATTCTTTTCTCTTTTTGTCTTTCCAGTGGGAAGCTTTTAGTATTCCTGAACTGCAGAACTTCTTGCGTATACTGGACAAAGAGGAAAATGACCAACTGCAAATCTTAAAGAACCGTTATGCAGCTTACAGAAGCAAACTTGAAGAAGCCCTTCGCGGGGTGTTGAAGCCTGGTTAGAAGGGGGCCAAAGGACACTCAGGAAAAATGCTACCAAATGTCAATATAACCTGCCAAACCCAACGTACAGAGAGCAGCAGAGAGTAGTTTTCTTTATTCTGAAGACTGTTTTGTGATGCCAGGGTACCTGAATTTTACTATAGACTTAGATCCGTAAGCCAGGTCACTTAGCATCTTGCACCTGCAAATAAGGGATTCTGCATGTTTGTACATCAGTTTGCAATCCTCTGTGTTCCTAGAGAGTTTTCCAAGTTATCTTGGTGCAAGCTGTGAAACTGTAAGCAATTTTCTAGGATGCTATGAAATGAGATTTTTTTTTCTCCTTTGCTTAATGGTAGCTTTACAAGTAAGGATGTGCAAATTGATGGGTTAAAAAAATTATTGCAACCATCTGGATAGAATTAGTTGGAGCACTATCTTTCAGATGAAATTGACTTGCACTACCTTTCTGTTTTCAAACAGTTACTGTATAATTTGTGAGAGAACTGTTATAGGTGGATTACACATGAGATCTTGTGGTTTGTACTGTGAAATTTGTGGAAGGCTTTAAAGTGGCCTTGCTGAAGAAGGTAAAAAGAAAGTTGAAAAGAAGGTAAGAGTTGAGGGAGAAGAACTGTAATAGCTGACAGAGGAGGACTTTTTTTAAATGGAAATAGTATTTACACAGAGGAAAGTTAAAATACTAATTCTACAAGGTTAAAGTTTTAGGATGTTATAATATTGTGAATAAGTTGTATGGCTTTTAACTGCATAAATCCACACTGGAAAAGAAAGATAATAGAAATAGTGGGAAGGAATGAGAAGCAAAAGCTAAGTAAGAATGGAAATGGAGCTGCACATACAAGTCATTATTGGAGAAGCTGGCTCCATAAACCCATAGTGGGGGTTTGAAAAGCGCAGCAAAGCTAAAAAGCTGCTTACTTGAATTCTAAGAAATGGTCCATGTCTCATATAATTCTGTGAGAAATACCCATCTAGTGAGTGTTCAGACATAAGCTACAACCACAGATGCATTTGGTCTTTATTGGAAGTCAGATCTTTCCTCTGGCTTGGCAATCCATTTTTAGACTGGATAATTTTGAATTATCATATCTGAAAGGCAAAAGTAACTTCCTCTGCTTCTTTGTTAAAGGCTCAGTCAGGCAAAAAAAATAAAATTTCTTGTTCACATTTCCAGCTCAGCACAAAATTAACATTTATTGTCTATGTTGATGACTGAGCTTAGTAACTCTTGCATTTAGTAATTCAGAAGGTTTTTCCCTTATGGTTTTTAAACTCTTAATTGAAAAACTGATTACCAAATTCTGCAGACTGCTGATTTACTTGATTTAAAAGTAGGAAAAATGTAGCAAGAAAACTTTTTACTTTAGTGTAAATATAATTGTTGTTCTTTCAGAGTTATTTATCTAAAAAAGCATGTTCCAAAGAAACCAAAGAAGTGGGTGTGCAATAGAAGCATGAGGCAGATTTGAGTGACTGATACTTTAGTCATTATCATACCAGAGAGGAAATGAATTATATGGTGGGGGGGAGTGGAGAAGTGCTTACGATTGAAGAGCATCAGAAGTTGGTGGGGTTTTTTTCCCCTCTGTTCTTGTTTGTTTTAAATTCCCAAGGAATTGTTAAAACTTTGGTGACATCTAATGGATACTGTGTGAAACTCCAAGAAGCTTCTGTCCTTCCCCTTAATTTGATGTAATTGTGCCTTTGTTTCCTTTCTTAAGTAAGTTTTAAAACTCTTCACAGATTTCTTTTGGTAAAAAGACTTTTTCAAGCTTATGAGACAATCATAACTTTTTAAAGGGTTAAGAGAAATTAAGAGTAGGACTAACGATAAAGTATCTATAAGGCATATCTTGTTTGTGCTTTTCATTTCACATGTAACATTGTAGTGCATGTGTGAGTTAGTAACATTATCCTCAAGTGAGACACTTTATAATGGTTCAGGGAATGCTTTTGTGTGTTGCTATAATTTGTTTTTCTAGGAATGCAGCAGCATGTGGTGGGTATTCTGTTAACATCTACTTAATTTATGTATCTGCCCATAGCTATGTAATCATTACATAATCACTGTCAATATTGAACCATTTGTTGCTCAGATTTAAACACTGTTTGAGTTTAAAAGTGGAATATAAAAATATGTGAATTTTGGTTTTACTTGAACTAAACTATCAGTCTTTTTAAGTAGGCACATCTGCATTTACTTTAGCCAAAAACCTCAATCAGTGTTGTATGCACTATAAGTCTTGATTTGGGGTGGAGGGGATGGGGGTGGGGGACCAAAATAAACTTATATTTTAATTTTGTCTTAGTCCACAGTTAATTATTTTAAGATGTCATATGTGGGATTAACCTTTTTCTTTTTTGTTCTACACACTGGCAATTGCAGCAGAACATAAAAGAAATGGTCATGCCTTGTCAGTTTTGTTTTAATTTCAGCATCAAATTGAACTGTCAAAGCTTTTGTTGCAGAACTGTTTTCATGTCATTATATGATGGTACCAGAATGATTAAATGATAGGGGAAGGGGGAACGCAGGGAAACATTAAAATGTATGTCTTTAAATACAAACATTGAACTATTTATAATTTTGACAAGCTTAGTTTTATTTTTGTAGGGAAGTTTTTATTCCCCTTAAAGTTATTACTGAAATGGCAAAATGTGATGGTTCCATTATTAAAGTTGAAGTTGACAATACTCGGTTACGTGGTGTGTGTTTGGTTTTTCCTTTACCCAATGCTGATGTGCTCCCTTTGAGGCTGAATGGATTTCCTTGTACAGCAGCAATAAATCCTCTGGGTAAATAAAGGTTTGCCTGGAAGAAGAGGAAGGGAGCCAAGGGCACCAGGGCTGCCGTGTTGCATCTCACAAGGCAGGACTTTTGAAGCCCCTCATGGAGCCCCTCACCAGAGAGGGAGTGCAGCCATGGGCACAGTGGTGCTGGGTGGCAAAGCCCAAGGGCAAGTGGCCTTCTGTAAAACACACCCCACAGAAACGAGGCAAATACAGCAAGGCTGGAGGTGATACCATGGCCCTCCCTCCTCAGGAAACATATGCCATTCCTTTTTAATGACTTTCTAGTGGTTTTCTCTAGTTAAACATCTGTGTTTAATTTTCTGGTACTTATTTTGTGTTTTTTAAGGGTTTACTTCTCCCCAGCTGAGCTGGTAGACGGGAGCTGCTGTGCTGTTTGCTTTGGTCCCTGTGGTGCTTCCCTGGGCACTGCAGCCCTGCAGCAGAGGAGATGGTGGTGGCTCAGCCAGTGCCTTGAAGGCTGGTTAATGTGAAACAACCACATTATGACTGTGTATGCACTTGGTAACACCTGTTAATAGCAAATACTCTAGCCCTCAGCCAGGGTGAGATTAATAAAAGGCCTTAAAGATACTCGGGTCAGCAAAGTTGACTCTGGGCTCATGTCTCTGCCTACAGCAGTTATGTAGTTTTATGTTTTGGCTGGTTCAGGAACAGAATCTTCCATCTGGATGGAAGGCAAAAAGGGAGACCAAAAAGAGTAATTTTAAAATTACATAGTTCCCAAAAACATATTTTGGAGCGGCTTGGACTATGAAACAATTTTTCACTGTAAAACCTCTCCTTACCTATCCATGTAATTTGTCTTGGTTGCCTGCCACCAAGAGGTAGCAAACTGGCAGGTGCAGGAACCTCAGAGAGGGTGGGAAGCAGAGGGGTCATGTTTTGCATCTTTCCCATGACTCCCACCCCAGAGTGTGACCGAAGCAGGGACTGTGGTGAAAGTTCAAGCCAAATAAAGGAGACACACTGTGATCTGCTGTTTGAAACACAGGTAGGTATATGCTGTTAACTGAGGACTTACCTGTTCTGGAGGAATTATCTTCCTCCTGATATGCAAGTGGATAAAAGAGATTCCTGTTGTAACTAGAAGGCAACTCCTAGTCCAGAGCAGTTTGAGCCAAGCAGTTTGGACACTCAGCCTCACTGCTGGTGCTGGTTTTGTGGTGTTTTTCAGGGAAATACTGCACAGACCAGGACAAGTTTGAAAGACACCTTCTTGTGCTGTGTGTTGCTGAGGTAAGGGGTAATCATCTGGAGTGTTCTTTGCCTGTGTGCAAGCTGAAATTAGAAGTGCTTTCAGTTGCAGCAGTGTAGGCCTCTTCCTCTACAAAAGGTAGAGTTTTGCACAGTATATTTTAAATACAAGGATTAATCCTGCAAATGCTCAGTGTTGCCAAATCTAACATCTGTCATGATACTGTATAACATACTGTCTTGGTTCTATTTTTCTTGAGTGTATTTTCCATATGAATAAGACAGGATATTACAGACAAGTACAGTTTTGTTTTGCCCTCACTGTACTACAACCAACCATAAGAGAAGTCGAGTGCAAAAACCCCTTGCACCAGAATATAACCCTAAATATAGCAGCATGGCCTTGTGCATAGCATGAGAGAAAATAGTAGCACAAGTCTAAGATTTCTCTCTTTAAATACAGAATCTGGTATGTGATCAGAAATTTCAGCTGTTTCCAATGTGCCTTGGGAGGCATGAGAACACCAGTATATTTTATGACACCAAAGTTCAGCCTCTTGTTTTTTACTAGGCAAAGTTATTGTTTTGGAACAGTGGCTCTTAAGTTCTCCCTTCGGATAAACAGGTGCTTTCCAAATGCCAGTAATCTTAGACCTTTTAATCTAGATCTGTCAACTGATATTTTCAGTGGTGGTCCTCTTTACTCACAACATTTTTCCGTAGATGGGCATTAGGAAAGGTTAGATATTTTTGTATCTGTTTACCTGTTCTGGTTTAAGTGCTTCACACAGTCAGAACCTCTGGGTTTTCAGTAACACTGATACAGAAAGGCAGTAGAACTTGTACTGAGTATCTTTCATTTAACACTTGTCACTGAATGAGAGCACTCATTTTTACATGTAAACATGGCTGACTGAAAATGCAGGACACACAAAAAAAACAATGTCTCCTTTTAGTTCAATCTGTGTAAATAACAAATCAGAGAAATGTTTCCAGACAGTTAAGTGACTTTATACCAAAAGTGCATTTTGTTGAACAGTAGGTCTAGGATTGGTCATGGGCTGTGTTATAGCCTGGAGTAGCCAAAACATAGGAGGATGCCATTTTTTAAAGGTCGGGCTTAATCACTGCTGGTGTTTTTCCTTTGATGGTCTATAAAGAATAATACAATGTCAAAAGATTTCAGTACTTCTGTGAGGTTTTTTCCTGGTTAATTTAAAAGCTCTTACAAGCAGAAGATTAAAAACACTGCTATGCAGGTGTTCAATAGTGCAAACTTACACATTTTTGGTATTATTTTGGTGGTTCAAAACCAAAGCAAAACAGCTTGAGGAAAACCCAAATCACACGGTTTTTTTGTTTAGGATTTTAATGTCCTAGGAGAAGGGTTACTTTCCTGGTTTTTTTTTTTTTGTAATGTTTTCCTTTCATCTACTGAACATTTTAGCTGGCTGGTAACATGAAAACCCTCAGACAAAAAGGTAGATCATGTGAGCTCTGCTTATACTTTTACTGATTTTCATCAACAGCATGAGAATATCCCTATGACTTTAGTCCCAGCCTTGATGCCTTTTTTGCTGTGTCCCAGAGGAGTCAGCAAAGCCATTCTTGCCAAGCAAGAGTCATAGAGCTGGATTTTCCCTAGAACTTGCACAGGAAAAATGAAGTGGATGAATCAGTTGTGTTCCATCAAGTCCCTCTTCCTGTTAGCAGCTGGAGTAAGTTCAAACAACTTCCACACCTTGAGCAAGCAGGCACTGACTGTATTTTGAGATTTGTGAGGAATTACTGGACCATAGCTTTAGACACAGTCCAGTGGATATTATCAAAAGATTAAGCAACAGCTGAATTTGACTACAGCACCACCTGGAAAGCAATATCTTAGCACTGCCCTTTTTTCCAATCATGGAATTTCCCTACCTCACCCCTTGAAGTATTAACACAAAGTGCATTTCTTTTCTAAAACAGGTGACTCCTTTAGCCTTGTAAGAGCAGTTTTCTTCACAAACAGGACTTGTTCTTAGAAATTAATGACCAAGGAGATGGCAAACTTCCAGGACCCTGATGGCAGTGTCACTTGGGCTGTCAGTGATGTCTTTGAGCACAATGGGAAGGTCTGTCTTGGTAATACAAAGCTGCCTTTTCTTGTGGTGCTACAGTAAATTTTATAATTTTCATCAGCTGAAACATCAAAAGAAATATAGCGATGTTGTTTCAAGCAATCCTTAAATATTTTTGTCTACTTAATGGAAGACTACTACCTCCTTGCTGAAGGAGAAATGAAACAGATACCACATGGTTAAGCAGAAATAGAAATACAATGCAAAAATACATGTTTTAGTAGCTCGTGAAAGCCTCAGGCTTAGATTAAAGGTGTACCAAATCACTTTCCTCTATAGTTCTGAAAAATGATGTATACATTTTTAAACAGAATCATCCAAGGAATTCAACTCTCTAACAGGGACTGAGGTAAATAGCACTTCTCTTATTTTTGCTCACAGTTCCCATTTTGGAAAAAGCCTTACATGGGATTTTATTCTTCCTCTTTCCTCTTAGAGAGGAAAACTTTAAGGGGAAAACATCCTGCAGAACATGCTGCTCTTAATTAGGAACAGCAATTTCTCCACTGTGCTTTGTGTTGAAGTTTTCCATCTATTCATCTCCATTGACTTCCAAGGAACTGTGAGCAAGGACAGGCTGCATTTCAACTTCTCCTCTCACCTCAGTTGTTTCTTCCTGGTGCAAAGTAGTCAGGTGTTGTCCTGCTAGATGGTGTATGTAAGGTTCCCTGTGACCATGTGAAGTAGCCATTGTTAGGTAGCACAGCAGTAAAGCACAAAACAGGCTTATAAAATAGGAATTCAGTCCTTAGACATGTGAGACAGCTTATGCCTGTGTCAAGGTTTAACTCAAGCTCAGTAACAGAAAGTTCAGAAGTTTGAGAGGCAGTTTATTTTTTCTTTCTCCAAAAGTGCAGCAGTGAACAGGGTCCTCTGGAAGGGCACTTTCTAAAGAGATGTTCAAAACAGCAGAAATATGCTGACAACATGCTACAGCAAAGTATGCTCACATACAGAGTAATACAAAGAAAATTAATTTTAATTGAATCACAATAAATGACAGCTGTTTCATTATGCTGAAATACTTGATTCAACAAGCTGAATACATATCAAATTTAACTTGATTGAAAAGGTATTATACCTGCTTTGGATGTGTGCTTCCATGTACATGTCCCTGTTACAACTTTATTCCTCAAAATGAAGAAGTCCAGTTTACTGGGCCCATGCTGGGTAAGCATGTATGAGCTGTATTCACTATGCTGAAGTGATGATAATGTATGGGTTTTTTTTGGTTTAGGATAACATAATGATGTTATTAACTGTATTTTTCCCTGTATAGTATCCATTTTAGCAGATCAGATCATTAAAAATTCACAGCTCTACTTTTGCTAGTAATGATTTTTAAAAAAAAGTAAAAAAATTATCACATTTTATCTAAACCTAACTCTGTACCAGTAAGGCCCTTTATTTAGAAGTGTACATTTAACATGAATGCCTTCAGTAACAAGGTACAGATACAGCCATGGTCAAATAGCACATGAAATGGAATATCCTAAAAGACCATTTAGTTTAAAAATAACTTAGTTGGGAATTAGATCTAGATAATAGTCAAATTTCCTTCATAGTCCTTTTTTTTAATAATCAAGGATATGAATTAACACTGTTCATTTGAGGCTGTTATGCTTTATGGCAGCAGACACAAGTGACAAACTGCTCTAACAGCAACAGTAGGCAGGCAGCTCTTGGTTCCTGTTCTTCCTTCAACTACATGCACAACAGTTCTTAAGTCTTTATCAAACTGGGAGCAAAGCAGGTCTCCTCATGAACCACTATTCTGGGTAAGTAAGGACTGACTAATTTAATGGTGAATTTCAATTTAATACAACATTTACTACTTATGACAGATTACAGTTATAGTGTGGTTCTCTGACAGTGAGTTTTACAGGTATGTGCAGATAGCAAGAGTATTAATTTGGGTAAAACACCTGGTCACTTAAACTGAATAATCTGCTCAATTCTTTTTGTCACCTTTCATGACTCATTAGGCAAAAAGTAAATCATTCAAAAGGAAGTTTCCTTGTTATGGCTTATGACCACTTTAAAAAAAATATCGTGTTAAAATTATACATCTATACCCATAACAAAGTTTTTTTTCTATTAAGGAGCAACAGAATGCACATTACTTGCACTGAAATTTAACACAAGCAGAAAGTTGACATATAACCCAGATTTGCTAGAACTGTTGAGGGTTTAATGTGCAGCAGTCAATCTAATGTCACACTAGCCTCTACACAGCTACCAAAATAAAGTTTAAACAAAGAACAAGTCTAAGTTGCTAGGATTTTCTGAGCAAAACACTAAATACATGAGCTTTAGTTTTAGCTCAGTGTACAAAAAACCACTTGAGAGCATGAAGACAACTTTGGTTTTGTTGCTAAAGACAAAACAGTTATGAAGAATACTGACAGGTAATGCTAAGGCTTAAACAAAAAACAGGATAAAGCTAAATTGTAGTTGAGAAAAAAAAGTCCTGAGTACTTGAAAGCATGGAAGTAGCTTGAATATCCCAAAACCTCTACTCCAGGTGAAGAGTTGTTTCAAGCAATTGTTGTCTCCAAATATTTGGTCACTTTAAGAGATTTGAAACAAAAGCTCTATAAAATCTAGGCTGTAGGCCACCACAGAAGTTTGCAACTGTAAGCTACATGGATGACTTCTGTGCCTCAAAATTAAAAGCCAAGAAAAGTTCATCTTTTATTGGAGCATTGCTTGTTTCCAGCTGCTGGATCTGGACACTGGGTTTTCACCTTCACAGTTCTGAAAGTCATACTTTGTTGCTGTAATCAGACATGAAGCAATCATACTTAATGATTACTTACTAGAAGGTTTGATGTGACAGAAGTTGAAATAATCATGCTCTCTACTGGGGTAAGATGTGAAGTAACTAACTGAAAACGAAGTAGTTTTGCCACAGTTTGTTTGACAAGGGAATGATTACCCTGCTGATAACACAGTTTATTTGCGCACAAGCAACAGGAATTTCTCTTGCTGAAGATTCACAATTCAGTGTTTCCAGATGGTGTTTTCCCAATGAATCTATACAAAAGTTACATAGTATTGCAAGCTTGAGTGTTTTTCAAGATTTAGAAAGATACTCAAATTTGGGTGCATGTGATGGCTGCATTTCAGATAAGACTAATCAGAAGGTTGAAAAGACAGTATTGCCCTTTCAGAAGGAAACTGAGTGACTTCTGACATGCAGACCTTTGGTGTGAAGGCCACTTATTGCAGGTTCCAAGTAGTCATGTCTCAACCAAAAAACAACACTCCATGAAGCACTTAAACTGCCTCAAATAGCTCTCTTAGCCTAATGTCTAGTGATTCTGTGTTTTATTTTAGCTACTTTGCTTTCAAAATAATTTACCTTCAAGAATCTAATCAAACATAAAATGTTAGACAAACTCAAAACAGTCAGAGGTTAGAGACAGATCAGCCCTACTGTGGTGCCCCATTGTTGGATTTTGTTTATTTTAGTATTACTTCTGTTTGGGTATTAAAAACAGAGTTAGCTCAAAGCACAGGCACACTTACTTGAATAGTTATTAGCCTCAAGACTCCCTTGTTTAAACTCACTAAGCCTATCTTAAATCCTAAGATTTTTTCAGTAGTACAGAGTAATCCATTCTAGCATTTCAAACCAGAAGGAGACTGAAATGACATTCTTGTTTGCCAGCTACCAAAGCTGTCCTACAAAGTTCATTGATCTCATTTGAAGTCATCTCATTGCAAGAGACTATTTAGCAAATGGATTTTAATGCTGCACAAGACACTTGCTAGTCAGATCCTACAGCTTTGACTAATGCCTTCCTACTGTATTTTGAGCTAGTTTGCTATTAACATTAACAGCTTTGAGCTCAATACAGGACACCTATAATTAAACACAGCTTTTAAGAAAGTCTGTGACACTGAATATGGGTGAGCATTACTGTGCAATAGCACCTGCCTACCTAACCTGACTCAAATATGCATTTATTGATTTTTAGAACAAAATAGACTGTTCAGATTCATAGGCATAGGTTCACCTCTGTGCCCATGATATGAAAAGGTATTTGAAAGACAAAGGTGGTAATCAACTGAGCAAGACAAATCAGCTGTGTCTAACAAATTACAGTTAGAGTTCAGCTGTAAAATATACATATTGCACAAGGCAACCAGCTAAAGACAAGGGTTTTTCTTCCACACAGGGTTTGAAAAGCCCATTAAAAGTCTTCCAGCTGCATTCAGCGAGAGTTAACAGAGACAGACCTGCTGCAGTCACTGGAGAAACTGGTCAGTAAGAGCTGATTGCAGGAGGCTCTTAATGGTCTTATAAGGACTGTGCAGAAAACCTCCGAGCCCGTACGCCGTGATTGCTGAACATGAGCCGAGGGTCAAACCTGTACCTGCAGGAAGGAACAGTCCGTGTGAGCCAGCTGGCCTGCAGTGACCAGCACTTCTAGAAAGAGCATATTGCTACAATAGGTCTGGTACACAACTATGTGAGTAGTTGCTTTCTCAACAGCATGCAGTAGCAACAATTTCTGTCACTACTACAACAGATGAACTGTAACGAGACACAAATGAGAAGCAGACAGTCTCCAAAGAAATAAATAGTAACTACAACATACTAACAGCATACAGGCATGTATAACATCAAACATTCAGGAGCTGCATTCCAACAGAAAGCTTTGCTGCCCCAAATTGCAATCTTAACATAGCACACCTGTAAGGACATTTTAAATAATGCTCAAAAAAGCTTCAGTATAAATGATTACTGATTGAATTAAAAAGTGCTATTTACTTATAACTAACACATGCAGTTTAGGTCCCACAGGAAATGTTCTTGCTAAGAGCATCTCCAGGAACAATCAGAGCAAGTATTTGAAAAATGCCTGCCTAAAGAAACCACCAGAGCTTTTCCCAGTTTGCAGGCAAACCCAAGGTCACTGTCTCTAACTACTCAGCACAGCTGTAGTCTTCCGCTGTTCTAAGTCAACAGTGGCTGGCAACATTAAAGTAGTAGTATTCATGCCATCAAAGTTATATTTGGCAAGTTAAATTAAAATAGATATTAAGCACTAAAGAAATAGAAGCATCTAGAAAATCTCTATTAAACAACACTACATATGTCAATAACATATTCTATCACAAATACCCTCTATAAAAGCTTAATTTCAAAAACATATATTTAGAAGTATTACAATAATTAAGTGGATCAGTGTTTACCCGGGATCAAAGACACCTGGTGTACGGCAAGTTGCTCCTGAACAGGACTGCAGCATCATCAACCGATAATTCATCTTTTCCAGAATTTCCTGATCAATTGTTTTAGCAATGTTATCGATCTGGTGTGGATCTGCAGTCAAGTTATACACTTCCACAAACACCTGTAGAAGAAAGTTCCCACACTGTATTAAGTCCTGAATGCTGTACATGGTCTCAAACGTTATTCTGAGCTCTACTGCAGCAGCCCCACACAGTAAGGTATGTTTAGCCCTGCAGCTAAGTGGCCAAAGACAGGAAAGTGTGCAAGCAAAGCTAAAGTTCTGCAGTAGCACAGTATTGTTGGAAAAGTGTTCACTTTCACCTGAAGCACTCACCTGCTCCACTGCAGATTCTTTTTTCCAACACATAGATGGAACCCATCTTATGGCTGTAAGACCACTATAAGAGATCATGGCTAACCTGTCTTCTCACTAACAGATCTCAAAAAACACAATTTCACAATTATCACATCACCATTCTAAGGATCAGATACTTAGAGCTGTCACACCCAGAGAGATGCCTTGACTTCATGTACAAAATACACTGAATACAAGTATGCTGTAGCCTCAAAACAGAAAAGCTTATTCTGTGTGTGTTTTGAGGCTTGTCTGGAGGATTTTAGGGCAGATTTGTTTTTTGATCTCTAGACCATTCTGTGGGACAAATGCTGGTCAAATATATCTCAAGAATTCAGCTGCAGTTTTGTCTGTGTAGGGCAGGAGCCCTGACTGCAGATGATACTGATAAAAATTGGCCAAGTTGTGTCTAACTTAGATAAAGACATATCTGGACAGACTTAGGCTGCAGGCTTTCTTACAAGGTTCATTGCAAGGTTGTAAAAGCCACATTGCTGCACCTTCCCAATACTGTTGGTCTTATTTTAGCTAATTCATGTAAGCAGAGTGACCCAAAAATGCCACAGCCATACCTTCTCAGTAAAAAACCCCCAAAGTTACATAAAGTGTGTTATCAAATCAACTTTGGAGTCTACTTTTAAGGAGAAAGCTGCAAAACTTACTTAATTTGATCATAAGTTGTCAGAAAGTAGAAAAACAAAGGGTGGGGTCTGCTACTTGGCATTTTGGTCTCCAGTACAGTTTTTCACAGTAACTGCAAAAATACCTTGTGGGATTTACTCCCGTGGTTTAAGTTGCTCATTACAGATTATCAGAAAATATGTAGTGTAGTGCACAATTCCTGGGGATACCTGCTGTTTATGCTGTTACTGCACATCTGCTGACAATGCACTTTACTAGATCTGTGACCCAGTTCCCTCAAACCCAACATGCTCTCTAGAGCAGCTCTGTGCAAATGGGCACAACTAAAGATCAGCTGTGTAACACCCCACCTGGAGAACACAGTATGTGCTCCACATGAGAGATCTGAACAGTTTTTCAAGGGGGACATAATGTCCCTTATACCAAAACAACTTACAATAAAGCACAGTAGTAACTTACAACACTTGTTTTCCTAAACAAATGATTAATAGAAGAGAAATTATTAGCCTGGAATTTCAGTTCTTCACAAGTAAAAGAGTTGCATCTCAACATAAACACAGCAGAAGTACAGCTTAGCAAAAAATATTTGTAGAGAAGAGACTGCCATGTGGAATTAAGCTGAGAGGGAACTGTACCTGGTCCAGCACAGCTCCCTGTGAGGCTGTCAAGTGACACCAGAAGGTGATAATTGGCATTTAGGCCTCTCTTCACTCCCCCTCCCCCCCTTTTTTTTTTCTTGTTCTTCCCAGAACCCCACTAGAGTTTTGGTCAAACATTCTCACCAGGAGATAAGTTTATCCTGCAAGCAATGCTAGTCTGCCTTTCAGGGTACTTCATGGAAACCTTGAGAGCTGATAAGAGTGCAGACAGATACTCAACACAGCTGTGAACAGCTGACATCTGCTAGTCAGACA
Organism: Calyptomena viridis; assembly: GCA_013390005.1. NCBI lineage: Eukaryota > Metazoa > Chordata > Aves > Passeriformes > Eurylaimidae > Calyptomena > Calyptomena viridis. Next base: position 453,091 of record WEIV01015434.1, read on the forward strand.
GACTTACCTCACGGTCATCAAATTCACAGTACTGCAGATCCCAGGAAGCTGACAGTGTCCTTACACAAGCATACGTGTTGTTATAGGAATCTTCACAGACACAGTCTGGGAAGCAGTGCTGTGAAGTGAGCAGTAAACAAAAACTTTAGAGCAGGAGAAGATGAACTAGCAATCCTTTTCCTAGAGTCTACCCAATACTCATGCCAACTGCAGTTGAATGATGAACACTCAGATCTTAAATTAACACATGCAAGTTTCCACTAGGGATTTTAATAAAAAAACTCAGCCCTTCTAAATTTGAGAAGCTGTTCTTATTAAAAACTCATCATAATTAAGTGCATTATGTCTGGGAGGCTAATGTACATACATTGAAGAGAATAGCACAACACACTACCAAAGACAACACCAAAGCAATGCTACATTTAAGTAAAACAAAGCAAACCTGCTTTGATTCAGAGTAGCCAGTGACTTTAATAGTCACAGGCAAGAGTTGAGCAATAAGGTAGCTGCAAGTTTAGAAAGAGCATTGTATCACTGCCACACACTTGGCTAAGCCCACACTTTCCTGCATCTTTCTCCAGCCCTGAGGTCCTATAGATTCATGTTGAAAGGGTTACAGTGATCTCCATGGTCATATGGACACGTCATTTTCGCGTGGCTGGATGTCTCCCTCTAATTCTCAAATGCTGCACAGGACCTACAGAGCTCCTACTGATGGAGACACTCAAACTTATGTATAGAATCAGGTTAGCACATACAACAAACACGTTTAATTCAGCAGCTATTTTCTAATATTAACAGATCTTGTCTTGCTTACTGTGACACCAGGTCCTAGGCCGGGACAGGTAGGATCACTGCCATTGTATCCTTCCCCTTGGTACTCCACCAGGAAGTCTGATCTCCATGTGATGTTTTTGTCTCCTCTCTACAACAAGAGGTTAATACAACTTAGTTCTGCTGCACTGTGAAGCAGAATAAATCGTCCATGCTTGGTATAACACTAAAACTGCTCACTGCTTACTAGGCAGAATCAGTCTTAAATAATTAGTTGGGTTAAATAATTAGGTTAGAATGTCTTGTGTAACTGTAAGACAAGAATTCAATTCCAAAAATACTACCACACCTTCTTGTGAGGGTTTAAAGTACTATCTTCAAATTATAAAGGATCATGCAGTAATACCAAGTAGGAGCCACATGGCCAGATACTACTATCCTGCAGACAAGATTTGTTTCTCTTTGGTTTGTATCACGCTACCAAAACAGACACACAGAGATACCCTTCACGTAAGATAAACAGCCCTAAGAAGCTGCTAAGTTTTAAGCTTGTCAATTTGTATCTGCATTTTAAAAGACCAGGGAGACAAAACTTTCAATTTAGCATACAGCACCTTCACAGGCATATGCAGCAGAACAACGAATTTCAGTTTTGATTGCACCAGGATTTAAACTAGATGCCTTTTACCTGCTTCTGTCTAAAGAACAGCTTAAGGTTTGGATACAAGGTTTTAAAGCAAAGCACTGTTTTAAATCTGGATGATCTTTCCAAGTTTACTTTCCAAGTAAGCTGCCTTCAATTTATAGACTAAATTTAATTAAAACTAAACAGATCAACTGCAAGCAGCTTTATTTAAATAGTCTTCTGCTCACCTATTGGAAAGGTCAGGTTTACTTTATAAAACCACACTTTTTTCTCCAGAGTTTAGCACGAAACACTAGTTTTACTGAAGATTGAGTCAAACCAAAGATTAAATAAGAACAGTCTGCTTTTCTCTTATGTCTATGCAGAGAAATGCTACGGAAAAGAGGAAGGAGGATGCAGGGTGGAAACAACTTACAGGCTTCAAAACAGGAATTAACTACAATAGCAGGATTAGCCAAGAGATGACAACTTTCTATTACAAATTGCACAAAGCTGTAGTGCTTATGAAAATACATCTGCATACCTACCTTTTTCACTAATCTATGAACATCCCATATGAAAATGACATCAAGGGAAGAATCTGGGTTATAAGTCAAGCTAGTCTATCAAAGGAAGTAGTATTCACTTGGAAGAATTACCCCTGCAAGAATTATTGGTTACTATCCCCACCCATCTACTTACCAACAGTGGCAACAGTGACATCCCATCCATCTGAGTCTTATTCAAATCATATCCCGCAATATCCAGAATAGTGGGACCCAAATCAATATTTGCAACAAGCATCTGCAGGATGAGAAAAACTTAACTTGAGAAGATCAGAACCCAACAGAGGCAATAATGAGACTTTTAATACTAAAGTACCTGTTATTTTAGGTACATCTAAACACTACCTAATTTCATCCTTATAGGCTACTGGAGCCTGTGACATCCAAAAGGCAGTGGTAGGTATTTTGGAAAGTGAGTTGTTAATCCATTTACTCTGTAGCTTGCAAGTACTTCACGGATGCAAGTAAGAACAGACAGCTTTTTATAATGAAGTCTCTGCACTTTATATCACTCTGTGTATTTCATTTCAATGATACATATATATGCAGGAGGATAAACTATTGCCTGAAGCTGATAACTACGGAACAATATTAAAAGTAAATCTATACTCTGATTTCACTTCTTTCTTACCTTGTTTGTCTGATTTGGTTTTATCCCTGGTCCTCGAACTAGCAATGGAACTTTGATATCAAACTCATAAAGCTGCCGTTTATCTATTGGCAAAGAAAACTGGCCTATACAATAGAAAAATGGAAAAAGTTAAATGGCTTCTTGTTTCACATTTTACAAGTCTTATGTTGCATAGACTCACAGAATGGTTTGGGTTGGAAGGAACCTTAAAGGCCATCCAGTTCCAAACCCCCTGTTGTGGGCCCGTTATTGCCAGCAGCCAATTTTTAAAGAAATCAGAAAAGGATCTTAACCTAAACTACATTAACAAATTGGAGGACAGGAACAGATAACTTCAAAGTGTAAGCCATATCTTCAAAGGCTTAACAGCTTAGGTACTGCATTTCTAGTTGTACATGATAAAGACAGGTCTTTGACAAGATTTTTACCTCTTATGCCAACTCTCCCTACCGAATATAGGGACCCTCTCTCCATTTTGGTCCTAATTTTATGTACACCAGGATATACTGGTAGAGATTAATCCCAAAGTTCACATCCCAAAAAAAAGCAACCCAACAATAAAGTCACTAAACATTCCACACTGCAACTCCAGATTTTTCTGCAACTCCAATTAGTACTTCCTATGTCTACAGTTTTCCACTGCTGCTGTCCCCACCTTCTGGAGGGGTCATGAAGGTGAAATGTTACACAATTCCTGGATCTTCTACAAATACAGAGTAAGCAAGCAGTGAAAATTTTACCAGTGTGGAAGCCATTGTCTGATGTGTAAAAGATATACGTGTTGTCTAGTTCTCCATTCAGTTCCAGTTTCTTCACTAGCTTCTCTATCAGATCATCTACTGACAGCAGAGTTTGCCACCTATACAGAAAAAGTACTTCATATTAGAGTATGAAAAATTTAGAGTAACTCTGACTGCAGATACGCCACTCACTGTGACTTATTTTGCTTACAAATTCTGAAAACAAACTTCATAGACCACTACATTGTGCTTTCTGAGGCTGCAATTAAAGATAGAAAGAGACTGTTTGTCTTCAGTTCTTGTTGATTTTATTCTGTAATGTCTGCAAATGACACTGAAACACTGATTACTTCTTATCTGGAGACAGCAAAGACCAACTTTGAAGCAACACTGTGGCAAAGAGTCAGTTATCTCCTGGAAGGTCATTTGTTATTAGTTCTTTACATGTAGTTTGATTCCAAAATGCAAGACTGCCATGAATTTACCTATCTATACAGGATCCTTTTTGCTTGAAATTATACCAGCTATTTTGTATTACTCACGTAACATCAGGGCCTATTATTTCAGTGTATCCAAAACCTTCAACAGCTACAAGTTCTTTTCTTTGTCATAGGGTTTGCAGTTGAGAAAAGTGACTACTTCTACAAGCTTCC
>WEIV01015434.1:469295-491099 GCA_013390005.1 Calyptomena viridis
CCCCACTGTGGTCCCTTCCAACCCTTCCACCCGTTCTGCGATTCTGTGAATTGCTGCCCTGAATTACCGCGGCTGCCACGCCTGTGCCCGGCCTGCCTGCAGCGCCGTCGGTGCCCCAGCGAGCCCAGGCGCGCCGGGCTCTGGCGACGGTGCGGNATGAGGACGAGGGGGGTCCCGGCAGCGGGCGGTCCAGCCGCACCTCGTCGCTGGTGAGCGGGCTGCTCACCGAGCTGTACAGCGCCGCCGAGGCGGCCGCCCCCTCGGGCAGCGCCCGCTCCCGCGCCCTCCGGGAGCTGCAGCAGCGGCCGAACCAGGTCAAGTACCTGCGGCTGAAAGGTACAGCCCGCCCTGCCTGCTGAGGCTGGGAGCTGCCTCTGCCGTTTCGCTTTCCCTCTGTGCCTGGGCAGGAGTCCTGCCCAAAGGGGCCCTCCGTTTGCTATAGCGGCCTGTCTGCATGGCCATGGCTCCCAGAAGCTTTCCGTGCGCTGTTAGCTGAGAGTTCCTTCAGACCGATGTGCTTTTCCCTCCTTCTTCGTTCCAGGTGCCGCAGGAGCAAAAGTGGGGTCACCAGCTATTAGTTTCTATGACAGATTGTACAACCTTTAGTGTTTCTGCGAGTTCGGTGCTTTTCCTCACAGTAATGAATCAATGACCAGTTTCACTTCTTGTTTTTTTTTTTTTTAAAGCTAAGTCGCTATGTTCTTGATCTAGAAAAGATGCTGTGCATATGGTGTCATAAGTGGTAGTGGTTTTTCAGGTCCTTTTAGTTCTAGTGGACCTAAATTAAACTGGACAACTGTAAAGCTTATTTGCAGGTTGACATCTCCTCCAGAAAAAAAAGTAATAAAAAGTGTAAATTACATAGTAAATTAACCAAAATATAAATGAAATTTTCAAAGAATTCTCATGAAAGCTAAGTAACTGCAACAGGGCATGTTTGTGAAGGAATGAGACTTGAAACTCCAAATTGATCTGATGAAGAGGGCTGCATAAAGGCCTCTTGTCTCCTGATGTTTAATCACTCCTGCTTTTGATGAGAGACAAAAAAAAGGTGAATAAACCTGCCTGTTTTTCAGAGCTGTGCAAACAGTTGTCTGCTTCCATGTTTGGCTTCTTAATGAGATGATATGCTATCTGATGTTACCAGGATGTAGCTCAAGTTCTTTGTGTCCTGTGGCAACTTGGCATTCAACAGAAAACTGCTTGTTTGGGAATATATTTTCTAGTATTTCAACTCATTACTTTTGCAGCAAATTTAATTGTTTTTACAAGGACAACTCACTGGCGTGACTGGGAAAAGAGAGAACTCGGCTCACTACTTGTATGGTGACTGTAGAAGTCTGGAGGAATGCAACTTAGTTTTTTTGCTCTCAAAATCCCTAGATTTATTTTTAAACCACCTTGTCTGGTACAAGTGATTGGGAGTTCTTGCTGAGCAGCACGTGCTGAAACAGGGTAGTGTCTATAAAATACAGGACTGTTTTACCACTAGTTCCAGTCCCCTTGCAGTCATACTTTGCTCTTCACTAGTCCATGATGATGGTTACTTCAGCCTAATTTGTCCTTTTCTTTAAGGTCTCCAGAATTATTGTAAAAGTTTTGCCACATGAGCTGAGCTGTTTACCATCCCACTAATAATATCTTTTCCTGGATGCATAAGTACTTTTCTCATTAGCTCATGTTACCAAAGTATGGATTTTTTGTATTGATTTTCCTTCCAGCATCAAGAGGACATACTTGCATTGAAAGTGATAAGATTTGAAAATTTAGCCTCAGGGAGCAGACAGCAGTGTAGCTCCTAGTGACAAGCTGTACCAGGCTATTACAGGGAAGAGCTGAAGATGTCAGTATGTGGTAGGCAAGACCTAGGATTTCACTGGTGGTGAAGCGAGCCTCTGAGAGCAGAGGAGTCAGAAAAATTAATGGGCTTGAGATATCTCCCCAGTAACTCCCTTTTCTGAACCTGAAGCTCACCACATGGGGGACAGTAGGAATAGTAGAAGTAAACTGAGACCTTTTGGTGAACTAAAGGGGATCTGGTGACACTGTGACTGAGCAGTGGAAATAGCCGAGGCCACGACTGAAGCCATCAAGCTGTATCTTAGTGGAAAGAGTTTCCCGCTTAGACCTCATTCTGGACTTGAAGACAGCTGGCTTTGCAGACAGCTTCACGAGTGTGTTCCTTTTTGTTACAAATGCATATCATCTCCATTCACAGGCAGCTTCTGGATAGTACTGTATTTAAAATTTACCCCCTGGTTGCACTACTATTGGTATATTCTGGCTACATCTGTCATTATCCTATGAATTTATAAAAGCATAATTATTAAGATTCATACATTGTGCAATAAATTGAAGTACTTTAGTTTAAAAGAAAATTAAAGACTTTGTCTCAGATCCTGAAGATGTTTATAATTGGGAATTACCCCGGTCAATAGAACTTGTAATTTACAGAAAGCTTGTATAAGTAAATATCCATGGGGCAAGTCTGTTTGCACGTGAACTACAATAAGCTGTTTGTAAGTGTTTTGGCCTGTACTGAAATTGTTTTCTCTGCTTGTTGGCAGATGTCGATGAATTAACAACTATAAAACGAGAACTGAATTACAGAATTTCTGTTCAATCAGCAAAGTTGCTTCGTCTTCTGAAGCAGAAAGACAGGCTTGTACAAAAAGTCCAGAAGAACTGCGACATTGTCACAGCTTGTTTACAGGCGGTTTCCCAGAAACGACGTGAGTACTTTCTGTGTACTAGTGTAAGTAGTTTATTTCATTAACAGAGGCAGTATTTCATTCAAGCCCTCACACTTGATTTAAAGTCAAGAGGCCAGGCTATGCTATTTCTTAGATCTGACTGGCTCCTTGTGACGTCAGTGGCACCTGGAAACAGTCAAAAGTTCAACTAGTTCAGCTGGGTAAGCTGCTGTAGCCTCAGCTGTGTGTGTTGCTGTGGTACACTCACTGTGGGTTGTCTGCCGGGCTTTTTCAGCCTTAATTTGCAGAAAACCCAAGCTTTTTTATCTCAAGTTTTTTATGTGCTTGCTGTGTGCTTTCATATGGAGGTGCTGGGAATGGAAATCATTCTCGCTGGCAGCTGTAGAGAGCATATGGAATTGTCTTCCAAGAGCAGTGTTAGTGGTGTGTAACTTCTTTCTATCAAGTTGACCAAAGATGAGGAGTATTACTAAAATAAGCCTACTTCCCTCTAACCCCTTTATAATTACCAGTATTTTGGAGGTTTCTGGGAGAGTGCATAGGAAAGAGGAGAAACATTGCTCTTTAATTGTTTAGCCTTTTTTCCCAGCACAGTGAAAGCTTTTTATGTAACTTGGCCAAGTTGTCATCTTAAGATAGCAAAACTACCAAAAGCACTTCAGCCTAAAGTAAAACTGCTTGTAATGTCATGCCTAAAAATAAATAGATATTATGCCTTTAGAAAGGATAATGAAAATAACCTAATGTTCATTGTCTTATTTTTTCATTAACATGCAGCGTGACAGGTACAGAATTGTTCAGGTACAGTAAATAAAGCATGGTCTTTTCACAAAAATGTCTGCAGGAGCTTTGAGATGCATGTAAAAATTTTATTAAAAGAATTTGACTGTAGTGGCATGTGCTAATGTAGTTTAGTAAGGGTTTGTCTATTAATGTGAAACTTCATTTTTAAGCATTTAGAAAGGTTCCTTTGTTTCACTTAAACCTGGCATGTAAGTTCTTGACTGTCATGTTACGTAGGCATATTTTGTCTTTTTTTCTTAACATCAGCTTTTTAAATGAGTTCTCAAGTGCAGTTAGCACTTAAGCATAATGTTAGCACGTCTTTTAAATGACACTACTTAAATTTTGTCTGTTTAAGTACTTAGAGGATTTGACTGTAAATTCTGATGGTCTGAGCCTTATTTGTTACGTAAAAAGATTTTGACTGAAAAGGTTGTGGATTTCATCCTAAATATGAATGTGAGTTTGCAAGTCTCAGATACTATTTTACACTTAAATTAAAGGGGCATTATGTTTAACATGTGCTGGTAACAACTGGGATAGCTGGAGTAACTCATTTTATTGCCTGATATCCATGCATGTGCATGCAGGTTTTTGAAGACTATGTATAGATTTGTGTATTACATCTCTTTAAGTAAGATATTTTAATTATTAATATAGCATATTTAGCTAGTGTTAATTTTCAGCTTATATTTCTCAAAAACTGTATGTATATATAGATGGATGGATGAATGTATTCCAGGGCATCAAAAACTGAAGTTTTTGTTGTTCTAGGTTATTCTGATGAAGGTAAATACTTGCAGTATAATGTTATGTGCAATAAAGCTTTATAATGTGCTTTCATATTGAGCATTAGTGTTATGACATCCTGTAGATGTGACAAATAAGTTTTTCAGAGTTGCATTATCTTTAATTCTAACATTTCAAAATTTAAGTGATTCTTCACCTGATTTATGTAGAGTTTCGTGGTATGTCTCCTTTCATAGTGAGAAAAACCCAGGTACTGTTTAAAAAACTGTAAGCTTTAAGCTGTGTTCAGTATCTGAAAGCTCAGGGTCTGTGAGTTTTGCCGCCCACCCAGGGAGGCACCCACTGCTCAGTCTTTGACCTGTGCTGGCTCTTGGTCTCTGCTGAGTGCACAGAGGAGGCCTGGCCCCCCCGGCAGCTTTGGGAGCCCATGTCTGACTTGTTTGTGCTTCTGGACCACTAATATCCAGCACAGGGCCTGCAACATCTGAACCCCTGAGTGGATTGAGTAAATGTGGAAGAACAGACAGGTGCCAGGGACAATTTCATAACTTACTCTATATCTCATTATGTCGTTGTCCCTGGGAGGTGATGCATGTTTTGCATACAAATAGGTATTACCACAGAAATTAAAATTCACTGCAATGTGAAGTGCATTTTGGTCAGATGCATAAGTGACTATGGCTCTGTTGAGTGAGGATAAATTGTTTTGTTGGATATGTGATAGAATTGGTACACTGTGCTCTACTTTTAGTTTGTAAGATATATGACTGACCAGTTCCATTTCAGTAATAATTTTTTACCCAAATTTAAATAAGATACTCCAATGAAGAAAAGCAGCAAGAGAGAAATCAGTGATGGCCTGATGGCAAATGTGGCACATGTTTCTCTTACTCTTGTGATTGTGACTTGTTTGGGGTAAGAAGGTAAAAGTTTGTTCTATAGCATTGTAAACTATTTCAAGTCCATTTTAGAAACTGAGTGCTTTATGCACTAAATTATATCATTTGAGAAAAGCAGAATTCAGTAAAAAAATAAACTAAGGTTTTGCAGCTCTCATCTAAAGAATACGCACAAGACATCTCTGTCTTTTATCTCCCTGTATATTCTACAGTAACAGCTTTGTTACATTACTAAATATGTTTTCACTAATCAAATTGTGAACCAGAAGTTCCTGGAATCACAAAATCTGCTTGCCTGTCATTTTAATTAAAAAAAAACCCAAACCAAAACAACAAACATCCCCAACCAAAACCATGTATTATTTATAATAAATTACTTAGAAATAAAGTCATCCAGCTCAAATGTAACTCTGTCTGTCTGGAGGCAAGCAGGAATGCTTAACTTTGATTCAATATAAAATAAGCTGAAGTGACATTAACAGAAAGTTCATTAATATTCTCTTGTGTTTTTAATGAAGAAATAATTTTAGTAGAAGATTTCTCAAAGACATCATTAATTTGGTGCTGTGTACCTATAATACCTTTAATATCTTTAATAACTTTAAATAGGTCTCATGTTCAGAAAGACTCTTAGTATTGTCTGTTGTGATACTTGTTTAGAAACTATAACTAAAGTATTCCTCTGCTATTTCAGCATTGCATCCTGTAGAGAATAAACATTAGCTTTCTAGTTTTTCTTTCCCTCCTCCTGGTTTGATTTAATGCAGAGCCAGTAGAGGGAGACAGATTATTTTATTTTGTGCAGGAACAGAGGTGTAACTCTGGTTTCCCTAGGTGGATGGCTTTTATATCCTTTCCTTAAACACCAAGGGAAATGCTTTACAAACATGGTCACACAAGAATTGGATGAAAAGATTTAGCATCAGGCTGTCAAATAAATGTTATTCACAAAGGAAGCATTAGGTTCCATATATGAAGTCATTTAAAAACTGTCATAAATGGCTTTTTAGTTATAACTGAGATCATTAATTCCCACGTGGTTGTGAAGGTTATTCAGAAGCTCCTATTTGAATGAGCTGAATGTTTTGCAGTCCAGCTATGGAAGTTCAGAGGGTTATGTCTATACTTCTAAGCACTGTTAGTGATCTCTTTGAGTGCAAGTTAAGTGCATAGAAAACCAGCACGAACTGGCATCATCTGGGCACAGATTGGTACCCTGCATGTCCTCAAGGGGTGGACAGTTTCCTGCTTCAAGATTGGGCTATGAAATCTCCTCAGCTTCTGAGAATGAGTTACTGTCTCTGTAGCATCAACTTTTCTCACAGTGTCAAACTTGCTTGGAGGAAACTGGGAAAGCATTGCCTGATGTAGTTTGTGTGATTTGGTTAGGAGGGGACTGGGCAAGATCACCATCATGTGTGTCTCTGGAAAAGTGTAACTTAGATATGCAAAAGTACTCGCACATCTAGGTTAAACTTTTGTCTCCTCATTCCCTGTCTCCCTTTATCTTCAATCCTGCTGCATCTGTGTCCTGTCTGATCCTTTTGGTTTTCTCCCCTTCCAAACTCTTTATTAGCTTTCCTGACTAAACCCAGTCTTTAAATATTGGACTTCTCGGCCTTGTTCCATTTTTTTTCCCAACCCTGTGTCTTGCCTACCCTTGCAGTGTCTACCCAGAGTACTCCCCAACCCTTGAGTATTCTTCACGTTATTCCTTGACCTCCTTCATATGTTCTTCCTTGTCTTTTTCCTGTATGCACTGTCTCCTCACACATTTTCTCCATCGGTCCTCTTCCCTCAACATTTGTTACAAAACCAAGGCAGAAATTCACAAATAGTGCATAGGAGAAAAGTTTGGTTAAAGGTGTAAAAACAACTTTGACACAATATACTGTAGACACAGCTAATATTGATTTGAATGAACTTTTACCACATAAGGCTCTTAGAGGAGAGGAAAATTTTCACAGTCAAAACAATTAGTCATTGAAATAATCTCCCCAGGGAAGTGGTGGATTCCTCAATATTGGCTGCTTTTAGGATTCAGCTGGACAGGATGCTGGGCCATCTTGTCTAGACCATGCTTTTGCTGAAAAAGGTTGGACCGAATGATCCCAGAGGTCTCTTTCAACCTAATATTCTATGATTCTGTGATTGATTTTGCTCTGGATCAGATGACATGACATGGAGCAAGCACCTGTGTACATGTGTAATAATTCATGCAGATCAAATTTTGTGTGTGGCTTATCTTGTTTTTCCTACTGATTTCCCAGTAATGTGATGTACTCTTGCAGTTATATAAATATGCTTTAACCTGGAACACCTCAATTGTCCTGGTTTAATTTTTTTTTATTTCTTTATGAAGAGTTGTGTTACTCAGTGAATGCTGCTGCTATGACAGTTTTAACCTACCCCTTTTCCCCTAAATCTCCTCTGCTGTAAATTAGGGAGAAATTTTTAAGCTCATATTTGCTTTTTATGTTCTTCACTTTAACAGCTGAAATATATATATATTAAAGAGGAAGATGTTCTGTGTTAAAAAAGAAAAATATTAATGTCTATGCAATTTAGTGTTGCATCTGCACTTAAGAGAGACTACCATGCATGTGCTGTACTCATCCCCAACTCTAATTTAGATTTCCAAGTGAATGTGAAACAGGTCACATATTTAGAAAACCATTTGTCATTTTCAAGGTATCGATCTAATAAATTTTAAATTTAACTCAGTAGCTCTAATATTTGAACGCAGATGAATCTGCCCCAGTAACTTTTTATAGTAGCAGCCGTTTAATTGATCTATCAAAAGTGCATTCCTCTTTTGATGTGGTTAACATGGGAGGTTTACTTCTCATGGAGTCTGATTTCATGTGAGTCAGTCTCAAATGACTTAATTGGCTGCATGTTTCAGTTCAGTAGCTTTCCTATTACCTCATCTGTATTTGTGTGCTTGGATGCATTACTAGCCTACCCTTCATGGGTGCTAATGAATTTGAGCCTTTAAATCGATGCTGTGGCTTTTTGAAATGCATACTTAAGAAATGCTCCTTGTGGCTGCTACTTGTTATTCCTAATGAATTGTTGTTAATTTAGTTCTACCTGATGTTTTGTCCTTTGAAGTCTTCTAGTGGAGGAAGGGAAAGGGAAGGAAACACGATCATGAGCTTGAAAATCTCACAGTCATCTTGTTCGTTTAAACTGTTGTCAAAGGTAGGCTGAATTTTCGTTATGGTCAGTTGCCTACTTGTAGCAACACGTGTAAATAAACAGAATATTGCTATTGAGTTTTAATTATTGCTCTTTTCATCAAACTGTTAGTTATGCTGCAGGGAGTGAAGGCTTTCTCTGTTGCTTGTGACTCGAGATGTGGAGGTGGGCTGAGCTCTGGTTAGCAGGGATTTTCTCATCCATTCTGTGTCCTGTGCTGGTTTGCAAAGAGTGGAGTAATGGAGCAGTTAGAACAGGAGAGAACCTGTATTTAGGGATGCTGGAACTTGCCTCAGTGGGGATGGTAGCTATGTGCTTGATCCATGGCTCTACATGTGTGATCTTAACTGACTTCTTTACTGTTATTGATCGTCATTAATAAATTATGTGATGATTAAAAATACTATTGGAGAACCCTTCAAAAGAGCATAAAATTCATGTAGCTTCAGTGAGCCAAGATTCTGGGAAATCTGAAAGCTTATTCTATTGCAATGGGAGCCTGGACTGAGAAGGATTACTTTTAACACCGGACTTGAAGGACGACTGCAAACAGCAACATTCATTGCTGTGTATCAGGTCAGGAAGAAATGTTTCAATGAGTAGACGTGTGTCATGTTTAGTGTTTGCTAATGTAAATTAGAATGTATATTCTGGATATGAGTCTCGGAGAAAGAAAAGTGAGTGTTGTCAAACATAATCCCAGCTGTGTGGAACTCAGACTGACAGCTAATCACTAATAGAATAATCCCCAGGAGTTTTTATGTAGCAAATTCCATGGTTACTTTCTTTTAATGAAAATATCATCTTGGAACTGGTCTTTGAGCAGCACAGCCAGGGTGCTGGGACTCAGGGAAGTAGTTTAACAGAGCAGCAAGTCAGTAAAATTCTGGTACAGCGCTGTGCATTATTCTCATAGTATATTCTTCTAAAGAACCATCAGTCCAGTTCCCAGACATAGTATACTTATGCTGCTGTTGAGATGTGCACACAGAGCATGATCTTCTAAGTAATGAATTTGATGTCTTTGGTCACTTGATGAGCAATAGCATTGGTAAAGCCCTACAATGAGAGACCACCCCACCTCACTGTCTCCAGCCAGCTCTTCAGGATGATGTGTGCTAGCCACAGAAAGCTGACTGATATGTGAATCTGTAAAAGCCCTTGGCTGGCTAATTAAAAATACTTCAGATGACTGCCATCTTTTCTTGCCAATATTCTCCACTGTAAAAACAAAGCTGTAATATAAATTCTAAATTGACAACTGTCCAGTCAGTTTCCTTACAAACCTGGCAAATTGTGTAGATTGTGCAGATTTGGTATCCTTCAGAGGCCACTTCGGCACTAATTTCAGTTTCTTAACTCCCAAGATAAAGCAAAATTTCTTTACTTTTCTGGTATTGAAAAAAGGGTTTGTTTTTTTTTTTTATTTTTTTGACCTGGTAAGAAAGAGGTTGGATTTGCTGTCTAATTTGATTGTATCTCGACCAAAAAGTTCTTGTGGTCTGTGCCACTGCAGAATATCAGATTCAAAAAGATGGCAAGACCTAATTGATCAGCATGTTACAGAAACCAGAATCCTCACTCTGAGGGAAGTTCTGCTTTAAGGATACAGCAACTAAAATATCTTGTTCCAGCATGAAATAAAACACCCACTAACAAAAGTCATTGCTTATGAAGCAAAATTCTGAAAGCCTACATTTAGAACTAAAATGCTTTGTTCTGGTATCTTTTTCATTGCATGTTATGTAATGAGCCATTTTTAAGTAAGGTGATAAAATACTTAATCCTAGAAAGAGTCAAAATTATGCTTTTAGCGTTTGGAAATAGTGTTTTCATCAGAGATGACAGTTTGCTGTGAAGGACTTTGCTTTCCACAAGCTGGTATTTTATGGTAGAGCTTTCCATTAAAGTGGTTCCAACCAACTTTGTTACAGAGCTCTTCCTGGGATTGTGGAGCCAGCCATCTCTGCAGTTTTATACGTGGCTGCTCAGCACTGGGATTGCCAGGCTGACTAGGGAGCTGAGGAACCCATATGCATTCCTAAGCCTTATATTTTCCTTCTAAGTCTTTAGGAATTGTATGAATCCTTACTTTCTGTGTCACATACTTTCCTAACTTTATCCCTAACTCTCACCACTGAACGCTCTTACCTCCCTGAAAAATATGTCCCAGCTTCCTCAGAACAAATACCATCTCATAATCCATCATTGGCTAAAATTTAAGCAGTTTTTGAAAATGGCTTTTATCATGGGCTCTTTCAGCTACATGCTTCAAGATTTATCTAATCAAATTGTCCTGATGGCTGCTTCAACTGGTGTCAGGAGCCAGAGGTAGGATTGCCTTTGTCACAAACCCTGGGAGTCTGTTCAGGATCTAGATACTTAAAGTGACACTGGGCAATGCTCAGTATCAGCACAAGGTTTGAGACTGTACCTGACTGACACTACCTGACTAAGTATTGTTCCACTGCTGCCACTAATAGCAAAGTGGCTGCATTTGGAGTTGGGGTCACTGCTGCTGGTAAATTCCTGGGGACAGTTTGGAACCTGCTGAATAAGAGACCATTATGTCCTTGAGGAGGATGCTACCTCCTGACTCACTGCTGCTGCTTGTTTTCAAGTTCAGTGAGCATATACTAATTTGCCTGAGGGTTTTTGTGGGAAAGGAAGATGCTGGGGGTTTGGGACTAGGTGGAAGCTGAGCAAAATGAGCATCTGACCTCAGGTGCTTGCCTCTGAGAGGAGAGAGCCTTCAGTTGCCTTTTCACTTCTGCCTGTTAGCCCCAAACATGCCTCACACGGAAGCAAGTGGCTGGTGATTACAGTAACTTACTGTTTGGGACATACCAGCCCTTCATCCAAAGGAGTATGGTGGGACCTTGGAGACCAGCTGTGTCAACCAGCTGTGGTGTCCTACTTCTGTATAAGGTTGTGGGCCCTGTGAAAGTGAGAGCCATAAGCCTGCATCTTTCTACCTCATTCCATTGAATGCTTGTGCTGGAAAATGGCAGACATGGGGTGAGGGTGAAGTTGGGCTAAAGTGACCTGTCTGAAGTGTGTTGTATAGGTGTGCTCTGTAGTTGGCCCCAGCTGCTAAGGTGGAAGGGGCACCCTGAGGTGGTGAGAGAATCAGCCACTGCTTATCTAATGACAGCTAGTTTTCTTTCATCCCTCCCTCTCCAATAAATTGTTCAACAATATTTCAATGATGTAGAAACTTGATGGGATAGTAATAGCTGAATGTGATTACAGTATAAAAAATTACTCTTACAGAACAAATATTTCATTGTTTGTCATGGAACTGAACAGTAAATTCAGTAATTTATTCTGTAAGCAATAATCTAGATGCTAGTTTGCAGCAAGAAATGGAGGTTGTTCAGTATAGAGATGTATAGGTTGCAGAGTCACTATCACATTCTTGTTCTGCAACATCTGGTATAGGATGTTGTAGCTGTTCTTTATCAGTGTACTAGCAGCTGTAACAATGAAGTTAGTTGAGTTAGTGCTACACCTAAGGTTGTGTTTATTTTGGATAAACATAAAACTTGAAGGTTGACTGCTTAGATTCTTTTCCATATTCTCCTGTGCAACTGTAATTCTGTCACTGTTGCAAAGTCAAAGCTAACTTCACAGGATTAGTTTTGTATTGCATGTAGAATTTTGAGTTCACTGAACTACGCTTTTCTCAACAGCTGTGCTATGAGAAGTTGATGTATTGGGACAGTACTTGTTACAGAAAATACTCCCTTAGTATTAGAAATAGGGATTAATTTGATAGATTATTGTGTGTGGAGCTTTTTGTATTACTCATCAAGTAATACTTATATACTAATTTGCCTGAGCAAAGTGGTTCTCAAACCAGTGATCTCTTATTTCTGTAGTACTGCAGTAACTTTGGAAGGTGGGATTTGATTAGCTCAAACAGGGTGCATGCAGTCACCTGGAGGAAGGATGCTGCTGTTTGCTGACAACAGCCAGAACAGCCTGTTCTCTATCTACAGTCCTTGTCAGTCAGTCATGAATCAGAAATAACTGTCAGACACTGCTGTGGATACCTGTGGTAAAGTTTGGTTAGTCTAACAGTTGCCTGAAAAACTGGAAAAGCTTTTATTTAGTCACACAGGGATTATTATGGTTATATGAGGTGAGGTGCCAGTTTCCAGGGAGAGTATGAAACAGCTCATCCCACTGCAAACCAGCATGTCTGTCTGGGGCAGGGTGAGTGGTGGCCATGGAGGGAGGAGTAGGGTGCAGGGCCCAGCTGAGCAAAGGGCTCAGCCCACATCTGTCTGCTTTGCTGTGAGGTGGTGTCAGCATCCAAGGTATAATCTAGGAGTTCATTGGATAACTGGGAATTTGCAAGGAAGCTGGCTTCACAATCAGTGGTGCCAAAGGCCATGTGGGAGTGATGTGTGAGAAGGTCACCTGAGCACATTCATATTTCACAGATCTTTAGACATTACTGAACTGACTGGAGCTTCTGCTCTGATTCCTGCAGGTAGCAAAAAGCCACCGCATCTGTGGCAAATGTTGGACAATCAAGATCTTAAGGGTTTGCTTGTGTGTATAAGCTTACAGCAGGGGTGGCTGTGTGAGCTGCATAACTATAATACCATGTCATTGCAAAATTTAATCTTTCTCTGGCAAACTTTTGGATGTGGAAACAGCCTGAGAGAACAAGTTGTGTGGTTAGATTGTATGCATAGTCTTTTGCACTTGTCTATCTTAGCACTACCTTGTCTTTTATTGTTCTGGGGGTTACATTTCAGTACAAATAACTGTGCTGTTGTTTTTCCTACAGAAATGCCTTTTCATTCTTTTTTTTTTAAACCTGGGAACTTGTAGGAGGGTTAACAGCACTTCACTGAACATACCCAACAGGGTACATAGCCTTTAAGTAACATAGATGCATTTTATCTCCAAGTGGCACATGCTAAACATTCTTTGGTTGAGTTGGTCTTTGAAGAAAAGATTTCCTTGATACTGAAGATCAAATGGAGGATAACAGCTGCTTGGGATAATTAGTGCTAGGAATAGACTAGTTATGGAGCATCAGACAGTGCCAGCGGCTATGCTTCTGCAGCTTTGTGAGATAAGCTTGACATTTAAAAACAAGATGCTAGAAAAGTGTGCTTTGAACTTAGTCTGTTTGGATCAATAGTCCTGCTGATAATTCTATGCTGGAGCAGCTTTGGAAGAGTTAAATGAGAAGTTAAATTTTAAAATGTTTTTTTCCTTGAAGCTGTTGATAACCTGAATTTGACTTACTGAGCAGTAAATGAGTGCTCTTCACATACCCTTGAAATTTGCCAAGAAAGTAAAGTCTGTGTTCTATCTCCATGTTAGGTCATCTTCCTTACAAACCTATTGTTTTTATATTTTTTCTTAGTAAAAATTGGAAACTTCTTGGTATCTTTTGCCAGCAGTGAAACAGCTTCTAAATTTATTTGTCTGCAAATTATTGTTACCTTCGTAAAATCACAGAGCAATTTGATACTGATAAATATGCTTTTCCTGCCATCCATACATTCCATATAGCTAAAATATAGAGCATAAACAGTTTTTGGTTCTTGGGTTGGTTTAGGCATCATTGATAGCTAACACTTTAATATGAGGTGGGGAGGTTTGTGTGTGGTTTTCATTGTTTGGGGTTTTTTTGTTGGTTCCCCAGTATGTTACTGCTAATTTATTGTCTCACCAATGTTCATTGACAGCCTTAGGTCCTGAAGGAAAAATAATTATACAGTGAGACTAAAGGAAGGCAGAGTGCAGGTGTAATCGGTGTGCATAGCTTGTATTTTTTAAAAACATATACTAATCTGAAGAATGAAATATTACCAATATTAAGTAAAGTCAGGAACCTGTTGAGCTGGAGAAACTGGACATCATTGGACAAACACATGGTGTGAGGCTCTTTGAGAAACATAATGAGACAAGACTACTTGAAGGCTGGTAGAAGAAGCACATGTTCAGAGAAGTGAAGTGAGTTGTCCAAAGATAGGCAGTAGTAAATAAACAATCAGAGCTTTGTTAGGAAAACTCATTCTTGTGTGGGGTACTACATGTTTAAAATCAATTTTAATGGCTCAAGGCTTCAGTACTAAATAAGCCTTTGATTAATCCTAAACACATCCAGTTCAATAAACTTGTCCTGTAAGTGTGGGTTATGAACTGAAATTTTGTCATTTAACTGATGAGTATAAAAGTGTGGTGATGTAATCCCAGTTTGGTACTACAGCATGGAATAGTAATGTTGTTGGAACTATTTTCACCTCTTCATCTCACAAATTTCAGCAGAAAGACTGTGTCAGACTTGCTTAAATGACTAATGTATGTACTTGTTTTCAGGAAGGGGATGTAGTAGTTTGAGATTCTTTTGCTTTGTTAGCTGCTTCTGTTTCCAACGCTTTGAGAGTATGCTCTGTGAAGCTGTGCCCACGTGAAGATGTTGTGGTTTTAAGTAGCCAGCGTTTTTTATTAGCTGGGGGGGCGAGGAGAGAGGCTTCTTTAAGAAGCTGCTGGAATTCTCTCTGCTCTAAGTTAGCCCAAGGTCAGCCGACAACGCCTCTGTGATAACATATTTAAGAAGGAGAGAAAAAAAAGCTGGGCAGAACATCATGGCCACTTAAGAGAGAGGAGAGGGAAAAGTTTGATTAACACCAAGGTCGGAGAGAGGAGAAAGAGAAGATGCCTTAAACACTGGAATAGGGCCCCAGCAACTTGTGGGGGATCATAGGAGCAAAGATTCGCCTGCAAACCCATGGAAAGGTTGGAAGATTTTCACGCCAGAGCAGAGAAGTGCTGGAGGAGAGAGGTTGTGATCCTGTGGAACATTTGATGTCTGTGTCTGGAGCAGAGGGGCATTTTAGTATCTTCTGGCTGTCTACCTGTGCTCCTCTGTATACAAATGTGTTTTCTTTTTAAAGCAGGCATTCTGTTTTTTGCTGTGCTTGTGCAGCACCCATTGCAATAGTGCTGCAGCCCAGAGTTAGGATTTATGGGCACTGCAGTGAATACAGATAGGTTTAATAGAATGTCAGGCATACCCTATTGTTTTTGTTGTTCTCTATTATTGGCATAATAACTTCTGTCTTGTGACAAAGCAAAATTATATTTAAGCCCCTTTTTGTTTCCCACATGGATAATCCTGATTTAAATCTCTGTCTTGTTCTTTCAATGCAGCTATTGAACCCTATGTTAAGATAAAGATTTCCCCATCACATCTGTTTTGTAATGTCAGTAGGGGTATTTTTGCTTGGTTTTTTTTCTGAAATATTTGGAGTGCCTGCAATCCATGGTGCATGACATTTAAAAAACATGAGTCAGTTTCTACTTTTGGGGAATTTTTTCAATTCTCTCTTTTTAAGCTCTGGGAACAGTTGATTCCCAGTGATGGGTGTGGAGTGAAATAGGTTGCCCTTTGTACCCAGCCCATTGGCACTGTGTGCTGTCACTTGTGTGCTGAATTATCAGCAAATTTAATTCTTCTATCCTTAAAACCAGTTTGACATACGAACTCCAGATACTATACAATACTAGTTATTAATGGTATGGTGGTGAGACTTGGTGATAGCAGAGTTAATAATTTGTGATGTAAAGCATTTGCATATTAACATATTCAGTGTTAGCGTGATGTGATTATCTTGTTGACAGGTTTAAGAAAAAGCTTCTGGCTTACTGCTGAGTGATTTTCTAAAGAACTCAGGAAAATGGGGCTTTGTTCTCTACTGGATCAAGTGTAGGTCTGGGAGATGGGTTCATGCAGTTCTGCTGTTGCTGCCCTTAGACCTGGTACTATACAGATGACAAGTCTTTCTACACCTCTTTCGTTCATTTAATTAGTTATGTATCTTCAAATGGAAAGAGGCTATGGGTAGGTTCAGGTGGATTACAGGCACGTCTGTTTTAGCAACTTGCAGTGCTTTTGAGGGCTTTCATATTTTCACCTACATGATCTGCTTGCATAAGCATCTTGTGCTACTCTGTGAACAACCAATGGATAGAGGGCCTCCAGTCAGCCTTACCTGCACTGATTCACTGCCTACAAATGTTGTGCCTCCCTAGGTGGGAAACTGGTCATCACAAGTACACCCCATTGTACTGTAAACTGCTAGAAACTGCTTTCACAACTGATTTACGGATGTATTATATTGTCAAGTGTTTTCACTAATGCTGGAAAATTTTGGCATACTTCTCAGGGTGTATCTGCCAAAAATTTCAAGAAGCAATATGACTATGAGCACTGTTCAGCTTGTAAATAAACTTATCACGTGTAACTGTCCATCATTCCCAAAGGATAAATTACAACATGCACTTAGGGACGGGTGATGCTGGGGTCAAGGAGACCCGGCTCTATTGAAGGGACCTTCTTTTCTCATCAATCCTGTCCTAGTGTATGCATGTGTATAGTACAGAAGGCAGGAGTGGATAGTGTGCATGGAAGGAAAGGGGAGAATTAAGAAAAAAAACCCCAAACACCATAACTAAAGATCATAACAAAGAATCTTGAGTTTGAAGTTCGCTTGGCTGCATCCTGGTGGTGATGAGCTGAAGGATTGTGTAGCACATAGACAGTTTTTACAGGAGTTAGTTTTGTAGATCCATTTCCTTTTGAAAGATATACACTACAGCAAGCAGTACTATTTTAATGATGATCTCTAGATTGGGCCTCAATAGATATGGCTAAACAACATGGCAACCAATACTCTTTTTCAGATATCTTAGCTATAAACAAAGCCACATGGCCAGAGAGCACACTTTAGTGAGGGAATTCCCTTGATCCTCTGTCTTATACCCTCCAAGAACAACTGGACTGTTTCAGGGCTTTCTTCGAAAGAAGGCTCTGTTAAAGAGTAATTACTGTGCCCACAGTTTTTGAGGGGGGGGAAATAAGCAACAAGGTTATGTGTGTGAAGTCTAAAGGAAGAGGAAACATTTGACTAGCTGCACTCTTCCTGAGACTAAATCATATGAATTTTGGTTCTCTGTTTCTGGAAATCGTAGATGCCATTTCCTGTCCATTGTGTAGTTTATATTTGCACTGAATAACTTTGTAGGCAAAGATTGGCTGTTCAGTTTTGTCTGTGATATCTAATATAGGACACTGTGAGGTCGTGACCTTTTTTGTGACATTTACATACAAAGTAATATGTAAGATGACTATTGCAATGGAAAGTTTAAAATATTAATGCTGTGTTGATGAGACTGTGGTGTGTCAACACACTACCATTTTCCTGAGCCCTACTTGTTGAAAGTGTGTAGAATTAATCTTCTCTATGCACACAGTAGCAAAACTTCGTTTTTGTATTGGTTCTGGAATCATCCTCTGTGCAATAAAGGCAACCCTGGATTACTTGTCTGACAGCAGAAAGCAGATTGGTGGCCGAACTGAATTCGTTAGTCCCAAATCATGTTTCTCCTTCTGTATAACACAAATCTGTCTGAGGTAGCACATCTACAGCCTCTGGGCTGTAGACAGAGCAGTGCTGGCAGTGCAAGAGGGGATGCTCTGTTTGCAGGCTGAGGTGGGAGGTGTGCTGAGCTGTTCCAGCTCACAGGCTTTTGTAGCACCTCTGCCCCTGCAGTGTCAAAGACTCAACAAGCCAGAGACCTCTTTTCAAGCCATCAGAGGCTCCATCTTGTGTGTTGGAGGATTGTGAAACTCCAGGTGGGTCATGCTTGTTTTTAGGTTTCTAGGATTGAGCAGAAGGAAGCAGAGTTGGTTTCAACAGAGGGGATATTTATTAATAGAACACATATAGAACTGGGTAAGATAGGAATTTTGTGCTCCAGTGGTGAAGATTGTTTAATGGGCTAAATGTATTTAAAATAGTTTTGACTCCTGGAAGAATCTCAAACTGCCTTACCCTTTCTTCTTCCAACATTGACATATTTCATTCCATGTGTTTTCTCTTGTACATTACAATATGAAAGTGAAATATATTTTTTTTCTTCTGAGCCTTATGATGAACTACAACGCATATCACAACATGTGTTTGTTGGATTTAAAATGTCTTTATTTGCTAACTTCTGTAGAGCTACTCGAAACTCAGTGGTAATAAGGTTACATTTTCTGGATCTTTTTTTTTTGCTCTTAAAGCCAATATGGAGCTCTGGGGCTTAGCGGATGGTGGCCCTATGATTTGGTAAATATAATAGGTTTTTCCTTGTGGTTGCAATACATTCCCCCCCTCATCCTGTTGGTATATGTTTCTTTCTGATATTTGCTGTATAAGCAGCTGCTGTAGTGATGCTGCCTAAGCATAATTTCCAAAATGCTTTTGGATGAAACATATTACAATATTATCATACAGTGTATTTACTGTAATATATTTTTTCATGGGTACACGTTGCTTTAAGTATTTTTGCCAGCAAAATACTGGTGTCCAGAATGTGGCAAATGAGCTTTTTCTCCCCAGAGTTTGACTGTTTTACTGGGATGTTGTGATGCAAATCAGAATTAAGAGAGGTCTGTACACTTTTTTGTGAAATAAAAGGGAGGATGTGGAGTTCATGAAATACAATCACCCAGCTGAAGATATCTTGCCATTTTTAGTCTTTTGATTACATTCAGTCTTAGCACAGATCAGAAGAGAAGCCGTGAACTATGCCTTCCAGTAATCCTGGGTTTGGTAGTTAAAGCTCTGTGGAAACAAATATGTTCTTTAAAAGTGAGATTGATCTGTGTCCCCATTTCTGCTGCTGTTCCTGTCACTGCCCCATCTGTTTGTGCTCATTCTGCCTTTCTAGCTGCCTGTTTTACCTTATTGTCCCAGTGCAGACAGAAGTGGGATGAGGAATGTAGGGGTAAATGGAGTTGGTCAAAAATGAGCAGTGATCATAGAACCAACCACCATAAGGTTGATCATAACAAAGGAACAAGTTATACGTATGAACTAGTATTTCTTAAGTTCTCTGGCCTTAAAGTAGCATGGGTAGCAGATGGTGGTAAGACTGCAAAGAGGTACCACATGAGGAAATAAGGTTTTTCAGAAAGTAACTTTTGTGTGGGAGGGAATATGTGAACTACGAGGAAGGGGAACAAAGTCTTGGGCTGATTATTACAAAATACTGGAGCTAAAATATCTTGCCTAGCCAAATGCTTAATTTTCCCCCTGTCCTCATCAAAATCCTTTCTGAATGTCATCTGTGTTGTCAGTAACTGCAGGTGAGGACTTGTGGACGTAAGCAGACTTCTTTGCATTGGTGCATCAGATTAGATTCATGATGGCAAACATATCTTGCCACAGGCAAATTAGATGCTTTGAGTGATAAGTGGTTAAAATACAGTGCCATCCACTTTTCTAGAAACTAGGCTCTAGCCCTTAAGATATGTATATGTATGCTTAATGGGAGACTTACCCCTGTCTCTAAAATCCATTTGTGCTAATGATCCAGTGAATCATCAAACCCATTAATATGGCTCATCTTCTTTATTTTGTCCCTTGAAGTTCGATTTTGCATTTTTTTTTTTCCTTCAGAATAGCATTGTGTTTATTGGCTGGAACGCTCCATAATGGTATGCTGGTATACTTGGAAGTATACATGTACCCAGTCACAGAATGGTTGTCTTGATTGTTTCCAATATTATTAGAGTGACAAGATGATAAGTAGGAGGAGTAACAGTAATGGGGATACCTAATTCTCATTTTGAGAGCTTATTATCCTCATCGGTTACTTATTGATGTCTTAGAGCTGATTCGTACTTGTTTAAAAATTGAAGGTTAACATATGATTAGGTTCAGTTTAGTGTGATGATTGATTCTCACTGTATGGATAATGAGTGGTTTCTGAAACTTTGGCTATGGCTCCTGAGACTTTGGGCAAAGGCATGTAGTGTTGGGTTAGTCAGTCTTGAAATGATCCAAGAACGATGTGGTGCTATTTGGTGCTGTGTGGTGAATGTTGCTCATGCAAGAGGAGACTAGGATTAGTGAGATAACATGGCTATTTCTGTATTTAAATGTGGCTGTTACAGTCCCATTGGTACAATCAGTACACCTAGGGAGACTAATTGATTTCAAATTTCATGCTTGAACCACTAAATCATCACCTCCAGCTGGCACTGAAAGTAAGCGATTTGCATCATCTACATCAGCAGGGAAGTGTCACCTTTGATAAAAAAAGAACCGCCGACACACAGACTTAATTATCTATTCGGAGTGCAAGCTAGCAGCTCAAACGTAGTGACTTTTCTCCAAAACCGAACCAGTTATTTAAAGAGGCACGATCAAAATCATGCTTCTCTGAAAACTTAACAGTAACTTCTAAAAATAACTAACTGATCTTAAAAAAGGCTTGATTCTGTGTTTTATATTATATCTTTTATATAATTGGCTTCACATCTTGTCTGTTGCCAGTTTTTCCTCCTCTCTGTATAATGTGACTGAGAAAAACATCTTTTTATTAAAGGAGCAAATTGTTTCAAAGGTACAGTTGTTGACAAGTGTAGACTGAGACTTCTGGTAGCTTGGTCTTTGAGCCCAGCTAATGTGGTGTGATAAATCTGCTCTCCTTCCCCAGAAATGCTGAGTGGTTTAGGTTGTAAAAGCTATCATTATTTCAAATGCTTTTCCTTCTTGTCAATCAAACCACTAGTTTGAAATTCTGTATTAAAGCCTTTTAAGATGCTGTTAGGCCAAATAGCACTGGAAAATGCATCTAAGAAAGTGCTGTTGAATAGCTTCTTTTTAGTATTTAGTGTATGGCACATCGTTGCTTGTAAGTACAGTTGCAATTTACATTCATAGAAAAGGCTTTATTTTAGCTGAGGGTGTTCAAAGGCTCTGTGCTGGAGAGTCAGAAACAGAAACTGCGCAGCCCGCTTGCTTGTGCAGCTGCTGGGGCCGTCTTTGAGCAGCCCTGGGTGCAGGACCTGTCCACAGCCTGCCCGGGCATTGAGCTGCCGTTGCATTCTTTGCTCTCCCCCTGCTCTGTGCTT
Organism: Calyptomena viridis; assembly: GCA_013390005.1. NCBI lineage: Eukaryota > Metazoa > Chordata > Aves > Passeriformes > Eurylaimidae > Calyptomena > Calyptomena viridis. The sequence continues at coordinate 490,583 of WEIV01015434.1, forward strand.
GTGGGATTCCTTCCCAGGACAACCTTTTGCAAGGGGCAGCAGGACTATCTATATATGTCCAGTTGTAGGCCAGAGTGCTACATGAGAAGACTTTTTTGGTGGATTTTTAGCTCATTTCATTCTCGGGAGAAATTTCAGTATTGCCGCCTGTTAACAGGGGTCAAGCGAGCCGTGTCCATATTGCCCGTGTCGGGTGGTCTCCGTTCAGGCTTGGGGGGCTGTGCAGCTGTCCTGGACCTTTTGCCACCGCTGAGCCCCCACCATCGCTGCCGGGGCTCCCTTGATTTCTATCCCTGAATCTATGATTCGCTTCCCTTCGCCCGCTGCGTCCCAGGTGGTGCTGGAGGAGGAGAGGCTGCTGGTTTATTCAGGCAGTGATGCTACGGTTGTGGGCGGGAACAGCTTTTTTTTTCTTTCCCTTTTTTTCCTTTCTCCTCTCCTTGTCCTCCCTCTTCTCTCCCGCACTTGGACTTCGCTGTCTGCAGTGCAGATCCCCGCCCGCCATGCCCCCGGCCCC
>WEIV01015435.1:0-20791 GCA_013390005.1 Calyptomena viridis
GAGCTGTCCCTGCCCATTCAGGGACTTGGAACTCACCTTTTCCATCCCAAACCATTCCATGATTCCCGGTTCCCATCCTGCAGGATCCCATCCCCTCCCAAGCTGTGGGTCATTCCCTCCTTTTTCCCTACATCCTCCCTTCCCCAGGAATGCTCCACGGAAAACCATTCCCTCGTGAAATCTCTGGGAAAGGGGCCTGGGAGGCGACAGGGATCAAAGGTGCTGGAATAAAGCAGCTGCTGCTCGGGATGTCTTACAGATGTGCAGGGGCACAGCAAAATCCCGGGAAAATTCCTCCTTCCCTCCCCAAACCGACCTGGCAGAGGAGGTTCCCACGTGATTTGGGGAGTTGGGAGTTGGTTCCGTCTTTGCCTCCTTTCTTTCTTTCATTTATTTTTATTTTTTTTTAATTAAGTTTCTCCTGATTGCAAAACCAAATGGAAAAACGTGGAAGTGTGGGGAGCCCCAGGGAATGGAGCACTTGGAGAGATCCTGGCCAGACTGGGATTCCTGCCTGGTTGTGCAGAGGGAAAAGTGCTGGAAGGGCTGGATCCCACCTATCCCTGCCCTGTTCCAGTGGGAAGCCATTCCCTGTGTCCTGTCCCTCCAGCCCTTGTCCCAAGTCCCTCTCCAGCTCTCCTGGAGCCCCTTGAGGCTCTGCCAGGGGCTCCAAGCTCTCCCTGCATCCTTCCCTTCTCCAGGGGAACATTCCCAGCTCTCCCAGCCTGGCTCAATTCCTTCCCATAATTTAAATGATATTTAACAACTATTTAATTACTGATTTCACACTAAAATCCAATAGTTTCCTACTTTTCTCAGGAGATGAACTTTGGGCTGAGGCTCCTTTTTCTTTGGCCGAGGGGATCGAGGGGAAAATATGGATTTGACTTGGATTTTCCCAGGGGAACAGAAGGAAAAAGCACTTCCAGAGCTGTGCTGGGATGAAGCTCGGCCTGGGAAGGGCCAAAGCAGAGCTGGTGCCACACTGGGAATGTGAAGGGATGGGATATTGGGAAGGAATTCCTTCCTGGGAGGGTGGGGAGGACTGGGATGGATTTCCCAGAGAAGCTGTGGCTGCCCCTGGATCCCTGGGAGTGTCCCAGGCCAGGTTGGATCCCCTGGGATAGTGGGAGGTGTCCCTGCCCATGGCAGGGGGTGGAATGGGATGATCCAATTTTTTCCCTCACTTCCACACTCTCCCCTCTCCCCTTTTCCCTCTTTCCTTGCACTCCCCCTTATTTTCCCTATTTTAAATCTTATTCCCCTGCCCTTCCCATAGGGAATTCTTAGGCCATCCTTGGGGATGGTTTTCCATGACTAAAGGAAATCAAAGGAACTATTTCCATTCCCTGCTGCAAACTGAGCTTCCCAGGAAGGACCTCGGACTGGGAATGGGCAGGAGGCAAAGGGGGAATAAACCAGGGTCTGAAACAAGTCCCCAGGTCCCATAAGCACCGAGATTGGCTGGAATGTGGAGCCCATTTCCCGGGAAGGACTCTGGGATCCTGCCAGGAAAGGAGCTCCAGGAGCAGCTCTGGGGCTCCCGGTGCTGCCGTTTTCCGCTGCATTTGGCTCTGGATTTGGCAGCTCTTCCCACCTGGAATTGCCCTCTTGGCCAGGGAACACGGAGCGCCCAGTGGGGGCTCCCCCTTCCCGGGAAGAATTCCAGCCCTCAGGAAGGTCACACTCCACAGCCCAGCCAAGCTCTGCTCCCAGTGCCAGGGCTGGAAACTGGGAATGGCGAGAACAGCGGGAGACACGGCCACGTGGAGCCGGGAAACGGTGGGATGTGGGAATGGGGGGGACAGGGCTCAGTCATTGCCGTGTCCTCGTGTGGGAAGGAGCCCAGGAGGTTCATCCCTGAGCAGGAATTGCCTGGGATGTGGAGGGTCCCACTGGGATTGTCCTCGGGCCTCTGGTTGTGCTGATTTTTAGCCAAAGATCAGGAAATCCTGGAATGGGAGGGGCGGGAAGGACCTTAAATCCCATCCAGTGCCATGGGCAGGGACCCCTCCCACTGTCCCAGGGGATCCAACCTGGCCTGGGACACTTCCAGGGATCCAGGGGCACCCACAGCTTCTCTGGGAATTCCAGCCCAGCCCCTCCCCACCCTCCCAGCCAGGAATTCCTGCCCAATCTCCCATCTGTCCCTGCCCTCTGGCAGTGGGAAGCCATTCCCTGTGTCCTGTCCCTCCAGCCCTTGGCCCAAGTCCCTCTCCAGCTCTCCTGGAGCCCCTTGAGGCTCTGCCAGGGGCTCCAAGCTCTCCCTGCATCCTTCCCTTCTCCAGGGGAACATTCCCAGCTCTCCCAGCCTGGCTCCAGAATCCTGGAATGCGTTGGGTTGGGAAAGACTTCAATCCCACCCATTCCCACCCCTCCATGGGCAGGGACACCTCCCACTGTCCCAGGTGGATCCAACCTGCCCTTGGACACTTCCAGGGAATATCCAGCCACAACTTCTCCATGTTCCAAGGAGCACTCGGAGCACAGGGAGCCCAGGAACCCAAAACACAAAGTTTTCCCCCAAAATGACTCTTTTTTCCCTCTCATTCCACAAGAAAACACCTCATCCACGTCCAGCCCCAGGAAACCGGGATCAGAAACATTCCAGCACCAACATTCCCTCCTTGGGACAAACAGGAGCCAGAGCTGGAATGAACAGGGAAAGATTGTCCAGCACCAAATGGATTTTGTTTGCTTTTCCCACCAGGAAAATCCCAACATGGAAGAATTCCATGAATTCCCCTTAAATAAGGATGATCCAGGAGCAGAGGGATGGGGGGAGGAGGAGCTGGGAAGAGCCAGAGGAGGATTTGGCTCCACACAAAGCTTTGGATTTGAAGCTGGAATTCCTGGGAATTGGGATGGAGGTGGAGGAGGCAGGAATGGAAAATAACCCTCCCAAAATCTCCTTCCTTAGGAGCCAGTTGGGAATTTAAAGTTGTCCAAAATCCCTGTGGGATTTTCTGTGCTCAGGAAATGAGGGAGACAATCCCAAATGTCCCCATTCCCACAGGATTTGGGATTTGTGGGATTTGTGGGATTTTTCCAACTGGAGCTGAAGGGAATCTCAGTTGTCCCATGAGAATTTGGGCATTTTTAGGTCTTTCACTTGCCCAGAAAACCTTGGAATTTCAGCTCTCTGGTTTTTCAGACAACTGGGGAAAAAATGAATTCAAAATTAAATCATTTAAATAATAATTTAAAAAATTAAAAATAATAACCCCTCCCTTATTTTTTATATTATTTTTCCATCTCTTTTCCTCACTTGCACAATTGCCAAAATAAAAGGGAATTATTTGGAGGGGCCTGAATTCCAAGTGTTCACATTCCCAAAGGAGGGATGGGAGGGAGCTCCACACCTTCCCAACATTCCAGGCCTGGAAAGGAACCTCCAACCCCCCCACTGCCCTTCCTGCCCCTCTGGAGCCTCGGGAAGCTCCGGATCCCTGGCCAAGCCCATCCCAACCTTGGAGGTGACTCATCCCAACTGTTCCCTGAGGAGGCCAATGAATCCAGGCTTTGTTTTCCATGGATACTGGGAGCAGGTGGCTCTTCCCACCGTGTTTTCCTTGGCAAAGGGGGCACAAATTGGAATTCTCCTGCTTTTCCTGGGGGGTCTTTTGGAGCCTTTTTTCCTTTGTTTTCTTCAGGCACAAATCCAACGTCCAGGTCGATCCAAGGGGTGGGAAAAGTGGGATAAAGAGGCTCCTGCTCCTCCAGCCACTTCAAGTGCCCTGGATCCATGTTTTCGTGGGATGAGGCTCCTCCCAGGACATGGAGGTGGGAGATGAATTTTAGGCACGTGTGGGGAGAAGGACAAAGAGGAAAAAGGAGGCTGGATTGGGGAAAAACAGGATTTTCCTGACTTGGGAGGCTGGAATTCCCACTCCTGCTGGGATGGCAGGAGCCAGGTGGGGCTGGACAAAGCCTGATGGAAAATCCCAAGTGGAAAAGGAGGAGAAGGTGGGGGAGAGGGAGGGGAAACACCAAACGAAGGAGGAACAAAGGGAAGTTTTCCAACCCAACCATTCCAGGATTCCAAGATTCAACCAAACATCCATTAAACAATTCCCAAAGGTAAAAGAAAATTCCATGAACTGGGGACTTGAGGAGGCTGAGATGGGGATGGGAATGGGAAGAGCTCCTTTTCCTCCTGGAATTGGATCCAGGCAGAGCCAAGGACACAGAAGGTTCATCCCATTCCCTGGGTGTCTCCAAGATCCCACATTCCCACAAATCATCTCCCAGGGCCGGAGTTTGGAAGCTCAGGAATCCCAGGAGTTCCAGAGCCACGGGAGCAGCCTTTGGATTCATCACAACCCTCCCCAGGGATGGAAATTCCAGGGGGGACATTCCAGCACCGGGAAAACTGGGAGAACAAAGTGGGAGAGTTCAAGGCCAGGCTTATTTCCACCTTCCCATCCCAAGATTTTGGGATCAGGAAGCCCCAGTGACCTTCCTTATGGATCCTCTCCTGCTCCAGGAGTGTTCCCTCCTTCCACAGGGAATGAGCAGATCCCAATCCAGGGTTAAAGCTGGAAATGGTTCCCAAGGGATTTGATGGATCCCACCCCTGATCCCGCTCTCCCGGCACCACCTCCCCCTCCAACTGCTCCCGGAATTCCAGGGGGAAAAAACCTTTCCCAAACTCCTGGGNAACTCCACAGTGGGTTGGATGGGAACCAGGGCCACGTTTCAGTCCCAGGAGTCCATCCCGGAAGTCCATCCCAGGTTTCCTTCCCAGGTTTCAGTCCCAGGATTCATTCCCAGGATTCATTCCCAGGTTTCAATCCCAGGATTCATTCCCAGGATTCATTCCCAGGTTTCAATCCCAGGATTCGATCACAGGTTTCCATCCTAAGTTTCCATCCCAGGATTCATTCCCAGGATTCCATCCCAGGNGAAGGGCTTTTCCAGCCTCAGAAATCCCGGGATTCTGCAGATTTTCCCGTGGAGCTGCACCTGGAGCAGGGCCCAGCCCAGGGGATCCCGGGATCAGTCCCGGGACAGGGCTCAGCCCAGCTGGAAAAGGGGACACCTGGGAATGGGAGGCGGGAAAGCCGCTCCAAAGGAATTCCAAGGAGTTCCAGGAACACGAGCTGGGCTGGGAAGGGCTGGAGACTCCACGGTGGGTTGGATGGGCCACGTTTCAGTCCCAGGATTCCATCCCGGGAGTCCATCCCAGGATTCCATCCCAAGATTCCTTCCCAGGTTTCTTTCTCAGGTTTCATTCCCAGGATTTGATCCCAGGTTTCATTCCCAGGTTTCAATCCCACATTTCGATCCCAGGAGTCCATCCCAGGTTTCGTTCCCAAGATTCATTCCCAAGATTCATTCCCAGGACTCCATCCCAGGATTCCATCCCAGGATTCCATGCCAGGATTCCCAGGTTTCATTCCCAGGTTTCCATCCCAAGATTCATTCCCAGGATTCCATCCCAGGATTCATTCCCACATTTCATTCCCAGGATTCCATCCCAGGTTTCCATCCCAGGATTCATTCCCAGGTTTCATTCCCAGGATTCCATCCCAGGTTTCATTCTCAGGATTCCATCCCACATTTCATTCCCAGGTTTCATTCCCAGGATTCCATCCCAGGTTTCATTCCCAGGATTCCATCCCAGGATTCATTCCCAGGTTTCATTCCCAGGATTCCATCCCAGCTCCGACCCCATCCCTGGCTCCCGTGGCCCAGGATTTGGGATGTACCACACCCCCTCATTCCCAGCATTCCCAGCTTTATAAAGTGGATCAAACACATTCCAAGGCCCAGGAACAGCAGGAGGGGAAGGATTTGGGGCTGGAAGTGCTGCCCATTCCAGGGAATCCCAAATCCAGGGTCTGTGCATTCCCAGATCCCAAAGGAAAAGAACTGGGATTTGGGATTTACAATCCAGAGCAGCAAAACAGTGGGAAAAATAAAATAAAAGGAAATAAAAGGAAGTGAAATGAAATAAAATGAAATTAAATGANAGAAGAATCAGATGTACAGACATGTATGTTGGGAGTTGGGTTTGCAGCCACATTTCTAATTGGGAGCATATTTGAAAAATATGCATCTAAAAATACAAGAATGTGAAAGTGTAATGTGTTGGTACAATAAAACAAACAGTAGATCCCTGTGTAGCATTAAACAAGATCCTGTACAAACTTCACAGCTGGCTTCAGAACTTGTCTTTCTAATAGTAAGCAACTAAATTTCAGAGGAATACACTTGGTCTTTACTTCAGCTATTGGAGGTGAATGAACAAATAAGTAAATTTGTACAAGGGACACCAAACTATATATGTTTATCTCAGCCGATAATCTGTCCCAGTTCTTTTAAAATAAACTAAAGGAAACTAAAAATAAACTAAACTAAAACAAAATAAAATGAAATAAAAACCAAAAGAGATAAAATTAAATGGAAAATGAACTTAAATGAAATTCAGTAAAATAAAAAAGAAAACCAAAACCAAAATGAAATGAAATAGAATAAAATGAAATAAAATCCCAAACAAAATAAAGTAAAAGCAAAACCAGAACAAAATTAAATAAAATGAAGAAAAATAAAATAGAAATTAAACAAAAAATAAAAGAAATTTAAAATAAAATAAAAATAAAACAAAACCAAACCCCAAACAAATAAAATGAAACTCAATATAATAAAACAAAAGATAATAAAATGAAAGCAAATAAAATGAAAGAAAATAAAGTGAAGGAAAATAAAAAAAAAAAATAAAATGAAACCTAAAATAAAAATGAAACCAAAATAAAACCAAAACAAAAATATAAAATAAAACAAAATAAAACAAAATAAAACAAAATAAAACAAAATAAAACAAAACAAAAAACCAAAATAAAATAAAAAACCAAAATAAAATAAAACAGAACAAAATAAACCAAAATAAAACAAACCAAACCAAAATAAAATAAACCAGAACAAAATAAGACAAAATAAACCAAACCAAACTGAGCTGAGCTGAGCCCAGGGTGTCCATCAGGAATTGTGGCCAACATTCCCAAGGCGGATTCTCCAGCAGGAATTGCAGTTTCCATTTGGCAGCAGCTCCAGCCCAGGTGGGACCTTCTCCTGCTGCTGCTCCAAACCCTCTTCCCAAAATCCAGAGCTTCACTGGAAAGGTCTCACCAACTTCATGGCAGCGTAGTTCTGTAGGGAAAACAGGGAATGGGATGGGATGGGAATGGGATGGGAATGGGCAGCCAAGCTCCCAATCCCACCCTGCAGGGACAAGCAGGAAAAATTCCCATTCCCACAAACAAGACCAAGGAAAAGCCCAAGATGTGAGAAAACGGGTTTTCCTTTTCCCGGGAAAAGCTCCTGGATCTGAAATGGTCCTTCAGGTCCCTTCCCAATTCCATGACTCCACAGGCTCCCCTGTGATTTCCTTCCCAGCCCTTTTCCTGGGATGAGTGGGGCAGGACACCCACCAATCCCACGGATCCCTCTGCCTGCAGCGTGAGATCCCAGAATTCCATGTGGAGTGGGCAGAAAACACATCCAGGGATAAATGCAGCACATCCTGGGATTGTGTTCCCACAGATTTAATCAGGGATAAACCCTCCCAAAGGTCGGGATGCCGAGGGGAGCAAACCATTCCCAAATGTAGTCCCTGCTGGAAGAGGGCAGGAACTGGAGCTCGGAGGAGATACAGACCCAGCCACCTCAAAAATCCCGGGAATCCTTCCAAAGACACAAACCCGGAGCAATTCCAGGAGACACGGCCTAAAAATGGCCCAGCCTGAAATCCAACCCAACACTTCACTGGAAAACAGGGAGAAATCCCAAGGAATGACGAGAGCAAAGCGATATTTATAGTTCAGGGATGTTTTTCCCTCCTCTCCACGTCGGTTTTATGGGAAACCACTGGAATGAATGGGAAGCCACTGGGATCTTCGGGGAAACACGGAGGAGTTTGGGGCTGGAAAGGGCTGGATTTCTGCTCCCTCACATCCAGGGGGAACTGGCCAGGATTTGGGATACAGGGATGGAAGCTTCCCCATGGGCCATGGAGCCAATTCCAGCGGCTCCAGGATGGATTCAAGGCCGAGCCCAGCACAGATGGTGGTGGTGGCACCTCAGGAAAAGTCCTGGTGCAGCTGGAATTGGGTCTGAGAGGAGGGGGAATTTGGGAGAGGAGGGGGAATTCGGGACAGGAGGGGGAGTTTGGGAGAGGAGGGGGAATTCGGGACAGGAGGGGGAGTTTGGGAGAGGAGGGGGAATTCGGGACAGGAGGGGGAGTTTGGGAGAGGAGGGGGAATTCGGGACAGGAGGGGGAGTTTGGGAGAGGAGGGGGAATTCGGGACAGGAGGGGGAGTTTGGGAGAGGAGGGGGAATTCGGGACAGGAGGGGGAGTTTGGGAGAGGAGGGGGAATTCGGGAGAGGAACAGCTCCTCGGGGCAGGGGGGAAGGAGGGGCAGGAGCTGCTCCAGGGGCTGGAGCTGAGATTCCATGGGAATTCCAGAGGAGGCAGCTGTGCCCCCACAGCCCAGGGAGGGCCGAGATGGATCAGGGATCCACCTGGAAGAGCCACATGGAGCAGCATCCCAAAGGAGGCTGTGATCCCATGGGAAGCTCAGGCTGGAGCAGGATCCCGGTGGGACACAGGACACTGGGGGGGATCCACATGGAGCACTTTGGGAAGGACTGATCCCATGGGATGGACTCAGTGGAGCACTTTGGGAAGGACTGATCCCATGGGATGGACTCACTGGAGCACTTTGGGAAGGACTGATCCCATGGGATGGACTCACTGGAGCACTTTGGGAAGGACTGATCCCATGGGATGGACTCACTGGAGCACTTTGGGAAGGACTGATCCCATGGGATGGACTCACTGGAGCACTTTGGGAAGGACTGATCCCATGGGATGGACTCACTGGAGCACTTTGGGAAGGACTGATCCCATGGGATGGACTCACTGGAGCACTTTGGGAAGGACTGATCCCATGGGATGGACTCACTGGAGCACTTTGGGAAGGACTGATCCCATGGGATGGACTCACTGGAGCACTTTGGGAAGGACTGATCCCATGGGATGGACTCACTGGAGCACTTTGGGAAGGACTGATCCCATGGGATGGACTCACTGGAGCACTTTGGGAAGGACTGATCCCATGGGATGGACTCACTGGAGCACTTTGGGAAGGACTGATCCCATGGGATGGACTCACTGGAGCACTTTGGGAAGGACTGATCCCATGGGATGGACTCACTGGAGCACTTTGGGAAGGACTGATCCCATGGGATGGACTCACTGGAGCACTTTGGGAAGGACTGATCCCATGGGATGGACTCACTGGAGCACTTTGGGAAGGACTGATCCCATGGGATGGACTCACTGGAGCACTTTGGGAAGGACTGATCCCATGGGATGGACTCACTGGAGCACTTTGGGAAGGACTGATCCCATGGGATGGACTCACTGGAGCAGTTTGGGAAGGATCCCTCCCCCTCTCCCTAAGAAGACTCAGCTCCTGGGAATTCCTCCAGACTCCACCACTGACTGATTCCCAGGGTTGTTCCCACTACTCAGTCCCTGAAATCCTTGGATTTGCAGTTCTGCTCCTGATAATCCCAATATATCCCTGAGAGCTGCTGCTCCAGCCTCTGGAATCACTGCCTGAGCTCAGTGTCCTTGGACACGAAGGGACACAGGGACACGGAGGGGGAGAAGCTGCAGTGGAGCTGCAGGAGTCATGGAATGGCTCATGGAATGGTTCAGGTGGGAAAAACCCTGGGAGACCATCGAATCCAACCCTTCCCAGCACTGGCCGTGTCCCCAAGTGCCACATCCACAGGGATGTTAAACCCCCCAGGGATGGGATTCCACGGCCCCTTCCAAGGCCTGAGCACCTTTTCCATGAGGAAATTCCTCAATATCCCCCCTGCCCCTGCCCTGGCCCAGCCTGAGGCCGTTCCCTCTCCTCCTGTCCCTTGTTCCCTGGGAGCAGAGCCCGACCCCCCCCGGCTCCCCCCTCCTGGCAGGGATTGCAGAGAATTCCAGGTGCCTCTGGATCCTCCTTTTCTCCAGGCTGAGCCCCCCCAGCTCCCTCAGCTGCTCCAGCCCCATTCCCAGCTCATTCCCTGGCCACATTCCAGCCCTTCCAACCACACAACTCCCTTTCGGACTCATCCCGTTGTTCCTCAGGGATCAGCAAAGGAATTCCCAACCCCCTGCCTGACCTTGGCCACCCCCCACCCTCTCCCACACCATTCCTACCGGGAAGGAGTAGATGAAGATTCCCAGGAAGAGCAGCAGGATGAAGAGGAGGATTCCCAGGATGAGCAGCCACTTGTACCGGCGCCACAGGATGTACCTGAGGGTCTTGTAGGGGGAGGTGAACCACAGGAAGGAGGTTTCCGGGCGCCTGGAGTTGGGAAAAGTGGGGGTCATTCCCAAATTTCAACCTCCTGGATCCCCAGTTCCATCAGTGTGTCCTGAAAACCCACATCCCTCTGGGAATATCCCACCAATGTCCTTCTTGGTGGTCCAAACCAGCCTCCCATCCCACCTGGATTGTTTCAGCTCCTCTATCCCTCTGGGAATGTCCCCCTTTGGTGATCCAGAACAGCTTCCCAATCCTCCTGGATTGTCTCAGCTCCTACATTCCCACCAATGTCCTCCTTGGAGGTCCAGCTCCCACATCCTTCTGGGAATATCCCACCAATGTCCTTCTTGATGGGCCAGATGAGCTTCCCATCCCACCTGGATTGTCTCAGCTCCTCCATCCCTCTGGGAATGTCCCCCTTTGGTGATCCTGAACAGCTTCCCAAACCCCTTGGATTGTCTCAGCTCCTCCATCCCTCTGGGAATGTCCCACCAATGTCCTTCTTGGAGGTCCAGCTCCCACATCCCTCTGGGAATATCCCACCAATGTCCTTCTTGGTGGTCCAAACCAGCTTCCCATCCCACCTGGATTGTCTCAGCTTCTCCATCCCTCTGGGAATGTCCCACTTTGGTGATCCTGAACAGCTTCCCAATCCCCCTGGATTGTCTCAACTCCCATATCCCTCTGGGAATGTCCCACCAATGTCCTCCTTGGTGGTCCAGCTCCCACATCCCTCTGGGAATGTCCCACTTTGATGATCCAGAACAGCCTCCCAGTCCCCCTGGATTGTCTCAGCTCCTCCATCCCTCTGGGAATGTCCCACCAATGTCCTCCTTGGTGGTCTGGCTGAGCTTCCCATCCCACCTGCATTGTCTCAGCCCCCACATCCCTCTGGGAATATCCCACCCACATCCTCCCTGGAGCTCCAACCCCCCTCCCAGTCCTGTCTCCACTCCCCCACCAGTTCAGACCAGAGACCCCACTGGTGCAATCCCATTGTCCAGCCCAGTCTCCTCAGCCTGGAAACCCAGAATTCCCGTTTGCTCCTTGAGAACTCCATGTCCCGGGGGTTAATTCCCCATCCAAGAGGTCCTTACTTGGGATCCTCCAGCCTGGGGTTCATGTTGGGCTCATCCCGGCCCATCCCGGCCGGACGCTCCTCGTGCTCCTGCTCGGCCACGATCTCCAAAGTCATCTCCAGTTTGCCCTGGGGGAGGAACAAAATCCACCTTTGGAACCCCAGAAAAAAGGGGGAGAGGTGGGAAATGAAGTGTAGGATGGGAAATACGGATTGGGGGAAGAAAATCTCCTCTGAGCAAAGGCCCAAATCCACCGACGAGGACCAGGAAGGGAGAATTCCAGGGATTCCTCAGCTGGCCATGGGAGACACTCCAGGACATCCCAAATGTCACTGACACAAACTTTGGGCAACCACAGAATCCCTGAGGTTGGAAAACTCCAAGGTCATGGAGTCCAACCTGTGACCCAATGCCACCAAGGCACCAAGTCCAGTCTTTCCTGATTCCCTGATTCCCAATTTCCCCAAACCCAGCTCAGGGATTTTTGGTGGAATGACTCAGTCCCTGCCTGGACTCATTGGAGAGTCTCCAGAACCTGAACAGGACACGTTTAACTGGGATCTGGAGCCTTTCCCTGCTGCTCAGCACCACATGGGAATATTGGGAATTCCAAGTCAAGTTCAGTGGCACATTCCAAAATCCACAGGAAAAAAAATCCCACAAATCAAATGATTCCTTCAACCAATCCCAGATGGTCCAGGGGGTAAAATCTGCACCAAATCTGCATTTCCTGCCCTGACTGTGGCATCCCACAGGGATTTGGCCTGGACACTTCCCTCCTAAAGCTTCCCAGGAATCCTGGAAAGGTTTGGCTTGGGAGGGACCTAAAGGAGCATCTCATTCCAGATCTTACAGATCCCGAGTTCCACCCCCTGCCATGGATCCATGGGTGGGATTGGGTGGGATTTAAGGTCCTTTCCACCCAAACCATTCCATGATTCCACTAAACTTTTTCTTCTGACTTCACACCCAGCCCAGGATTTTCAGGCAGCCCTTCCCAAGGCAGAGGGGAGAGCTCCACTCATCCATGGGAACATTGGATGGAAACCCCATCAAAGCCACTGGACTTTTCCAAAGAGTCTCAACGTGGCCCATCAACAATCCCTGGATCCCTGGGGTGGGATTAGAGGGTGGAACCAGAGCAGGCACAATCCCAGAATCCCGCCCTGCTTGGATTGGGAGGGACCTTAAATCCCACCCAGGGACACCTCCCACTCTCCCAGGCTGCTCCAGGCTCTCCTGGGCCCCTCCCAGGGCCGGGATTGGCAGTGAATCCCACGGGAACATCCCTCACCGCCAGGATCCGGCCGTGCTCCCGCTCAGCCACACAAGGCCACCAGCCCCGCACGGTTTTCTGCTGGAACAGGGACACGGAGGGGCCCCGGGACCCGGCGCCATCCAGCAGCTCCAGGGAACACTTGTCTGCTGTCTTGGCAGGCCTGGGCATCCTGGTCAGATCCAGCTGGATGGAGCCTGCAAGGAGGGACGGCCCAGCTGGGACACCAGCTTTCCCGGCGGGAATATTCCCTGGGGGCTCGGGCCACCCAGAGCACCCAGTTCCCAACTTCCCGCCATCCCGGGTGGCTCCAAGTCCTGCCCAAGCTGCCCCTGGGCACTTCCAGGGGTGGAGCGGCCACGGCAGCGTATTCCCAGGAATTCTGGGCGTCCTGGAGCCAATCCCTGCCCCCTCACCCAGGTAGTCGTCGAAGGAGAACTTGTCGTTGTCCCAGATCTGGAAGATGAGCTGGGGGGGGATCTTGTTTTCCGTCTTGTCCAAGCTCCAGAAATGGTCCTGAAATCCCAGAGGGAAAGGAAAGGAAGGGAAGTGAAAGGCTGGGCAGAGGAGGAGGGAAGGACCTGGTTCCTCTGCTCTCATGGAATTCCTGGAGTGTCCTGAAGGGCTGGAACCACAGCTCCTGGATCTGCCCGCTCCTGGACAAGGATGCTCCATGGGAATATTCCCCCAACAGGGATCAAATCCCACTTTTGCGATGCCTGGGAGTTGGGAATAAGAGTCACAGGATCATTGAGGCTGGAAAAGGCCTCCAAGGTCATGGAGCCCAAGCTGTGCCTGATCCCACCCTGGCACCGAGTGCCACGTCCAGCATTCCTTGGACACCTCCAGGGATGGGGATCCCACAGCCCCTTCCAAGGCCTGAGCACCTTTCCATGAGGAAATTCCAAGGACAGAAGGAGAGGGACAAAGGCACACAAAGCAAGGGCTGGTTATTCCTGGCTCCAGCAGAGCCAGGCCGGGATTCCCAACCCCAATCCCAAGGTATCCTGGTGGCAATTCCTCCTTCCACACTCCCTCACCATGGAAGTGTCAGAAAGAGCAGATTTAAGTAAAACTCCAGCGTTATTCCCAGTTCCATAAATCCCTCACAGAGGCTCTGATTCATTTTATGGAGCAAAATTAATAAAAACCAAGGAAAAACGTGTCCCATTCCAGGAAAACAGAAATATTCCAGCTGGGAGACTGTGGGCACTTCAATCCCTCTGGAATTTTAATGGCTGCCCTTGGATGGTTGGATTTCACTCCATTCCCTGTCTGGCTTTGGGAAAACGGGCCAGGAATTTTGCATTGGAGCGTTTTATTCCCGTGTTTCCAATGGTTTATATTCCAGAAACACAAAATGGTGATGGAAACTTCCCTCCCTCCCCCTCTGCTCATGGAAGAGTATTAAACTGGATATTTATCCAAGGGGGGGTGTATTCCCAGCTTTCCCAGTTTCCTCAGCTTTCCCAGTCATTGGAAGTTAAAACTGCTAAAAATGGGAAGAGTTTATGGTGATTCCTCCTTATCCCACATAATGGGGTGGGGATGGCAAAGGGGAGATTGGGGATCCAGGGGGGAAATTCCTTGGGAATCACATCCCCATGGCTAAAGGTGGTTGGATGATGTCTCCAGGGCTTGGAAATTCCCTCTGGAGTCTGTGAGGTTCAGGAATTCCCATCTCCAAGGTGAACAAAACACCCCGGGCTCCTTCCCATTGTCCCTTGTCTGTGCTTGGCTTGGGAGGGGGTGGAACATCATGGAATCATGGAATGGGTTGGGTTGGAAGGACCCAAATCCCACCCAGTGCCCTGGGACACCTTCCTGCATCCCAGGTTGTTCCAAGCCCTGGAGGAGCTTTCAGGTCCCTTCCCAACATTCCATGATGGACCATCCAACTCCTGGAAAAGCCACTGGACGTTGGATTTTCCACCTTCCCTCCTTCCCACGGCAACATCCAAGGATTTGTCCACATTCCAAGGGAACAATGCCCACATCCCAGCTCCCAGCACTCCGGGTGTCCCTGGCACACCAGGATATCATGGACACCCCCCATCCAGGGGCATCCCAGGTTCTTTGGGAGAGCATTTGCAAGGTGGGTTGGGATTATCCTTGAGATCCCATCTCTGGGATCCCCAGCACAGGAAGGACGTGGAGATGTTGGAGAATCCAGAGGAGACTCCAGGGGGATCAGAGGGATGGAGCAGTTCTGCTGGGAGGGAAGGATGGGAGAATTGGGAATGTTCCCCTGGAGAAGAGAAGGATCCAGGGAGAGCTTGGAGCCCCTGGCAGAGCCTCAAGGGGCTCCAGGAGAGCTGGAGAGGGACTTGGGACAAGGGCTGGAGGGACAAGACACAGGGAATGGCTTCACGTTGGAAAAGCAGTTATTTAGGTGGGATATTGGGAAGGAATTCCTGGCTGGGAGGGTGGGGATTCCCTGGAAAGAATTTCCCAGAGAAGCTGTGGCTGCCCCATCCCTGGAAGTGTCCCAGGCCAGGTTGGATCCCCTGGGATAGTGGGAGGTGTCCCTGCCCATGGCAGGGATGGAATGGGATGAGCTTTAAGCTCCTTCCAACCCAACCCATTCCAGGATTCCCACTCCATCCTGCCACAGTAGCTGGGAAGCTCCAGGAGCCCCAGGCCTGGCTGGGCACAGGTGGATTGGAGCAGCTCCCAGTTTGCCATGGGAGAGGTTTTGATTTAAATTCCCTTTTCCAAGGCCTGCTTTTGGATCCAAGGCCTTTTCCAGCAGCACTTTCCCAGAGCCGGAATTCAAGCAGCACATGGAGAAATCAAACATTCCAGGGAGGAATGAGGCCCCTGGACACAAAGCCTGGCTTTTCCCTCGTTATCCTGCCTTTACAGGGAGCCTTTACAAGCTGTTTATGTTCCGGGCTGGAATTGGGAGCTCTGGAATGGAAGGAGAAGGAATTTGGGCACAGGGGGATGGATTTGCTCCAAGGTTGGGAGAGGGGGCCTGGCTTTTCCACAGGGGGATAATTGGATGTGGAACTTGGGATCTGAAATGGGCACGGCTGGGAATGTGTCAGTCACCTGAACTGCCCAGAGAGGCTTTGGAAGCTCGGAATTGTCTGGGATGAGGGATTTGCTCCATGTTTTCCCTGCCAAAGCACCAGTTCCGAGCCAGGCTTGGAACAAATCCCACAAAATCAGGTGGGATGGGAATCCCAGGGGATTGTGGATGATCCCAATGCAACAAGGAGGTTTGGGCACCTCGTGTTCAGTGAGGCTGAGCTCCCAATTTCCCAGGGATCACGGGATCCGGGAAACCTGGAGGTTGGAAAAGCCCTCCCAGCCAATGGAGTCCAAGCTGTGCCCAGTCCCACCTTGGCCAGACATTCCTTGGACAACTCCAGGGATGGGGATTCCACTGCCCCTTCCAAGGCCTGAGCACCCTTTCCATGAGGAAATTCCAGCCCTTCCTGACAGGATGAAGGCTCAGGGCTGGAGCCTCAGGGAGGTGTCCCAGGATGGGACCAAGGACAGTGGGATTGTCCCTCTGTCCACACACCCAAAAACTATGGAATGCTTGGGCTGGAAAGGGACCCTAAAGATCATCCAACCCCAACCCCTGCCATGGAATGGGAACCTTTCACTGGAATATTCCCCTTATTCCTTTTAATCCTCTCCAGGTGAAGAACAGGAAAATTAAGGGAATTAAATCTCCCTCCCTTACCAATATCCGTGTCCAATTTCCCATAATTTCCCTTATTCCCATAACTCCCAATTCCCACCAGTGTTATTCCATGCACACATCCCACCTCCAGCCCCGTTTCCTTCCCTCCCTGAAATTCCCACACGGGACCATCCCACTGCACCAACTGATCCAAGGGACACCAGGAGCAGGAAGAGGTGGAGGGATAAGGGGCCAAAATCACCTTCCCAGCCCAGGCTTCTCCTGAATCCCAAACCAAACGGTACAACCCCCTCAGTGGGACATCCCAGCTTTATCCCCTCGGGAATCTGGAGGCAGCTCCTTCCTTTCCCTGCTCTTTATCCCATCGATGAAATCCTTGCACAGCAATTCCTTGGTGGAGACCAGGAGTTCCCACCAAACCTTCCCCATCCCCACCTTTGGAATAACCCAAGCCCCCTTGGAAGTCCACCTGGAGAGCACCTGGACACCTCTCCCCCAACACCCATCCCAGAGGAGCCTTTCCCAGGAAAATCCACCCCCAACTCCTTCACCCCCAATTCCAACCTCCCAAACATGGAGTTTCCCCCCACATTTCCCACAACTTTGCGGCTCAAACACCACCAGGGAAAAGCCAAGCCTTGCCCAGGAAGGTCCCAGACACCAATCCCAGCCCGGAATTCCCGGGAATACGCGCTCACCTTCCTGGCCACGTGGCACAGCTGCTCTGCTGGGAGGTACTGGAAGGGGAACACGAACCTCCAGTTGAAGTTTCCCTCTCCCCCCATGGATCTGTAGTGAACATCTGTCTTCTGCTTGTTCTCCTCGTGCCCCACCAGCCACCTGCCAAGGAAAGCACCCTCAGGAAAACTGGGAATGCGCCGAGCACTCGGGAGGCGACACAGAAAGAGAAGGTCCCGCGTTCCCGCTGGGATCACCCGGAGATTTGGGAGGGAATGGAGGTGAAGGGAAACAGCCTGGGAATCGTGGGATCCAGAGGAGGGGCTGATCCCTCCATCCCAGCAGGATCCATGTGCATCCCAGCCCCGCTGATCCCGTTTCAGCTCCTTCCCTGCTGCTCCTGCGCCTGTGGCACAGGGATCCCTGGATCCTTGGATCCCTGGATCCCGGGATCCCTCACCCTTTGACGTAGATGTCGCTCATCTTCTCCCCAGTGATGCTCAGGTCGTCCAGGATCACATCCCTCGCGTTCCAGATGATGCACCGCAAGTAGAACCTGGAGAATTCCAGGAACAAAAGGAATGTGAGAAGGAAACTCCAATCCCAACCCTTCCTGGTGCTGCCCCTCCCTCAGGGAGCTTGGACACAAGTTGTCTTTCCCTGGAGATGATCCCACGTGTGTTTTCCTGAGCCAGGAATGTGAATCCCACCCCATCCCAACGCTCCCAGCTCCCGAAGAGAAGGTGCTGGAAAATCCCTGGAGTTACCTCTTGGCTTTGCGGGGGGTGATGTTGAAAGGGGGTCCGGGGTGTCCCAGGGATTTGGGAAACAGATCCACCCACATCTGCAGCTTTCCCTGCA
The DNA here is from genome assembly GCA_013390005.1 of Calyptomena viridis. Classification (NCBI taxonomy): domain Eukaryota; kingdom Metazoa; phylum Chordata; class Aves; order Passeriformes; family Eurylaimidae; genus Calyptomena; species Calyptomena viridis. The sequence goes on from WEIV01015435.1 coordinate 17,887, forward strand.
TGGAAAGAACAGCCTGTGAATCCTGAGGAGCCTCCAGGGGGTCACCGGCACATCCCGGGGGAGAATGTGGTGGAGACAGGAAATAGGAAATGTCCCGGAATTCCTGACGTGGACATTGAGGTTTTTCCCGATGGAAAAATGCCATTAAATGCAGTAATAAATTTATTTTGGTGGTAGTTGGGTTTGTGGGGATGGATTGGGGTCCTACAAGGAGCAGCTGAGGGAGCTGGGGGGGCTCAGCCTGGAGAAAAGGAGGATCCAGAGGCACCTGGAATTCTCTGCAATCCCTGCCAGGAGGGGGGAGCCGGGGGGGGTCGGGCTCTGCTCCCAGGGAACAAGGGCCAGGAGGAGAGGGAACGGCCTCAGGCTGGGCCAGGGGAGGGGCAGGTGGGATATTGAGGAATTTCCTCATGGAAAAGGTAGTTAAACATTGAAAGGGGCTGTGGAATCCCCATCCCTGGAGTGTCCAAGGAATGCTGGACGTGGCACTTGGTGCCAAGGTGGGATCAGCACAGCTCAGACTCCATGGGCTGGGAGGGCTTTTCCAGCCTCAGTGATCCCGGGATTCTGTAAGAAGGATTCTGCACCAGCACTCCGAGCTCAGAAAAGACTTTCCCTCCAAAAAAGTAGATTTCAATTCAATTCAATTCAATTAAACTAAATGAACCAATGTGAGCACGGGGGGATGGACTCCATGTCCCAACTCCCCCAGCAGGACAATCCCGGAGCTCCAACCTTTGATCCCAGCGCTCAGCTCTGAGCCTTCCCTCGGGAACATCCCGTGTCCCGCTGTTCCCAGGGATCCAGGACCCACCTGCTCCACGTGGGGCTGGAAGGGGCTGTAGAGCCGCCGGGTCTCCACGTGCTCCGGCACCAGTCCCTGGTTCCGGAGGGCCAGCAGTGCCAGGCGCTCCTCCACCGGCCCCGCGTGGGGATCGGGGGGCTTCCCATCCTCTGCAGGGCGGGAAGAGCGGCGTCAATCCCACTGGGAATGCTGTTGGACACCCCAAGGATGAGCCCGGCACGAGGAGAGCGGTGGGAGCACGTTCCCAAATCCGGCGGCACAAGGGCAAGTCCCATTCCCGTGCCCATATCCCATGGGAAACGCAGCACGTGGGCACAAGGAGCTGCTGGAGCCTCGGGAAACCACCCCCCAAAGTTGGGAAGCAACTGGAGCAGCACAAGGACTGGGATGGAGCTCCTGGAAAGGAGATTCCAGCCTTTGATCCGCATCCCGCCAAAAGCCATGGAAGTCGGGATGCTGGAGCCCCTGCTGCTCTGCTGGCATTCCCAGCTCCACCAGAGGTTTATCCCAGCATTCCAACCCATCCCAGCTCTGGTCCTCCCTGCTCCCACTGGGGTATCTGTGGTCCTTCATGGAAAGGGGCCTGGCACTGGGAATGAAGCCCTGGAAGCAACTCCTCCTCCTCATCCAACGGATACCAGACACTAATCCGGCCACAAACGGGGCGGGAGAGCTCAGTCAGGGACATTCCTGCCTTTTCCCTCTGGCCAGGATCCATCCATCCCTCCATCCCATCCATCCCTCCATCCTTCCATNCTCCATCCCACCCATCCCTCCCTCTATCCCATCCATCCATCCCTCTATCCCATCCATCCCTCTATCCCATCCATCCCTCCATCCATCCATTCTTCCCTCTGTCCCATCCATCCCTCTCTCCCTCTTTCCATCCATCCCTCCATCCCTCCCTCCATCCCTCCCCAGCTTGGTCCTGGCTGCCCCTGCTCCTGCCTCCCCATCCCATTCCATGATTCTCCAAGGGTTGGACACAATGACCTATTCCTGGAAGGGGCTTCCCAGGGAGGTGCTGGAGTCCCCATCCCTGGAGGTGTCCAAGAAAAACCTGGATGGGACACTTGGGCAGTGATCAGTCAAAGCTTGGACTCCATCCCCTTGGAGCTCTTTCCCAACCTCAGTAATTCCAGGATTCTGTGACCTCCAACCTCTTTTCCAACCTAAAATGTTCTACGAATCCAACCTGAGTGATTCCACAAGATCCCACATTCCCGGCTGGGGCTGGAGCAGGACCTCCCTCTCCCCCCTCCCTTCAGGCCCTGCACCTTCCAGGACCTTGGGAACCAAACACGATCCATCCCCGTTATCCCAGCCCTGCAAATCCCAGGTGATCCATCCCAGCTCCTTTCCTGGCAGAGCCTGGAAGTGCTTCCCTCCATCCAGCTGGGCTCCATCCCAAGTATTCCCAAGCAGTGGGAAGCTGGCACGTGCACACGTGTGTGTGTTTAGAGGAACAGGACACAACAATCCGGGGCTTTTGGGATGAGGGGCAAGGAAAGAGCCTTGGAAAAACCAGCTCTGGAGCTCCCAGAGCCTCTCCAGGCCTTGAATCCACTGCCATGAAAAGAGAGGAATGGGAAAGGCAGGGGCTGGATCCTGCTGGAAATCTACTGCTCCCCTTCCTTCTCCTCTGGGAGAACCTGGAATCTGGGCCTTGATTCCCAAGAGCAGGGAGAGGGATCAGTGCCTTCTTTTGTGCCTCTGATGAATCCCTGGATGGGGAGGCTTTATAAAGTCAAGTCAGAGTGCAGAGGGAATACTGGGAAGGAATTCCTGGCTGGGAGGGTGGGGAGGGAGTGCGATGAGTTTCCCAGAGAAGCTGTGGCTGCTCCATCCCTGGAAGTGTCCAAGGCCAGGTTGGATCTCCTGGGATAGTGGGAGGTGCCCCTGCCCTGGTTAAACAAGATGAGCTTTAATATCCCTTCCAGCCCAAACTATTCCAGGACTCTGGAGCCCCTCTGCTCTGGAGCCAGGCTGGGAGAGCTGGGAATGTTCCCCTGGAGAAGGGAAGGATCCAGGGAGAGTTTGGAGCCCCTGGCAGAGCCTCAAGGGGCTCCAGGAGAGCTGGAGAGGGACTTGGGACAAGGG